>CM034307.1:8465582-9065582 GCA_019925795.1 Dendrobium chrysotoxum
TTATTTTTACTTTCTAATTTTAAAAACAAATTAAATATTTAAATCATTAAAATTTCTTCAAATTTGAACAAATGTTCAAATTCAAATTAATTTGAATCAATTTCATTTACGCCAAACTTCAACAATCAATACACAAATAAGGATAACTTTTTAAAAAAAAAAATCCTAATGATATAATTAATTTTTTTTCCTTTGAAAAATATAATATAATTTAAAAAATATAAAAATTTAATAACGTACTTCTTGTTACAGTATTTTTAAGTTTTTATTAAAAATTTAAATTTTTAAGTCCACCATTAAACGAGCGATTAACTATTTTTAATTTTTTTATAACGTATTTAATCATATAACTTAATTATTAATAATATTTAGTTTAAAAATTTGCCCGTTATTTCATCTAAAGGGATGAGAATATAGGAATTGGCCGTCGCTTGGAAGTTGGAATCTTATAAAGAAGAGAACGGTCTTCGAAGACTTTTTTGGACGGGGAAAAGAATTAGCTACAGCTTATAAGCTCCTGTTTTTTGTTTTCTATGGAAAGTTAACTGCCGTACCTCGCTACAGCTATTAATTAAGAAATAATATTTCTCACCTAATGACATATTATTGAATGAGTCATACATCATAAAACAATGAACGAAATGGAAGATAAAATAGTTGTTTGTTGGATTCAAACGAGGAGAAAATTTTGAATGGTCACATCCTCCAGCAGCCAAAGATGAAAAGTTTGGGTCTGTGCAAACAAACTAAAAAATATAACGATATTGGCCAATAAAGCGTCGTGGGAGTAGGCTTCTGATTTTTTGCCTGGACTTCATGAGAGAGAACGACGAAAAAAGTCTGGGTTTTGTGAGAAAGAATGACGGGCATGGACCGAATTTTGCGAGATACGAACAACATCGAAGAGAGATGGAGAGGGTTTTGTGAGAGAATAAGGGTCTGTCTCGCACGGAAGATTATTAGGTCCGGTCATCTGACCTAGAGATAGGTCCAGATTATTGACATGTGGCACTTAAAGTTAAAGCGCAGGTAAAGCGTAGGTAAAGTGCAGGTAAAACGCAGGTAAAGTGCAAGTGAAGCGCAGATCAAAAGCCCAGTCAAAACGCAGTCAAAAGCGGAGGTAAAGTGCAGGTAAAGCGCAGTAATGTGCAGGTCAAAAAGCAGTCAAAAGCACAATCCACGTGGAAATTTTTTAGTGGATGTCCGGACCTATTTTTAGGTCAGACGATCGGTCCTAATAATTTTCCGTCTCGCACCTCCTTCCAGCTCCAGAGAGGCAACAGCTCAGTATTTAGGGCTCATCCGATTTTATTGAGTTTCAAATACACGGCAACTGTACTATCTAAAGGGTTTCAAATGCTTTACGTTTTTACTTTGCATTTATTTTATAGCACATTATAAATAAATGCAACCAAATAGTACCATAATGAACATTTGCATTCCAACCTCATTCAGCATGAAGGACTTTTTGCAACAAGACTCGTGAAGGATTTCTTATTTTTATCTATAACAATTTTTTATTGGGCTATTTAATTTTTATTTTGTATCCAAGTTAATGATTAAATGTATTGAAAAAATTAGTTTAAATTTAATCACTTTTTTGACGAATTAACTGAATTTCATCAAATATGAAATAAAATTTTAATTATAAGATAATTTATTTGTGTTATGAAATGACATTTAAACTTGTTTTATCCAAAGAAAAAATTATGTTGATTTATACATGTGGGCTAGAATATATGTGGTGATAGAGTTATAATCCAACGTCTTAGCGTTATGTGGATATCCAACTCATACACAGAGAACACAAGATTTTTTATGTGAAAAATCCTGAAAAGGGGAAAAACTACGGGGCCTAGCCAAGTTGAAACAATTCTATTAGTGTTTGAGTTTGTTACAGTTGGCTGAATCATTCTTTAGGACGATCAGATTACAATAAACAACCTTCTAGTTGAAATATAGCAATAGATGGGGGTCAGGTGATAGTCCGGCATTACATGATGGTCCACCGAAAGTCCAATGTAACTTAGTGGTTCGGGCGTTAGTTGGTAGTCTGGCGGTGGTTTGGTAGAACTCCGGCCTCAGTTCGTTGTTTGGCAGAAGTTCGGCAGAACTCCGGTGTCAGTCGGTGGTTTGGCGGGAGTCCGATGTCGGTCGGTGGTCCGGTGGAAGCTCGACAGAACTTTGGCATTAGTCGGTGGTCTGGTGGAAGTTCTACCAAACTCTGGCATTAGTCGGTGGTCCGGTAAAACTCTGGCGTCAAGCAGTGGTCTGATAGAACTCTGGCGTTGGGCGGTGGTTCGGTAGAACTCCGGCATCGGACGGTGGTCCGGTAGAACTCCGAGGTCAGGCGATGATCCGACAAAACTTCAGCATACGACGGTGGTCCGGCAGTACTCCAGGCGGTGGTGGAGGAGGAGTGAGGAGGCAAGAGTGATATCTGATCTCTCTCTTACTTCTCTTCCATTGGCTTGGGGTCCCTTTTCATGAAAAAGGGTGGCCCTATTTATAGATTTTTGAGAGTGGTATGGCCCATAAATAAGAGGAAGATCAAGGGTAAATTGGGAGTGGTTTGGATAGACGGCTTATGTTGAATCCCTTGATCGTGGACCATTTATTAGGCATTTAAATGTCTTAATGATATTAGAATTCAGTGATCTCTGGCTTGTTGGATTCATCTCGCCGAGCCACTCGATTCGACTATAAGCATGTCATGTTTGGAAACCGTTTGGTAATCCAAATTGTGGTTTGAACCTTACAATAATGCTTCGGGTCCTTGATTTGGACCCATTTGGGCTCGGATTGAGACGAATTTGGTGTGGCTGTGTTCGTATTTTTGAGACATTCAGTTTGACTATAAGTTTGCTAAAATTAGAGTTTGGATGGTCCCAATTTTAATTTTGAAAGTTTCCAACTTGATTTTGCCCCGAGATTTGTGCCTGATTAAGATAATTTTTTGATGATATATCAGTTGCTCGCCCATTTTTGGATGTTGAGGCTCCTGAAGTCCGAAAATATGTATTATAGCTCATTGGGAAATTTTTGTGCGATTTGAAACTTGAAAATAATCCAAACTTGGGCGTAGAAATCTCGAATAGCTTTAAAAGTATCAAAATTGAGTCTGGAACGTCAAAATGGTTCTAGGGACCCCAAAAACAACCGATTTGATCTTTCTGGGCTATAAATTGGGCTTGAAAATGGGCCGGGATGGACCACCGACTGCCGTTGGCGCTGCCCGCCAGCACACTAGCTAGCTGCCAGCGCCACCCGCGCCATGATCTAATAAGATTCTTTAATTAAAATTTATATGCTTCATTGATTACATAGATTTTATTAAAAATGCAAAGATACTTAATAAGGTAAATAAATATAATAAGCTTTCTATATTCTTTTTAAATTAACTTGTTTCATATCAATTTACTGATGTATGATTAATTTAATCTAAATTATATCATATTATTGTATGAATATTTAATATATCTTTAGAAATTTAAAAATATGCATGAGTTCTTAGTTTGCTGAATATAATATTATTTTAATCGACATATGGTCTGATTATTATTCCGTTAGATTGTTTAGATTCTATAGATATAAATTGATAGGTTATATGATCCGTTTGAATTTAGATTTAATTTATTATGATTTTCTAAACAATAGCCAATTTTAATACTATTTGCTGGGTAGCCGTTTTTGCCTTGTTTTGAATGTATATGAAGACTTTTTGACTTATTCATGTGACTAGCCATTTTATAGCCATTTGTAACTTATATTTCTTTAATATAAATGAATTCTTTATCAAATATAATATTTTTTAGATGATAAATTAATAGCAGATTAATAATTTTATTGAAACTTGGCTTTACTTTCCCTTTCTCTTTAAATACCACTCATCCTCTTCATATGAGGGGAATTTAAGAGAGAAACTCCAGCACTTTTCTTCATTCCTTTCTTCTTACTTATATGCTAAATCTAGAGAGGAGAAACTTTGATCTTCATTCTAAAAGCTCTTTTCATTTGCGCGATCAAATTCTTGATTGGAATGTTTCAACGCACTAAATCCAATAACGTCTCTTGAAGTTCTTGAGTTTGTTTTCTTATTCTAAATATTAACTTTCTGATCTATTAGTTTTCATCATATATACTCTCTTGAAAATATCTATCATTTGATGAAATACTAGTTAGAAATATTATTTTAAGTTTTATATGTGAAATCTTTTAAATTCATAAAAGACAACAAATCAAATATTTTAATTTTCTTTTATGTGGCATAGATTTGCATTTCAAATCTAAATTTTCTTAAAAGTATTATATCTAAAGAGTTATAGTTTAAATCAGTAAGAAAAATATTTTTTTTAATATATTATTCATATTTTTATCAAAATATAAATCTATCTTAAAGTGAGCAAATTTTATATTCCAATTGCAAGTAGTGAGATGATTAAAATTAATTTGTAAGAACACCTCAAATTTTTTGGTCATTTTGTTGCAAGATATTTTGACCTTATTTTATTTACATCAAGTGGTATTTTTATTTTTCTTGATCTAAGCCATTTGGCTTAATAAAGCTTAACTTGTAATTAGATTGGGTTGTACTCACCCGTGTAGGAGAATACTTAGGTTGTAAAGAACTTCTTTGGTTTAAAGAAGTGAGGTTTGCAAGGCAAACCTGGATTAGTGGATTCTAGCCCAAGAGTTGGCTAGCGTGGACGTAGGTCAGATTGGAATCCAAGTTGAACCACGTAAAAATCTTGTGCCTCTTATTTTTATTTCTTGCATCAATTTTTATTTAACTTTTTTATAAAAATTTATGAGTTTATTTATTCATTGCAAAATAGCTTTAAAATTATTTTAATTGCTTTTTTTATTAAAAATTTTAAGAACCCCAATTCACCCCCCTCTTGGGGTGCCATAGTTATCCAACACCTACAACCCAGAATGATGGTGAGAGCATGCCAAATAAGGGAGCCAGGATGGATGATGTTGTGTCCACCGTTACGAGTGATTCTCTGATTGTTCTCCACAAGAAGTTCCACTTTCCTAATGATCCTCTGGCGACGATCTCTAAAAGATCTGATCAGGCATGCCTTCCTCCTCCAGGGTACATGACCATCTACGAGATCAGTTTATGAGCAAGGTTTCGATTTCCTCCACCTCAGGACTTGGTTAACATTTCAGCAAGGTTTGGGGTAAGTCTAGCCCAATTTTCTTACAGGGTCATATTCATGACAGTGGGACTGATTGCCCTCTTTAAAGATCGAGGAGCTATTCTGATGCCCGAATGTCTTTCAAGGATTGGCTGATTTACCTGTGATGCATAGAGACGTGTAACATTCATATTCAAATGGTTAGACGTCCGTACCCGAGATCCATCGAGGAGTTGTGAAAGTGCTTTTTTCTTTGTGAAAAATGACTGGGGCCTTATAGAGATATGGGGGAAGATGAAGAATCTTCCTATACCTTTATACATTGTAGAGGAAGATATTCTAAGGATTCTCAACATTCTTGACATCGAGCATCTTCTATATGAGGTTCGTTATTTGAATAAATTTACGGAAGAAGAATTTTTACTCAAAGTTGGACTATCTTTTCAAGCTAAGAGGTTTGATGCAAGGATGTTGAAAAAGTTCTCAAAGGTTCCCGAGCTACCTGCCCCAGCTTCAAAGATTGCTCCTAGGCGACATGCGAGAGGTGACGATCCCTAAGCTTTATCGATGAAGAAGAAATTGGAGGGGGTTATAACGAGTACTAGCAAGGCTCCACCTAACTCCTCCCTTATCATGTTACATATTCCTAGGGATGTGTTGAACCATGAGTATATTGAATGTCACAAAGTTGATGACTTGGTGTGTATATTTTTAATACTTCTTTTCTATTTATTAATTGGGACAGCCTCTTACGTACCTTCCTTTCTTATTTCAGTTACCGCGGCTCATAGAGCTTGAGGTCGAGCTTACTGAAGCCTTGAATGAATGAAATAATGAATTTTTGAATTTCAAATATCTTCAAGGGGAGTATAAGCAAAAGTATGACCATAAGACCAAAGAGGTGAAAGTGGTGGAGGAGGAGTTGACTGAGTGCAAAATTAAGTTGGCTAACATAGTGCATTCTATTTATCTTCAAAATCAATAGATAGATTGACTCCAAATTAACCTGGTGGAGGCACAAGCAATAATCACCCAGCTTTTGAAGGCTCAAAAGGGCTTTATAGAGAAGATAGAGGCTCTTGAAGCTGAAAATAAGTGATCCCAGACTCTTATAGCCAAGAAGGAGGCCACTATGTTTGGCTTAGAATCTTCAAGAGTCATTGAAGATTTTAAAAAGTCTATAGCCTTCAAGACCATTATCTGGGATCACATTCAGGAGGCTCATGATCACATATATGATGTAGAAGTGAAGGCTTTATAGTAGCAGTATATTGATGAGGGCTTCATTCGAGGCTTTTAGAAGGGAGTTCTACTGGTACAGTAGAAGACCAGAGTGGAAGTTGAAGGCTTAACACCCAGTCGATCTTACGATGATTCCCCTACAGATAATGATGGTTATAAAATAGAGAGTGAGCTACAGAAAGCCTTTACCCTTGAGAAGGATGATGATATTATAGAGATTGAGTAGTGTTTTTATTTTCCACTAGTTATATCACTTCATCTTTCTTAGTGATTATTATGTGTTAGCTGTTTATATTCACATGTATGATTCTTCTATAATTTAGTAAAGAATTGTTGGTGCTTTTACTTTAAAGTGACAAATATTCCAGCAATTTCATTCAACTCAAAAAAGTTTCACTGATGTTTTCTTAAAGCACTTGACCTATCCAAGGTTATTGGTTATAGCATTATATAATGCTTTTTAACTTATGTGGAAGAGGTCAGGTTGAATTCCCCTGGGATTGAATTCTCTAATTATTGACATGTAATAAAGGTTGTGTATGTCTCGAATCAAGGATTTGAAGATTTAAGTAACACCCACCTAGGATGTTTGACCTATCCAAGATTGTCAATCAAAGCATTACTTGATGCCTTTTAATCTGTATGGAAGAGGTCGGATCAAATCCCCCTTGGACTGATCATCCAGTGATTGAGATGCAACAAAGATTGTGTATTTCTTGAATCAAAGATTTTAAGATTTAAGTGACACCCACCTAGGATGTTTGACCTATATGAGGTTATTAATCAAAGCATTACTTAATGCCTTTTAACCTTTGTGGAAGAGGTCGGATCGAATCCCCTTAGAACTGATCATCTAGTGATTGAGATATAATAAGAATTGCATATTTCTCAAATCAAGGATTTAAGATAGCATGTGTAAAGTTATTATTATGATCTCACTTGAAGGAGGCAATAATATAAATAAACGAGGGAATAAAGTTTTACTACATTAAACAATACCATACTTCCCTAATATAGCTTAGGGATAAAGGAGTTACAAATGACAAAGGCGATACAGAAGATAAATAATTTTCAGCACTAAAGACATACAATACTTATAATAAATAATACTATTATCCTCTACTGATAGTACATAGAGAGATTCTCTACATTCCTGGTCTAAGGGAGCATCTTTCCCTCAGTACTCTTTAATTTGAAAGTTTCGAGCTTCACTATGGCTATCACCAAGTAAGGACCCTCCCAGAGGGGGGAGAGTTTATTACATTGAGGGCCTTTCCCAGCTGCCTTGATGCTACGTAGAATTAAATCTTTAATCAAAATACACCAAGGTTTCATCCTTTGATTATAATGACGGGAAATTCTTTGGTGATATGTAGTAACTCTGAGCATTGTCACGTCCCTTACTTCTGGAAAGAGCTCTAAGTTATATCTGAGCTTCTCCTCATTGTCGTTGAAGTCAAAAGTTTGAACTAGGTGACTTGGGACTCCAATATTGACAGGAATAATAGCTTCCATACCAAAATAGAGATTGTACAGGTTTCTCCTATTGGAGTTCTGACAGTGGTACGATAGGCCTAGATGATATTTGGGAGTTCATTAGCCCATTTCCCCCACAGCCTTTTCCAGTCGTATCTTTAAACCTTTCAGTATAGTCCGATTTGTGATCTCTGTTTGCCCATTTTTCTGAGGATGGGCCACGACCGTATGTACCCGTTAAATATGGAGATCTTTACAAAATATTGTAAAGATCTTTCGAGTGAATCGATGATATTTTTTGCTGGAATGTCAAAATGACATATTATGTTCTTCCATAGGAACTGTTTAGTATTGGCTTTAGTGATCTTTGCTAGATATTCTGCTTCTACCCACTTGATGAAATAGTCCACAACTATGATGATGAACTTTTGTTATCCGGTGGCTATAGGGAAGGGTCCTATTATGTCAATCTCCCATTGGGTAAAAAGTCAGGGACTCTATAATGCTGAGATCTCTATGACAGGTAAATGGGTGAGGTGGCATATAACTGGCAACTGTTATATTTTTGTACAAACTCCAATGCATCCTACTTCATCATTGGCTAGTAAAACTCTTGTCTCATGATCTTATTGGCTAATGCCCTTCCACCCAGATGCTCTTCACAAATGCTTAAATGTACTTTTTTAAGTGCATAATTTACCTCTGAAGGAGGAAGGCACTTGAGGTATGGTCCCAAGAAGGATCGTTTGTATAACTCTCCACTAATAACAATGAAGTTTGTTTCCTGCCTTTGAAGTCACATTGTCACAATCGGGTCCTCGAGAAGAGCACCATCTTATAAGAAGGATAAAATAAGATCGATCCAAGAAGCATCTCTTGACTAATTGATTGATTGTATAACCCACGGGCCTTATACGCTTAGAAAGTGGATCTCCTCGATACACTTCCTTTTGAAAACATCACTGGTTATAGAAGTAGCCAATTTTGAGAGAGCGTCTACTTGGGCATTCTGCTCCCGGAGGAGATGGACGATTTGATGCTTTATTATTTAGGCTAAAAGGGATTTTGTTGTTTGGCAGTACTGGGCCAGTAGTGGTTTGTGGGTATCTAATTCTCCCTCTTCATAATCAATTACCAGCCTCAATCCAGCAATAAGAGCCTCATATTCAGCAATATTATTTATTACTGGGAACTTCAATCAAAGTATGTATTCAAGTAGAGTTTGTTATGGGGTAATTAACAAGATTACAGAACCGGTGCTAGAACTCCTAGAAGCTCCATCGACATATAAGGTCCAGCATGAGGAAGAATGAGATATAACTAGTAGTTTGTCATAGGCAGGGTTAATACATTCGATCATAATGTCTGCAAGCACTTATGACTTGATGTTGGGCCTAGGAAGGAAATGAATGTCAAATTCTCCAAGTTCCACTTACCACATAATTAATCTTTCAGATTCCTCAAAATTTTAGAGAATATTTCTTAATAGTAGGTTTGTATAGACCCCGATCGTATGTGCTTGAAAATTAGGACATAACTTCCTGGCTGAAGACTAACGTCAAATTTGTCTTATCTGTTAATGGGTAGCGTGCTTTTATCTTGGAAAGTGCCTTTCTAATATAATATATAGAGTGTTGAACATCATTGTCTACTTGGACAAAGACTGAGCTTATAGCATGGGAGGAGACAACCATATACATGTACAATATTTCTTCTGAAACTGGCTTTGAAAGTAGTGGAAGTGAGGCTAGATAAGTTTAGAGCTACTCGAAAGCCTCTTGCATTTATCTGTCCACTGGAACCCCGAGCTATAGGCTCCTATTAATATCTTGAAGAAAGGTAAGTATTTATCGCCAGAGCGAGCCAAGAAGAGAGAAGGGGCTATAATTCTTTCATTTTGATGTTGGACTTTTCTGATACTCCTTGGGAGCACCATATCTCTTAGTGCTCTGTTCTTTTCAGGATTCACCTTGATCCCATGGTGGATAACCATGACCCCAAAAATTTTCCTCAGGCAACTACGAATACACATTTGGAGGGGTTGAGGCACATCTTGTAAGATCGAATAAGGCAGAAGCATTATTCCAAGTCAGAGATATGCTGCGACATCTACCTACACTTCCATAGTATGCCCTATAAGGTCTTTAAATACCTTATTCATGCGGTGTTGATATGTGGCTCCAATATATTGTAAATTTGGATATAGGTATTGTGATTTTGATGATAATAAATATTATTTCTTTTATATTGCTATCACTACATATTTGTTTTTGGTTACCCTACCTACTAACATTTTCAAGTCCATAAAGCTCACTTGCAAGCCAGCTCAAGATTGGGTAGATTAAGACTAAGTCAGTTTGTAAGTTTAATTCCAATATAATTTTTACCTTTTCGTGTGTAAAATGTATTATGATAGACCCTAAAGCTAAGTAACCTTGCACACACACACTCGTGGGGAGAAATTTGGTGAGTTTAAGAGTTCTTCTTTTTTTGATCATTTCGTACAAAATGATCCTAAATCATCCTGGACGATCAGTTCAAAATAGAAATCCTAATTAGGGTTTATGTGTCAAATAAGCTAAATTAAGCCAATAGGCCTAGACGATACTATCATTGTATAAGACGATATGCATCAATCAAAAAATCTAGTCGCCAGACATGATTTAGGTAAGATTTGATAATTGAAATTTTTTTCTAATCATACAGGATGATTCTGATCATCTTGGATGATGTTTATCAATCATGCCTAAAATAATCCTGTAATTGGAGATCTAAGTATGGCTAGATTGAACAACCATATCATACAAGATGATCATCTAAGATCATCCAGGATAATAAGTGCATTTTTCTTCTAATCATCCTGGACATCCCAAATGATCTGCCAAATGATAAACCATACTTTTGAACTAATCGTACAGAAAAATTGTAAGATTGTCTGAGAAGATTAATAATTTTTCTTTTAATCATCCTAGACATCCTAAATGATTTTCCAGACGATAAACCTAATTTTGTTCTAATTATACAGGACGATCGTAAGACCATTCGGGATATCAATACAAATTTCTTGCTCTAATAATATAGGCAACTCATATCATCATGACTAGATGGGCTGATTTACACTAATCATATATAATGATATACATATTGTCCTGAATGATATTATCGGCAAGTTAAAAATTAGGGCACTTTTTGAGGTCTCCTACTTAAGCTCTCTAAATTGTTGATGTAAAAAATCTTTTATTATTTTCTCACCCAAGAGAGCTTAGAGGAGAGGGAGAGTTTAGGAAAGAGGATCTTATGAGGGGGAGTTTATGAGGGGATTTACAAAGGTTGCTCCAAGCAAGGATTTGATCATCTTCTTCCTTCTTCATCCTTGCTTCCTTTGAGGCTCTGGGGAGACAATCATCAGTATCAGATCAAGGTTCTCTACCTACTCAAGGTGGAAGTAAAAGGATTGTCAGGTTTTTTGCCTACTCTAGAAGGGAATAAAAGGATTATCAGGTTCTTTGCCTTCACTAGGAGGGTGAAAAAAGATTCAAGGTTCTTTGCCTCATCGGGTCGGTGGAAAGATTTTGTAAGGGCTTCTCCATCTGGCTGTGAGGAAAAAAGGAGAGATACTAACTGATTAGTGCAATACCTATAACGGGAGGTTCTAGGGAGTAGACATAGGTCAGATTTGACCGAACCACTATAAATCTGCTGTGTTCTTTCTACTTATTTTTTGCATTTATTTTAAATTATTTTTGTGATCGGATCTATGTTGAAATCTCTATTTTTGATTATTTGCTTCTGTTTAAATTATTTATTTTTAAAATATTCAAAAAGATTTCAAAAAAAAAATTTCTTTTGTTTAAAGAATCTTTTAAAATATAAATTCAGCCCCCTGTTGGTTAGCCTCGGTCTAGTTCTACAAGGTTTAACAACCTTCATAAATTTTTAAGTGATATCAGAGAGAGATTCATAAAATTAAGTTTTAGAAAATTTTGAATTTTTATCAATGGCTAACTTTGGTAATCGTAATATTGTAGAAAGTTATTCAATCACACGACCACCTCTATTTGATAATATACCTTTTGATTTTTGGAAAACTTACATGTCCACCTTTTTACAATCGATTGATTATCACATATGGATTCTTTTTAGAGAAGGATATTCTGCACCTTATAGATTAGTCAATGGTGTTAAAACTGAATCTCTTTTACTGAATGGATAACTAGTGATAGAGATCTTGCAAAATCGAATACTAAATGTTTAAACTATTTTTTTTGTGCCTTAAAATTAGAAGATTATATGCGTGTCTCCACCTGTTCAACTAGTAAAAAAATTTGAGATAAATTATGCATAGCTTATGAAGGTACGAATGAAGTGAAATAATCTAGGCTGAACATTATTTTTCATGATTATAAACTTTTTCACATGAAACCTAGTGAATCAATTTCTGAAATGTACACTAGATTTACACCGATTATTACATTCTTACATGCCTTAGGAAGAGAACTCATAAACTATGAAAAAGTGAATAAGATTTTGAGATGTTTACATTCTTCCTTTTATGCAAAAATTACTACCATTACTGAATCTAAGGACTTGAATATTTATTCAATTGATAACTTATTTGGATCACTAATTGCTTACAAGCAAGGAGTGAACTAAAGGCAGCTTGATTCAGGTGAGAAGAAAAATGAGAAATTTATAGCCTTGAAGGCTAATAATTCTGACTCTGGCTCTTTTGATTCTAATGATGATGACATTACCTTAATAATAAGGCAATTTAAAACTTTCTTATAGAAAAAATAAAAATATCATCAGAAGTGGAATAAAGGTAAGAACAATAAGAATTTCAAAGCTTCATCTGATATTATTTATTTTGAATGCAAGAAGCCCCAACATTTGAAGTTTAATTGCCCAACTCTAAAAGCTCACCCAAGCAAGGAGAAGGGTGAGAAGAAACCAAAGTTTAAGAAGGACAAGAAAAGGATCCAAAAGGCTTTTTGGGCAGACTCAGCATCTAACTCCTCTGAAATTGAAGCTGAAGAGGAGGTAACCAACTTGTGCTTGATGGCAGATCATCTTAATCACTTTGATTAAGAAGAGGTATGCAAGCTTACATATGATCAATTATTTGAAGTTTCTAAGAGAATTCATTCTTTATATAGGAAGCTCAAGAAAGCACATGCTAGCCTTAGAGTTGAAATTTTAAATCTGTAGAAAGAGCATGAAAACTTAAGGAAAGATCACTCCACTCTAGATAACAACCATATGGCTTTATTAGATGAATTCAATGAATTAAATAAAAAGTACAAAATTCACAACATAGCATGCATGCATCTTATTCTTCTTTCCATAACAAGGGACCTAAACCTAATTGGGTTTCCAAATCTGACATCTGATGATTTTATAGGGGTTCTCTCATAAAAAGCCTTGTGATAGCATGTGGTACCTGGGCAGCGGATGTTCAAGGCATATGATTGGAGATGCAAATTAATTCTTTTCGCTTGAGGCCAGGGCAGGAGGCAAGGTAATACTTGGAGACAACACCACCAGGAGATTGTGGGATCATGTATAATTGGTGATTTAAAAAATTTCATCAGTGATAATATTTTGCTTGTAGATGGACTGAAACACAATCTACTCAACATCAGCCAGCTCTGTGATAAAGGCTTCAACATAAAATTTCTACCAACTTACTGTATTATAAGCTTAAATGACAAAATTATTTTGCAGTGAAAAATGATCAACAATATCTACATACTGGATCTAAATTATTTTAAAGCTGATATTGCTAATTATTTAAAATCAATTGCTGATGAATCATGGCTGTGGCATAGGAGATTATGTCATGCAAGAATGAAAAGCCTTAGGAAGATCACCCAAAAAGACTTTGTGAGAGGTGTCCCCAAACTAGAGTTCAGTAAGGACCACTTGGGTGATGCCTGTCAGTTAGGGAAGCAAGTCAATTCCTCCTTCCACTCAATCAAAGACATTAACACTAGCAAACCCTTAAAATCCTTCACATAGATCTCTTTAGACCTGTCAGCACTTTAAGCTTACGAGAAAAAGTTTTTGGGTATGTGATTATTGATGATTATTTAAGGTTCACCTGGGTTAGATTCCTATCTCATAAAAGTAAATCATTCTAGGAATTTAGATCTTTCTCCACTTGGATTCTGAGCAAATTAGGTTGTAAAATTCTGATTATTTATAGTGATCATGGTGAAGAGTTTGAAAAAGAAAAATTTGAAACCTACTGTAAGGAGCAAGGGATAGATCATAATTTTTTAGCTCCTAAGACCCCTTTGCAGAATGGGGTAGCTGAAAGGAAAAATGAGACCCTAGTAGAAGCTACTAGAGCCATATTAGTTGAATATTCACTTCCTAAATACTTCTGGGTAGAAGCAATGAATACAGCCTGTTATATTCTGAATAGGATAAATCTTAGATCTAAGTTGAACAAAAAATCCTATGAAATTCTTAAGGGTAGGACACCTAACCTCTCTCACCTTTGTGTCTTTGGATGTAAAGTATTAATTTAGAATAATTGGAAGTCTCAACTAAAAAGTTTGACCCAAAATCTAATGAAGAAGTGTTCCTAGGTTACTCAAGTGTTGGGAAATCCTATAGAGTCTTTAATTAAAGAACCATGATTATTGAGGAGGGCACTCATATTATGTTTAATAAATCTGATAATTCTGGAGGGTCTAGGGTAGAAGAAGAGGTGGTTGTAGAAGTCACCCAAGGAGTAGAATTTGTCAATCTGGAGGAAAGGGTAGAACCTAAAGTTAGACTGCCTAGAGAATGGAGATATTTTTTGAGTCATCCTAAAGAATTGATCTTAGGATACCCTTCTAAAGGTGTTAAAACTAGGCATGGACTTAGAAAAGAAGTAAACCACTCTGCCTTCATTTTAATGACTGAACCCACCAAAATCAATCAAGCCCTTTCTAATGAATTCTGGATCCTAGCCATGCAAGAGGAACTAAACTAATTTGTTAGGAATAATATCTGGGAGCTAGTAGAAAGACCTAAGGACTAGAGTGTAGTAAGAACCAAATAGGTCTTTAAGAATAAAATGAATGATTCTGGTGTGGTGGTTAGGAATATGGCAAGATTGTTGGCTAAGGGGTACAATCAAATAGAAGAGATTGATTTTGAGAAAACTTTTACCCCTGTAGCCCGATTAGAAGCCATTAGAGTGCTACTAGCCTTTACCTGCTATAAGGAATTTAAGCTTTTCCAAATGAATGTCAAGAGTGCCTTTTTAAATGGGATAATAAAAGAAGATGTGTTTGTAGAGTAACTCATAGGCTTTAAGAATTTCTAATTTTTAATTCATATTTTTAAATTAAAAAAGGCTTTGTATGCATTAAATAGGCACCCAAGATATGGTATAAGAGGTTTAGCACGTTCCTACTGGAAAGAGAGTTTGTTAAGCGGAGCGTAGACACCACCATTTTTCTAAGAAGAGTAGGAGATGAATTACTCATTGTATAAATCTATATTGATTATATACTTTTTAGATCTTCTGATAAAAATTTATGTGATAATTTCTTTAAAATAATTAGTAAGAAATTTGAGATAAGTATGATGGGAGAATTTTCCTACTTTTTATGGTTTAGCATAAGGCAAATGGAGGATGAAACTTTTCTTAATCAATCAAAATACATTAAGGACATCCTGAAGAAATATAAAATGGATAAAGCCAAACCAATAAATACTCCCATGAGCTTTAATATTCAATTAGATAAAGACTCAAATGAAAAATCAATTGATCAAAAGAAATACAAAAAAAATTAGATCACTACTTTACTTAACTGCTAGCCGACCTGATATAATATTTAGTATTTATCTCTGTGCTAGATTTCAAGCTGATCCTAAAGAATCCCACCTGACTGCAGTTAAGAGAATCCTTAGATATCTCTTAGGAACCCAAAACTTAGGAATCTAGTATCCTAGGCATACCGCTTCCTTTGAGATTATAGGATATTCTGATTCAGACTTTACAGGGTATAGGGTGGATAGAAAGAGCACCTTTGGAACATGTCAATTCATAGGATAATCCTTAGTCTCTTGGTCTAGTAGAAAAAAAAACTCAGTTGCACTGTCCACTACTAAGTATGATTCTATTTTGTGGTTTGCTCTTCCTTATATCATAAAGTGAGTCTCTTCCTCTCTTATATTTGGAAGATAATCTCATAACTGAGAGTCTTTAGAGATTATGAAAGGAAGCAATCTCGTAAAAAAATGAAAAGAGGTACAAAATGAGCCTAACACTAAAAAGATGGGTTATGTTTGCCAACTAATTACAAGATACACAAAGTGTATCAAAAATTAAAAGACGCACAAAGTGCTCCAAATAGCTAAAAAAGAGGCACAAAATGAGCCCATAAAGAAATAAGCTTCCTTCTCATTTAAATCTTTAAAAATCTTAGAAGAATTTAAGTGTAACTTAATATTTTCAAACACTTGAGATTAAAAATTATGATTCCTGATTCTTTACTTTGCAATACTATTTTATCAGATATTTTTCTGGAATAAAGTTTGAAAGGATCATATTTCTTATCTTACTTCTTCATTTTTGAATTAGATTTTTATTTCAAAGAAACCATAACCTGCAAGGCATTCGAGGTAGGGTTTACAAAATCAAGTTTCTAACATTTTTGGATTTCAATGTTGCCAATTCATTTCTTTAGAGTTTTTAGATTTAAAATTGAGGTAAATTTGTCATTTATTGGAGCTATTTGATTAAAAAAAATTTTGAGTTTGTTTCTCTTTTATAATTATTTTTATTGCATTTTTTTAATTTTTAGTTTGTTCGTCATTATTTTTTAGAATTTTGATATTATTTTTTTATTTTTTGGATCCTCTACTTTCATCCCTCTCCATCATTCAATTCCTTCATTTTTTGTTCACATTGTCCTAGACAATATAACATCATCCGGGATGATACCATCATATCACTGTTCAATCCAAAACCAACGGCTGATCTTGTTCTATTATTAGTAATCAGCCTGGATGATACACCTATTTGTCCCAGACGATCCACATGGCAAAAATAATTGGATGATTTGAATGAAGGTTGGCACTATTCATAATGACTCATCATTCTAGATGATCCACATGTTCGTCCTAGACAGATGAGCCGGTCAATAATCATACAGACTGACTCCTCAGGATGATTGTCAATGTCTAATCATCCTGGATGATACGACCGCCTTTTTAACCAATGATTCTAGATGAATTATTGCTCCAGATCATCCTGGATGATATCTCGATCGTCCTAGATGATGTGGCCTATCTTATTTAAAAAGATGATTTCAATTGGTTTCTTTATTCCAAAATCCTTCAAATCCTCCTCTCCTTCACTCAAACTCTCAAATCTTTAATATGGATGGTGGAAAATATTCCAGAATACAGATAGGAAGTTCCTCCAGGGGAATTGTTGACCCCTGCTTTACTGAAGCAGCAGATCAAGCTGCTTATGCCCGTTACAAGTCTATATAGATTACCCCTTCCAAAGTGGTAAATCGAAATGTTCTGATGTTTAGGGTACTTGATCTCTTTGCCCATGCAAGTCTTGTTTTCATTCTAACCCTCGCTTTCCCCTTTAATTCTAAACTTCATGTAATTTCCATGCTTCTTTCACTGCAATGTTAAATTATCTGCCCTTGATGCACTTTTATACTTTTAATTTGTTTTCTCAAAATGGTTTCTATGAGTATTAATGGATTCATCAGCAAAGATTTCTATGAGTATTAATGGCTTCATCAGCATGATAGATCAGATCAGCGTATGAATAAAATGTGTCTCGCATGAGTGCTGAGTAAAAGGGGCCAGAATGGAGTCCTCTGAGGAAAACTCCTCTAAGTAATTTGGGATTCACCCTTATAATTTATTAAGCCTTGATTGAAATTCTTTGAAAGTACTCTTTGAGGGACTCACTTTCATTCTAGTGAATTCCTGAGAGGTGGGAAGAATCTTTGACCATTCTCTGATTGGCAATAAATTGTTCGATGAACACTTTAGCTAATTTGACAAATATTGGAATGATTCAAACTAAAAGCGAATAGAACCATATTTGAGCTTGCCCTTTAAGGATGGTAGGAAAAACCTGGCAGAGGAGCGCATCTTAGGTTTGTTGGATATACATGATGGTTCTATAGTGATTGATATGCTTATACAGGTCAGATTTCCTATCATAAAAATTGATGCTCGGTAGCATGAATCCTTCTAGAATGGGGTGTTGAATGATGGCTTCAATTAGGGGTGATGACTACTAGAAGTCCCACTAATGAAGAGATTATCTTATACCTCATACAAGGAACTCTTCTCGGGCCAATCTTTGTAGTTTATGTCATAGGGTGTTGCAAGGGAGTTCAGTAATGTGTAGTTGGGCTAAGTCTTTGGGGATGTCTTGAGGAATGCGAGATTTCCATCCTGTGCATGAAGGATGGGTAGAGCTTATTGTGTCAAAAAGTTTATTGTCTTGTGTGTCAGAGGATACATCCTAGTGGATGAAGAGGAATCTCGACATGAAGATGTTCTGATTGAACATCTTTGACCCATGGTGGATCTCGAGGGAGAAGAATCTCTTCCTATGGTGCTAGCATTGGTTGCTGAGCCTCTCACAAGAGTTGAAGGATCTCATTCTAAGATTCTTCCATTTTTTGATGCGATCTTCCAGGGAAGGTCCTCATGTCCCTTCCCCAAAAGGGTTTCTCCCACTGGGCTGAAAAGAGGCCGACGCTTAGCGTCCCTAGTTCATGGACTGATTCCTTGATTTGTGTGAGTTGGAGTGGGATTTGATGCGACAATAGAGTTTTAATCCTACGTCTTAGTGTTGTACGGATATCCAGTACACACATAGAGAACACAAGATTTTTTACGTATAAAAACCTACAAATGGGAAAAATCATGAGGCATGACCTAGTTGAAATGATTCTACTAGTGTTTGAGTTAATTACAGTTGACTGAATCACTCTTTAGGATGATCTGATTATTATAAGCATCCTTCTAGTTAAAATATAATAATAGATGGGGGTTAGGTGATAGTCTAAAATTACTGGTGTTTTGGCAGAAATCCAACATCAATTGGTAGTTTAGGCATTAGTTGGTAGTCTGGCGATGGTTTGGCAGAAATCTGGCCTTAGTTGGTGGTTAGATGGAAGTTTGGAAGAACCCCAATGTTAGTCGGTGGTTTGGCTGGACTCTGGCATTAATAGGTTTTCTGGTATAAGCTCGACGGAACTCTGGCATTAGCCTGTGGTCTAGGGGAACTTCAGCGGAACTATGGTGTTAGTCTATGGTCCAAAAGAACTCTGGCATCAGGCGGTGGTCTGGCAAAACTCAAGTGTTGGGCAGTGGTCTGGTAGATCTACAGCATCGGGCGGTGGTCCGATAGAACTTCGACGTTGGGTGGTGGTCTGGCAGAACTCCAGCATCTGGCGATGGTTCGGCGGTACTCCGGGCGGTGGTCGAGGAGGTTCGAGGAGGCAAGAGCGATCTCTGATCTCTCTCTAACTTCTCTTCCTTTGGCTTGGGGCCTCATTTTATAGATTTTTGAGAGTGGCATAGCCTGTAAATAGGAGCAAAATCAAGGGTAAATTTGGAGTGGTTCGGATGGATGGCTGATGTTGAATCACTTGATTGTGGACCATTTATTGGGCATTTGAATGTCTTAATGATATCAAAATTTAGTGATCTTGGGCTCATTGGATTTTTCTCATCAAGACGCTCGATTCGACTATAAGCATATCATGTTTGGTAATCCAAATTATGGTTTGAACCTTCTAATAGTGCTTTGGGTCTGTGATTTGGACCCATTTGAGTTGAATTTGGTGTCATTGGGTTCATATTTTTGAGATGTTCAGTTTGACTATAAGTTTGCTGAAATCAGAGTTAGGGTGGTCCTAATTTTAATTTTGAAAGTTTCTAACTTGATTTTGCCTCAAGATTCTTGCCCGATTAAGATAATTTTTTGATGATGTATCAATATATATCTGATAAAGTGATTTTATATAGGGTAATATTTGGATGATATTTATTTATTTATTTTGTATCTTTAGCTAGTTTGTCTAAATACTAATTTTCTATTTCCAAAAATAAAAATTAAGACGTGCTTGGAATTGAACAAAATGAAGTCAGTAATTTAAATTAACTTAGCATATATAGTAGTAATTATTTCATAATTAATCTTACATATTTATTACCTTATTTTCAAAATTAATGTTCAAAATTTAAATAAAAATATATATTTTTTAAATTTAAAAAATCAAAAGAAATTCTTTTATTTTTGACTTGTTCTAACTCTAGCCTAGTCTCTAACAACTGTGAAAGGATCAACATGGTCTCATTGACAAGGGCATTAATAACTACTTTGACTTCTACAATAACAAAATCAACCTCAAATTTCTACCACCAAGGAACGCTCAATCATTGACATGATAGTTCTATATATAATCTGATTGTGTTGATCAATTGGGTTATACCATTTCCTTGAACCTCAACTCACTCTATCAAGCTCACTAGAGGTTGCAAGGGGTCCTCCCCATGCATTGGTTCCAATGTAAAGTTTAACTTTGTGACATTGTGTCCTTGAGAGCTTTGGCATTGTATAGTTTGCTTAAAAAATTGATAAAGAGCAGAGTGTTACAACATTCCCATCCTCAGGCTGTGGCGCAACCAAAGAGCACTTCATCTCTCCATACCTCGGTGGTACAACACTGTCAGACAGACTATAATTAGAGTGTTGAACTCCGTATTGCTCCAAACTTGGTGCTACGATGGTGCGAGGTAGGATGGATGATTTTCTTTCTCATTTTTCATTAAGGATTGCTATCTTGGTGGTTTCTAAGTGTATTTCTTTATTTATTATTGAATGAGAATGGTGCAATGGTGAAGAGAGATTAGGAGAGAGTGAGAGAGAAGAGAGTTCTGTATTATTTCTCCCATATTTTCATAGTGAATTTTTTGGTTTGGTGTGGCTTCATGATTTTTTCGATTTTATATTTTTCTATGTTAAATCCGGATGTTCTTTATTTTCATTGTATTTTTGTCTTTCTTGTTTGTTTTCACTACGCTTTACTTCCCCAAACAACTGGCATTAAAATCATGTTTTTCAGTTTGAGTGGGAGTAAAGGCTGATAAAGTAAGATATAAGATTGAGAAGTTTAATGGTTCAAATTTTGTATTCTAGAAGATGCAAATTGAAGCTCTATCAGAAAAGTTGTTTTTGTTATTAGAAGGAATTGCCAAGAAATCAGATTCAAAGACCATACAAAAGTGAGATATTCTTGATCAGATAGCCTTTGGTTTTATACAACTTTCACTTTCTTTATATGTTGCATTTAATAATATAAATGAAAACATTATAATCGATCTCATGATTGCATTGACTAAGATGAATGAGCATCCATTGTCTTCAAATAAAGTGTTCTTAATGAAGAAATTATTTAATATGAAGAGGTCAGATAACACTTTAATGACAGTGCACCTACATAATCTGAATACTGTGATGAGTCAATTATATTCAGTTTGTATCAAGTTTGATGATGAGGTGAGAGCATTGATATTATTATCTTATTTGCCAGATAATTGGGATGGGCTGGTCACTACTATGAGTAATTCTTGAAGTAGTTCAAAGTTGAACTTAAGGATATTTTGGGGTTAGTACTTAATGAAGAGGTTTATAGGAAGGTGAACGGTGAATCTTCAAATTATACTCTAAATTTTAAAACCTGAGAAAGGGGTTTAGATATAAATCTAAGTAAAGACAGACCTAAATCAATAAGAGGAAAATCTACTTTAGGTAGAGTGAAAGTTATGCGCTGAAATTATGGAAAGAAGGGTCACTTGAAAAAGGATCATATACGTTTTCAAAGATGGGTTAACATGGAAACTCAAAGATGTTAGGCATGTTTCTTGTTTGAAAAGGAGTTGAGTTTTGACGAGTAAACTTGAAAACTCAGGCCATGTATCATCATTCATTAGAGATTCTTGGAAGGCGAAAAAAGGGGTTATGGTTATAGCTCATGGTAGTATTGAAGGCACGCTATATGTTATCAATAAAAGTTCAGATTCTATTGAAGTAGCTATTTCAGATGATGATGGAGGTCTTTAGCCTCATAGGCTTGGTTATATGAGTAAGAAAGATGTTCATTCACTTCTTATTAGAGAAAAACTTTATCGTTTAAAATCTATAAATTTAGATTTTTGTGATGATTGTGTATATGACAATAATAGAAGGTAAGTTTCTAATGAGTATAAATAATTTTATAATTTATGTGTTAAGTTTCCAATAAAACAATTTTCTTTTAGTTGTGTTTGTGTAAAAAAATATAGAAAATATGCAAAAATTTTAAGTATGGTACAGCACTGCGGCGTCATCATTGACACCGGTGGAGCACCCAATATGGGCATGGCGGTGCCCAGTCTCTATTTGTCAGCACCATGGCATCAGATAACTTGATATTGTAAAGCCCAATCTCTATCTACACAGTGCTGCGGTGCCAATTTCTAGTGCCGCCAAGCCAAGTGTAGTGCCACATGAACATCATAGTGCGCAACCATCAGTAGTGCCACAATGCTATAGTATAAACACTTATGATATGATCTGTTAACAAAGTGACATGTCTATTCACTAAACAATGGGTCCATGTTAATAAGCACCGCAACGGAGGAAATCCTTTAGTGCTGAAGCATTAGTTCATTTTATGGGCATCACGATGCAAGTGTCTCGAGCATCACTATGTTAGAATCCATTTTCTATGTTTTTTATAAATAGTTTATTTGTAATGTTAGTAAGGGAGTTCAGTCACTTAGTTAATTTCAATCTTCATAGTACTTCTCTGTAATTTCCTTAAGGGAATTCAAAAACCACTAGATCCACTTCAAAGAGTGTTTGATCAATATTTATGTAAGTAATTTTGTAAGTTCAAGGAGGAGTATAGCCGAGATCATTGACCCATCTGGTGATATCTTTTCTTCTATACTTTTTTTTCTTTTATATAATTAATGAAAATGAGTTTACTTCACTTGTTCTTCATGTTTGGTTAAATTCTCTAGTTTTGAATTGATAGTGTAAATAGAATGTGAAGTATTAATGAATTCTCTTCCTCAATAATTTAATTATGTTTTCAATATACAATGTTTTCATTTACTGCACATAGTGGTCATATATATAGTTAATATCAGGTGTAATGTGGAGCCTAGGAATAGAAAAGCAGACGCAACTAGGTATATTGGATTGGTATGATGCAAGCATAGGCATAGTGCTTGACATATACCAAATTTATAGAGATGAATTATAAGTAGGGGTTTTAATAATACATGCTTTACTTACTCTTGTTTGATTTTCATAGGGTGACAAGCTATGATAGTTTAGCGTGGTATTGAGGTTATAATGGTTTAATCTATCAATTTTGTTTTCATGCTTAACTAAGCGGTCAATGATGCATATTGCATTTATATTCCATCAATCTAAAATATTATATCTAAATAATATTTCATTTAAATTTTTTATCTATTTTAAACTAAGTGATTGAATCTCCAACAAAACTTATTTTTATTGAGTAAGATAATTATCATAATTATAATATACAATACTAGTATTTGTAAGTAAATATTCTGTCTCATAGGATCGATACTCTACTCTATCACTATATTACACTATTTGGTACGTATACTTGTATATATTAAGTGGAGTTTTCATAATTTTTTTATCAAAGAAAATCTAAGCAATATTTAGGGATTGATAGAACCCTAAAACACTTTCACAATTCCTTAGGTTACTCCACCACCCGTATTAAGTTATTGGCACTATTGTTGGGGAAGAATTTATTTTATTTAAAATTTACTATATTATTAAATTAATTATATAATTAGTCATACTATATTCTTTTATTTTATTTTACTGATTACATAATTGTGGTTGCATGCTTAAAAGTCATAGAAGGGAACTAATGCTAGATTTTGACTCAAAAATTGAGAGAACCCTTTCTAAAATTAGAACCACTAAAATTTTTTGAAAATGTTTGACTCTGTTCAAGAATTAGATCATTTTAAAACTCTTAAGGAGTTCACGAACCTTATGGTAAACAGAATTCATCAGAGTATAAATAGACTAGATATCCAAGCTAATAATTTTGAATCAAAGACTTCAACTATTCAGATGATATAGAATTCTCAGTATAGGGGAACTCCCATTGAAGATCTTAACATATATTAGGAAATTTTTTAGAAATTTATACAACATTTAAGTATAATGGTGTTAGTGGTGATGCCATTAGACTTAGATTGTTCCCATTTTCTTTAAGAGATAAGCCAAATAATGGTTAAATTCTTTACCCCTATGCTCTATTATCACATAAAATGAGTTGGCCCATTAATTTCTTGGAAAACATTTCCACCTTCTAAGAGTGTAAAACTTAGAAATGATATTACATCTTTTACTCAGTTAGAAGGAGAATCTATTTATGAGAGTTGAGAGAGATTCAAAGAGATACTTAAAAAGTGCCCAAAAAAAGTGTCCCCACCATGCCTTACCAGATTGGTTAATAATTCAATTTTTTTATAATGAATTGGTATGATCCCTTAGAGCCATAATTGATGTTGCAGCTGAAGGTTCTTTAATATCAAAACCTTTTAAAGATGCTTATGAATTAATTGAGGAAATAATAACAAATAATTTTAAATGGCTTGTTGATAGGGTGAATCCTGAGAGAGTGGTAGGAGTCTATAAAATGATTCTATATCCATTTTGATTGCACAAGTTATAGCAATACCAAAGAAGTTGAGCACTTTAGGCTTGAATTTTGATTCATCTTTATATTTTGAAGATAAAAACTCAATGGAAGAGAAATAATATCCAAGGGATTGAAAATATAAATTTGATTGGAAGAAAAAATAATCCATATTTAAATACATATAATCTAGGTTGGAGGAATCACCCTAATTTTAGTTGGTCAAATAATAATGATGGAAATCAATAGAATTCTAGTCAAAATAAATAATGAGCAAATTAGAATATCAAAATCATGCTAATAACAATCCAAGACCAGCTTATCCTCCTAAATTTAATTAAGGTAATAAGTATGGAACTAGAAAGACTCCACTAGAAGATGTAGTCATACAATTGGGAACTCAATTACAAAATCAAGCTGCTTCAATTAAAAAATTAGAAACTCAATTAAGTGAGCTTGCAATTTTTATGAGTAGTAGGCCCATAGGATCTTTACCTAGTAACACAAAAGTTAATCTAAGGAGAAGGAAAGAGATACGAATAGGAGCCAATTGAAGATAGCGATACCTTAGCCAAATAGAAACTCTAGACAAGTCTACCTGAAGACTATAAACTTAGCACTGCTTGGGAGGCAACCCAACCTTAGGTATAGTCAGTTATCCAGTCTAGCTGAAGCCGATAAACTTAGCACTTTTAGGGAGGCAACCCTATCCTCTATATTAAATTTTGTTTAATTTACTTTAAAAAAATCTTTGAGAGAGAAGAAGAGAGCGCCACGGCGTTATATATTTTAATGCTGTAACGCCCTGTTGGGCCATAATGATTGAAATTTAAAAATTTTCAAACTTCTCTCCCACTAAAATCTAGAAAACCTATCAGGATAAAGTTCACTTCTCAGTCCTTACTTATCTTTTAGTGAGAACCTTACTTTCTTCTCTTAGAAATTCAATTCTAAGTGATGGGAAGGATCAAGCATAAACCCTCTTCATCAAGGAACCAAAATGAAGATCATACAAAGAATGAAGACTCTTTTTATTTCTCCACATGCAAAGTTCTGTTATTTTTATTAAGTTGAATGAATTCAAAGAGTTGTAGGAAGATAAGAAGAAATATTTAGCAGAAGTGAAGAAGATGCATGATGGTAGAGTTTTTTTATATGATTTCTTTCCTGGGCAAGATGTCTTGCTATTTAATTATAGGTAGAAGTATTGCCATAAAAAAATTAAAACTTGATGGAATGCCCCTTATACTATCATTAGAATTTTTCTTAATAGTGCCATCATGATATAGGATAAGAAAACTTTGCAAACCATAAAAGTTTATGGATATAGATTGAAATCATGTGATTTAAAGGAGTGGAGAATTCTTAAGGATGTGTATGTGTATTTAATTTAAAGAAGAGAAGGAAGTAATGGGAGATATTGGCTTATGTTTTGTACTTGATTGAAAATTTTGGCTTTGAGATCCATTGTTGAACTTTGGGTGCCTTGTGCACTGGTTATCTTGTATCTATGTTATATTTAATGTTATGTTATATATTATTTTGTGTTCAACATATATTTTATGCGCCTTTTATCATTCTTATGAAGCATTATTGTAGTATTTGTTTATATGTTTATTTATATATTAACAAATTCCCTTCATGCTTAAATTGTTATTGTCCTTCAATTACTTCTATATTCTGATTATTTAATTAACCCATAAAAAAATTCAAAATTAAAAATTATATAAAATTAGGATAATAATAAAATCCTAGATCCTAATTTGAATAAACTTTATTTATACTTCATAGGTTAAAAAAACTAATACTTAACTCATTCAATCATTTAAGCTATTATTTTAATTTGAATTTATGAGTTATCACTTTATGAAATTAACTTTTAAAATTGAAAGATGAATAATTACTATTAAAATTTAGATATGAGTAGATTAAAATTTTAAATCATAACTAACCTAAAGATGAAATTAACAATCTCATCAAGTCCTTACATTAAGATTATTAAGATTATATGAAGGTCTAAAGTAAAAGCTGACATTCAAAATCATTAATTATATACTCCACAAAAGAAAAAGAAGTATAAAATAATTCTTAAAAGAAAAGAATCAAAAGAAAAGAATCAAAAGAAAAAGATGAGTACATTCAAAAATTGGTATCAATGAAAGCTTAAGATTGAAAATACAATCTTATACATAAACTAAAAAGGATAAGATTGGGGAGCTAATATAAGGGATAGTGTCATAGTGAACTAGTAAAAGTGAAATTTTAACTATCATCATATCTAATCATTAAAACTCAATTATTCACTTCAACAATTAAAATTTAATGATTAAATCTATTACTTATAATTTCAAATTGGATTGTAACTAGAATGATTAATTAATTTAACTATTATTATTTTTTCAAACTAGGAGTATAACTATTTCATTTTTACTAAGTCTTAACAGTAATGTATTATCCTATATTTTAGTAATGTGAGATTGTCATTTTTTTTGGTTAATCACTTAATCATAATTACAAACAAAGTTATTTTCTTGAGGACAAGCATGAGATTAAGCTGGGGATGATTTGAAGAATGTAAATAATTTTATATTATAAATGTTAATTTGCTAGTGAAATAATTTTATTTTAGTTGCATTTATGCAAAAAAAATATAGGAAATGTGAAAAAATTTTAAGTTTGGTATAATGCCATGGCGTCAGACACTACACCACTATGGTTCCATCATTGACACCATTGGAGTGCTCAATATAGACATGATGGCGCCTAGTCTCTATTTGACAGCATTGCGGCATCAGAGGAGTCAGCACTGTAAAGATTAGTCTATGTCTACACAACATCGTAGCACTAATTTCTAGCACTGCCAAGCTAAGGGTAATGCCACGTGGATGTCACAATGCTCAACCATTAGCAACGCCATATCGCTACAATTATAATCATTCAGGATATGATCTGCCAATGAAGAGATGCTTTTAATCACAAAATAGCAGGTCCACGTCAGCATGCACTATTACAGAGAAAATCCTTCAACGCTGCAACATTAGTTCATTTTATGGGCACCACAGCGTAGGTGTCTCGAGCACTGTGATGCCAGAATCCATTTTCTTTATTTTTTTATAAATATTCCATTTGTAATGTTAGTAAGGGAGTTTAGTCATTTAGTTAATTTCAATCTTTATAGTGCTTCCCTACAATTTACTGAGGAGTGACAACTAAAGAAATTCAGGAATCACTAGATCCAGTTCATAAGAATGTTTGCTCAATTTATGTAGATGTAATTTTATAAGTTCAAGGAGAGGTATAGACGAGATCATTGAACCCATATGGTGATATCTTTTCTTTTGTACATTTTTTCTTTTGTATAATTAATAAAAATGAGTTTGCTTGACTTGTTCTTCATGTTTGGCTAAATTCTCTAAATTTGAATTGATGGTGTTAATAGAATGTAGAGTACTTATGGATTTTCTTCATCAATAATTTAATATTATTCTTAATATACTAGGTCTTCATTTAATATACATAGTGGTCATATATGTAGTTAATATTAGGTGTAATGTGGAGACTAAAAATAAGAAAGCAGGCACAACGAGGTATATTAAATTGGTATGATGCAAGCATAGGTATAGTGCTTGACATATATCAAATTTATATAGATGAATAGTAATTATAAAATTTTAGTAGTACATGCTTTACTTACTCTTCTAAGATTTTTATAGGGTGACAGACTATGGGAGTTTAGTGTAGTATTGATGTTGGAAGAATTTAATCTGTCCTTTATCTCTACCCATTGGATTAAGCAGTCGATTATGCATAGCTCTGAATAGCATCAATATAAAAGAAAATTATTAAAAAATATATTGTATTTTCATTCCATCAATTCAAAATATTTTATCCAAATAGCATTTCATTTAAATTTTTTATTGATTTTAAACTAAGTGATTGAATCTACACTAAAACTTATTTTTATTGAGTAGATAATTATTGTAATTATAGTAGACAATACTAGTATTTACAAGTAAATATTCTTTCTTGTGGGATCGATACTCTACTCTAGCACTTTATAACTTGATTTGGCACGAATATGTTGACCTCAATTTTATTGTGTTTTCCTTCTCGAGGATATTCTATTAACTTACTATAGCCTCGTCGAGCCCAATTGAGTTTGAGATGACTCGAGTCGAGTCGAATTGGACTAGACGAAGTTTAATTAAGTTTGCGTGGCATCCACGAGCCTCATCGAGCATTAATTTGGTTCAAATTGGAGTTGATTTAGGCCCAATTTTGTCAAGTAAATTTAATTGAAATTAAATTTCATCAAATAAATTTAATTGGAATTAAATTAGACTCAAGTCAACCTGAGTTGAGTCAAATTGAGTCCGATTTGGGCTCAAATCAGATGTCATTTAGCCATCTGAATTCAATGGCTGTGATGGCTTTAAATTTTAATCATTATCGCTCTCTTTCCCGCCTCCTTCCCTTCTGAATTCGCAGCCTCGATAGAAGATCGCCCACAAGAAATCTTATCGCAGATAGGAGATCTTATCACAGCAGAGGATTTTTATGAGTCATCACTTCCGTTCTCACGTGCCTTGACAGACGCTCAAGTATACAACTTCCACTCATCTTTTGAGATTCATTCGAGATACTCCCCCATTCGAACATCACAAGAGTTCCACCCCTCCTCTCTCTCTCCGCCTTCCTTAGTTCGGCAAGGATCGAATCCCCTCCCTCTCTCTCGACTCCTCCGATTCGGTGACCCTAGAGGTGGAAACCCCCCTCCATCTCTCGCCTTGCTCCCTTTCACAGAAGCCCAGATGGACACGACCCGACACCGTCTTCCCTCAACTCGCAAGGTGATCTCTTCCCATTTCTTCTTACTCCTTCTCCTTCTTATTCTTCTTCTTCTTCTTCTTCTTCTTCTTTTACTTATTCTTCTTCTTCTACTCCCTTTTCTTCTTGTTCTTCTTTTTCTTCTTCTTCTTCTTCTTCTTCTTATTCTTTTTTCTTCTTTTCCTTATTCTTCTTCTTCTACTTCCTTTTCTTCTTCTTCTTCTTGATTTTTTTTCTCCTTCTTCTCTTTAATCTCCTTCTCCTACCTTAGCTTCATTTGCTTCTCCTCATCCTAACCCAAAATCTTGTGAATGACTTGGTTGATGACAAGCTACATTTATGCAAAGTTTATTATGGCTAAGATCGAAAGTGTAGTTCAAGCTCTTGTAGTAGATTTGTCATTATATCCCTAGATATCATGCATTCACTCTTTATATTGGACTTTGAGGTAGTTTTTTATGATCATGTTATAAATAAAGTGGATTTTATCACAATGTGTTGATTTATATACCTCTCCAAAGCATCAATTTGTGTTGTTTGAGAATAAATGATTAGTATGTGAAACTTATACTTGATTCTTGTCATAAAATCTAAAGTTTTAGGTGTAGATGTTGAAGAATCATGAGAAGTTATGTTGTTTCTCTATCAAAACATGCATTCCAATCGTTTGTATTAATGTTTATTAGGGAATAATCGAAGTTATGATCAAATGAAATCACCAAGCAAGCATATCTATTTTTCACTTTATTGGTTCTAAAAGAGAAATTTTCCCCCAATTCATTATCTAGAGATTTTTTTAAAAAAATCTAATATATATCTATATATATATATATATGGGAAGCTTTCTTAATTAGTTATAGCTCATGAAATTGATGGGTATACTTGGTAGCATCGATCAAACACCATCCCATACTTTGTAAATGTATTTGATATGAAGGTCTTGCATCACCCTTCTTTCTTGTCATTGTGATGTTAGGAATGACTCATTTGCTAAATTTCTCTATGATTTAATTTTTTAGATATATACTTGAGAGCATGATTTCTATACATTTTAAAAAATGAAATCTCAAACATGATTTGCTCTTCTTCTTTAAAGCTCACCAATGACTCTCAAAAGGCAAGCATTATTTTCTTGAAAGTGTTTAAGCATGTGATTTGAAATCCCCTTTTCTTTGTGAAGCTTAGATTTCTTGCAAATGAGGTGTCAAAGTCCATTTTACATACTTATATCTTGAGCATGAAGGAATAAATCAAGATTGGTAGAGCTTTGTACTTAATATCATGAGCCAGTTTAAAAAAATGTAGTTGATATCAATTGAAACACTTTTTGCAAAAGTTGTATGTTTGGTAATAAAGAAAGCTTAGGAATTTGGGTTAACAGTGCTCTTGGAGTATTTAATAGCCTATAATGTGGAAATTAGAAGCTTGTTGGAAAGAAATTATGCATCTTATGTCTTGAATTAAAGTTGTGTTGTGATGATGGCATGCTCTCTTCTCTTGAGTTTTGAGAGCAAAACAATGGCATGAAAATTCCGTTCTCTTTTCTAAATACATTCAGTATAAGTGTCGAGTTTGAAAGGTCTTGTGCTTTGGGATTTTACTCTCTTCCATTCATGTATGGCATGAAAGAAGGTTGGGTGATTACATAAGTAGTTCTCTTGGAATTTTGAAAGATTGTATGTTTTATGTTGAAAAGTTTTATAAGTTTGTTCAAGAATTCGTCTCACTAGCATGAATGGATACATGGTTGTTATCTTATTTCTTGGATTATTGATATGTTCTGTGCTTCATTGTTTTTGGAGGGAAATCTACATTTAATGGAGTTTATTCCTTGACGCAAAATTCATTGAAACTATGATTTCTATGGAAGAAAATTTTGAGGTAATGAAGTGGGTTCGGTTGATTTTCTTAAAGATAAACAATCAGTTGGGTTTGTTAGTAAGAATGAAGATCCTCTTGAGGATTTCATTATTGAAGTGTTGGAAAGTACGATTATGAGATTTATTTTTGTTTCCCTTTCTCTTCTAGAGGCACGGATCATATATATTTACTTCTTATTTGGTATCTGGGAGATGCTTAAGTATATTTGCTCTATGGATTTTGGCATGGGTATGCATGTATTTCTTGTATTATTGATATTTGCCATTTCTTGGCCAAATGAGTTACTTAATGTTGGAGAGTCTCATGAGTTCCTATATTGTTGAAAGCTTTACGAAAAGTTTTGTGAGTTGTTTTGCGCTGAGAAGTTTTATGAAATGCTTTATGCGAGAAAGTTTTATGAGTTGTATTTGTTGGAAAAGCTTTGTGAATTATTTTGCCTTGAGAGATTATATGATATGTTTTTGCGAACATTTTATAACGAAAGGTCTCATGAAACCTTCTTACTACTCATGGGCTTATCCCACATTGAAAAGATTCATTTTGCGTTAAAAACAAGTTGTAGTGGATTTTACATTGAAGAGTTTTATGTGTTGCTTTGGTTGGAAAGCCCTATAAATGATTTTGCGGATTGGGGATTTTATGAATGGTTTGGTACTTGGAGGGGTGGGGGCTTTAGTGTTGGAAGTTTCTTTGAGTTTCTTAGAATGAAATGGATTTTCATGGGTCTGCTTTCTTTCTTTCATTTACAGTTGGTTCTAGAGATGAGTTTTAAGAAATGGGGAATAGAAGCATGTTTGAGGTTTGAAGTTGAAGAGCTTGTTTGGGGTTTTGGGTTTCGGGACTTAGTTCATCCTTATTATTTTGAGTTTTATGTGGGAAGTGATGTGAGTGATTGTATCGAGTATTTTGAGTGCTTTCTTGAAACATTGAAAAATGAATAGCATCAAAACTTCTTTTCTCTTATTACCATTTGGCTTAAGTGTTGAATTGGAGCAAACAATGGGTGAAGGCATCTTTGGCTTTGAGAAAGACATGCCTAACAATGAAATGCTTACATACCTTTTCTCGAAATTTGTTTCTTTCCTTTTGTGCTTGTTAGAGCTTTATGTGAAAATCATGTCGGTAATTATATTGAGATATCTCTTGAACTTTTGAGAGTGAATTGGCATTAAGCTTCTTTTCTTGCGTTTGCATATTTTTTGAGAAGGTGTTTCATATTCTCTTAAGTGGTGTGTTGATTTTTGGAGATAATAATGTGTGGGATTGTTTCTTTGCATAATTAGATGTGAGTAATCATTTGAAATATTTCTTACGAGCTTTTGAGTAGGGTGTGAGATATATTGGAAACCTGAGCTTGTTGAATGATTATTGAGAAGCATTTTTGAAACAAATGCATGTCTCTTTTTCTCCCTTTCTCTCTACCTCCCTCCCCTCTTGTACTAGTTCTTTTCTACTTGTACTTTGAGATAAAACATGGCAAAGATACTCATAAAGTAGAAAGATTCAAATGGCAAATGGCTCGACTGGTATACAAGCCCGAAGAAAGGTATATTTTTAGTTAATTGCATTTTATTTAAATTATTTGCATATTAAATATTGCATTGCTCTAACACAACGTCCACTTTCTTTCCTATGTTCCTTGCGAGGTACTTTTGGAGAGCAAAAGAGTAAGGAGCTGGCAGAGTTGCTATGACAAAGGAGCCTACAGATCTAGATCAGTCGCCCCCATTCATTCCGGTGAGGGTGTTATGGGCAAAACCACCGGGTCGTAGCCCCCAGTGTAGTAAGTCTTCTTAAAACTTAAAAAGCCTTAGGAAACCTCTTGGTTATACGCTCCCCACCCCTTAGAGCCTTGTAGAAACATCATTTATAATTAGGATTGATCTCTTTTATTATAGAACCCAAAAACTTATTCACACGTATGTATGTTTGGAAGGGATAGAAACAACGTCTTTTGTCCCCTATAATATTAGTAACACTTAAGAACAAAAATTTAGGATCGAGTCTTAGAAAATATAGACATAGGATGCATGCTCCCTTAGGATAGAAATACTAAGCATAGAAAATATAGTGATGTTCTACCCTAGAATTAGCGTGTGTCACTAGTTTAGAATTTATTAACCATAAGCAACAACGAATCAATAATTAAAAGACCCCTTAACAAATCAATAATAACTTGGATAAGAAGACATGAAAACACTTAATTTTTATTAACCAAATCATTTGATGACCACGTTGGGATAGGTTTCTCTCTCCATATTTGGATTCTATATTATCCTCTCTTGTGTGTATTCTGGGTTTGGTGCTCCTTAATTAGGTTCCTCCCTTCCCAACCTTTTGACTGTTCCACCCTCTCTCCTCTCCTTCTTTCTCATTGTATCATCTGATACTAATTATTTTAGAGTGTTAGCAGACGGTATGATGGTATTTTTTGGTCCTTCTATTACCTTTTGCTTTGGCTCTAACTCGCGGGTGACACTTCCTGAGCCACTGCTCTTGAGCCAACATGTGGGAGGGATCACCTTTAAATCCTATACTGACTCGACGTACATCACCCTTCGTGGGCCGACCCCCTCTGAGGTTGCAGCCTTTCTCCCCCACAGAGGAGAGGACGTGCGGCCATTTATCCTTTCGGACAGCCAGTTGCTCGGCAGTAAGCCTGGGTATCTGTTCATTCCATTGTTGTTCGTGCGCAGCCAGTGCGCCCAGTGGCTAGGCAGCCAGTGCCTAGGCAACTTCCTGTCTAGCCCGTTCGTCCAGCTGTTAGGCGACCAGAGCCTACAGCACCTGTTGTTCAGATAGCTCCGACCCCTCAGCATCGTCAGCCAATTGTCCCTCTTCTCGCTGCCTCGTTAGAGGCTATTAGTGCTCGAGTCTCCCCTCCTCCTTCCTCCTCGAGGAAGAGGGGTGCTCAGGCCGAGCTCCCTCAACCTTCTACTCATTGGGTTTCAGTTTTTACTAGGATTTCTCACTCAGAGGCTACCGAATAGACCCCGATGCTTCCCCCTCCCGTAGCTCCTGTTCCTTTAGTTATCAAGTTAGTTGGTTCCGACATAGCGTCTTCCTCCACTTCTGGCCTTAAGAGAAGGGCTTGAAGAAATAGGAATAGGAGGTTGAGTTCAGCAGGAGCTAGTCCAGTAGCAAGTGGTTCCCTTATAGTGGGAGCCACATTAACCATTAGTTCCCCAAGTCCCCGATGTAGTAGTTGCCCCTGAGATCGATGCAGTCTATGGAGGACACTTCTCTCCTTTAGTATATAGTGGTGATGAGGAGGACGTCGTTTGCATTACTGTGACCCCTCCTATTACCACTACCCTCCCACATGCTAGAGTCCCCAGGGGTAGTATTGCCCTGGCTCTCACATAGAGGATCTAGAGCATTATCCATTTGGCACACAGTAGGGGCCGTATTAGTGAGGAGAGGTTACTTCACCAAATCTCTTAGATGCATGCTCAGTTATAAAGGTAGTCTGTTAGATAGAGTTACTAGTGGCGGAGAGGACAACCGCCACATTAGTAGCAGGCTAGAGCAGTCACCACAATTAGACCCTGGACTGACACCCCTATGATTGGATGACACCCATGTCATCATGGACGTCGCCCGGAGCAGGGTCTTGCTCAGCGCCAGCTTAGTTCAATGGTTATTGTCTCACCCCCACAGTTTGATATTCCTATTGGGTCCTATCGTAGCAGATGGGTTTGGAGGAATCGGTAGAAGGACTGACCTGTCGAGATAGAGCAGACAGTTGGGGTGATCCAACAGATTGATATAGTACCTTCAGGATCAGTGGCAATTCCAATGGTTTGTGATGAGGTAGCAGATGTTCAAGAGGATTTTTCTTTGGATAGTTTCCCCAGCTCAAGTGGAGCCTGATATCGTCTCTAGTCCCTATAGGATCTCCCTCTTATGGGTCCATACATTGATGGCCTCTATCAGACCTTCTTCGAGGATGATTTCCTTGGAGAAGAATCAGACGAGGACATTCTTATTTACCATGTTTATATAGTTACAATGAGGTGGGGTGCATCAGATGATAAGAGAGAACACTATGATGGTGTGGAGGAATAAGGGGAAGCAGATGTTCCTTCCACCTCAGCACAAGGTGGACCTCCTCGATTAATGGATACGGATGCCACAATTTTATAGTTACAGACCTAGATAGCAGAGATGGCCAGAGTTATGGAGGTGATGACCGCCCAGTTGACAGTATTGGGGGCTACACCCCAAGTCATGGATGTGGGTAGTCCTACTACAACTAGGGATGAGCCAGCAGTACCACAGGTGGTAGTACCAGAGCTTGTGAGGGTGGATAGAGTTCAAAGGGCAGTTCCAGTAGCACCCCCAGTAGTACAGTTTAGTGTGCCAGTCCAGAGTAAGTTGGTTCTGTTATCACTAGGACAGATTTAGGATATGATTACATAGAGAGTTGAGTAGTCTATCTCTTCTAGAAAGTCTAGAGATTCAGTTTGTAGGGGTTGTCCATACTTGATAGAGTATGAGCGGGAGTCTTACCCCACAGGTTTTATCCCTCCTCATTTTTGAGTGTTTCATGGGTTAGGGAATCTAAGATAGCATGTGGCTCAGTATCGAGCCATATATTGTAACATTGGGGGGAAAAATGCACTGATGTTGAGGCTATTTGTTAGTAGTTTGGTGGGAGTAGCATTTGAGTGGTATGCTGATCTCCCCCATAATTCAGTGCACACTTTTACTGGGTTGGAGTAATTGTTCATTCAGAGATTCATCAGTACTAAGCACAGAGTCACCATTGGTGAGTTGGTAGTGACCAGACAGCATCCCCATAAGTCTCTACCTAATTACATTACTAGGTAGAAAAATCTTAGCCTTCAGTGTAAGCCTCAGTTGTGGGAGCAACATGCAGTTGAGATTTAATTAAAGAATATAGATGGTCCTATCGCTCCATACCTGAAAAGTTTTAGCATTCGAACCTTTCAGAAGTTATTGATCAACGTCACTAGTTTACAGGACAGCATACCTACTGCAGTCCCTCCTAAGGTTGAGAGTCAACCTCCGCGTAGACCTCAGCGGCAGGAGTCTTCAGGGGCACCACCTCCTAGGAAGGTGAAGTGCACAGTATTTTTGAGTCTCAAGAAAATAGCAAGAGACCCATGATTAGCTTAGTTTTGTAGTGACCACTACCACCACCACCACGGCCATAGTTTCCGCCCTAACCACCACTACCACCAGTGCAGCCTCCTGTACAGTTTTAGCCATAACCATAAAGTCAGCAGTTTAGACCCCCTTATAGGACTCCATAGAGTCAACAGTACTTACGAGAAAAGCTCAACAAGGAATATCCCTTTAAAAAGAAAAGTGTGAAGAAAATATTTAAATTTCTTATTAAGAAAAATATTTTGGTATTTCCCACCAACAGGAAGGTAGAAGAGGAGGGTCAGACAGATCACCCATTGCACTGTCTGTTCCATAGGCACATTGGTCATGTTATTGAAGATTATTATGTTTTTAAAGATAGGGTGGAGAGCCTTATGCCTAATGGGGAGATTCACCTATAGGATAGTCCTCTGGTACAGCCCTGAGGCAAGGTTGCTCAGGTAATTTAGATGATTACAAGCTCCAATCACATTGACTGTCAGTATGGTGATCAGAGCAGTGACAGTGGAGTACCCCTTAGTTCTGAGGAGGAGTGGCAGCTTGCACTCTCTCGCAAGATAATGGGTATGATCAGAAAGGCAGCTCAGAGTTATGAGGCAGATGAGAAGTGGCCTCCGTAGGCAAAGTCGATAGTTGCCAGCCTAGTTACTTCGCAAGTTACTTTTTCTTCTTTTGTTGTAGTGCCTATTGAGCACATTTTTTCTACTTGTACTAGAAAGATGTGTGAAAGAGAAAAGTTTTTTATAACTTCGAAAGGGAAGACGGGATCTCTTCCAGGACTTATGCTGAAGGATTTCATTCTCCCTTCTAATTATGATGAATTAATGGAAAAAGATGATTCTGGCTACTTTTGGTCTCTTTCTCCTTCTAGTGATACTTTTTCTAACATCCGTTCTTCTCATGTTTTATTTATTTCTAGAAATAATGATAATCCTCCGTATGGAGAAGAGTTTGGGTGTGAAGAACCCAGATTTATTATTCCTGAGGGAGGTTGTTACATGGATTCTAGAGATGAGTCCGAGAACACACTCTAATTTCTTTTTGTAGAGACAATACAAGTCATAACCTCTGAACTAAATGAGTCTTTTATCGAGCTTGACTCAGAGCAGGAGATCTAATTACGTTTAGGGAAGGTCTTTCCACCAAAAATGGCTAAAAATAATAAAGAAAAAGATAGAAACATCATTACCCAACAAGATGATCCTGCTCCCCCTCCTCAAGCACAAGCTAAGGAGATAAAAAAGGCCCTCAGTTGGATGTTGATTACAACGTGTTGGCTCATTTGAGAAAAATTTTGTCTCTTCTTAGCTTTTATAATGCACTTATGATGTCTTCTAACTTGAGAGAGGCTTTGGTGAAAGCTTTGCTAGAACCTAAGTCCTATCAAGCATTCTTTACCACTGAGTCTGTTAATGATGCATATTATTTGAGAGAGATACCATGCATTACCTTTTCAGATCAGGATCTTCTCTTAGGGACTTCTAAGCACAATCGTCTCTTGTATGTCACTGTTAAAGTCAATAGTTATGAGTTGAACAGGGTCCTCATTGACCAAGGAGCTTTGGTCAATATTCTTAATCATGCCACTCTCCAGAGTCTCTCCCTTGGTCACTTAAAGCTTACTTCAGATAAAATTATGCTGAAGGGTTTCAATGATCAGGGCCAGTGTGCTCTATGTTCCATTACTTTGCCTTTACATTTTTGAGATCTTTTAACTGAGGTAAACTTTCATGTTATTGAAGCAGATAACTCATACAAGGCTCTCTTAGGAAGGCCTTGGATTCATGAGAATGGGATGGTGCCCTCTACACTGCACCAGTGCATAAAGTATATGAGAAATGATGTGAAGTTCTCCATTCCCGGAGACACTCAACCTTTTACTGTGCATGAGGTCTCTATTTATGATGATGCTGAGCATTACGTGCCTCGGAAGGCCCGTAGACCTCCCCCTACCTAGTCACCAGTGATACCCACTAGCACCGTACAGGGTCCTATGCAGCCACCTACACAGGGTTCTATACAATCGCTAGTACAGGGTCCATCATAGGTTGGTATTAAGGTAGATATTTCCACTTCAAATCCTATTGGAACTTCCTTTCAGTTTATAGTTGGGTACGATGTTTCCCTTAGTAGAGATAGGGGTGGCATGGTAGAGCTCGAGGTAGAGAGTCTGCTCGTCCCCCGAGATTCTTTGATACTCAAATTTCTCCTCCCTCGCACCTTTATACTTCCCCTTTGTCTATCGAATCTAACTCTGACGATGAGATGACTGATGCTCCTCATCATCTAGCTCCATCACCTACCTTTAGTGTTGATGATTACAATTTATATCCTATATTCTATAGCTATCTGATACCTTAAGGAGGCCTAGTCATTGATAGTGGCTCAGATGACGACGCAGATGTCGGACGTCAGATTACTACCCAACTATCCCTTTCTCATCAGATGTATGGGATGAGAGTCGAGGAATCTAGTCTTCAGCCCTCCCTTACACCTCTCACTAGTGCTCGTGGTGCACTATACTCTAGTAGTCACTCTATGCAGGAGTTACGCACTCTCTATGTGCCACCATAGCCTGGTTGGCATGCATTATTGTTCCATAGTGTAGGTGTCCCACAGAGTACCGACGTACAGGGTCCTGTGGAATCCACTATGGATGATGACCTCACGCATGTTACATAGTACTTTTCCCCTTTCATGGATAGCTATGCTGAGCGGGGTCTTATCCCTTCGACTTGGCCCGATGGACAAGCTCTACAGTAAGCCTGTGCTTGGTAAAATGATCTACCTCAAACTCAATGGGGTGTATGCTATTTTGAGAAAGATTAATTTTCTTCTGCCAACATCTGTATTATTTCCCACTCCTATCCAGTTGTTTCCATCTCTAATGATGAAGACCCAAATGAGGCGGAGGACAGGATCCTTGATTCTCCACGTGAGTTTGAAGATGCCACCACTTCTACCATGGATGAATTACAGGATATTAATTTGGGTATTGAATCAGATCCTTGACCCATTTTTTAAAGTGCTTTGTTATCTGAGTTAGAGGCCCATGAGCATATTGAACTCATATCTGAGTTTAGGGATTACTTTGCCTGGAATTATATTGAGATGCGTGGTTTAGATCCAGAAGTAGCAGTTTATAAGTTGGCCATTAACTTTGATGTAGTCCCTGTTAAACAGTTACCTCATCGGATGAGGTTAGAGATTGAACAACAGGTGATCGCTGAAACCAAGAAGCTTATAGAAGTTTATTTCATTTGCAAAGAGAAGTATCCCACTTGGCTTGCTAATGTTGTTCCAATCTGGCAGAAAAATGGTAAGATTCGTGTCTGTATAGACTTCCATGATTGTAACAAGACATGTCTTAAGGATGATTTTCCTCTTCCCATCCATGAGCTTATGGTTGATATTGCTTCATCCCATAGTATTTTCTCCTTCATGGATGGTTCATCTGGTTATAATCAAATAAAGATGGCCCCTGAAGATGAGAAATTCACTATATTTCACACACCTATTGGTGTGTACTGCTACAAGGTGATGTCCTTTAGCCTCAAGAACACTGGAGCCACCTATCAGCGTGCTATAATTTTCATTTTTGATGAGCTGATTCACGAGCAGGTTGAGTGCTATGTGGATGATCTAGTAATCAAAATCAAGGTCTGTAGTGATCACCTTCAAGATCTATGAATCATTTTTGAGTGCTTGTGCAAGCATGATTTAAAGATGAATCACTTAAAATGTGTATTTGGCGTTACTACGGGAAAGTTTCTTGATTTCATTATTCGCTATCGTGGCATTAAGATTGACCCATTCATGATCAAAGCCATAGTGGACTTGAAACCTCCTAAGAGTCTTATCCAATTGAGGTTTTTTCAGGGTAAGCTTGCTTTCTTGCGGAGATTTATCTCCAATATTGCCGGTAGGTGTCATCCCTTCGCTGCTCTGTTGACCTCATTTTTGTATGAGGTCACTAGGACCCACATGGGTTTCTTTTTAGTGACCTAATAATGGGGAGGTGTCCACCCCTCAGTCATAAAGGTCCTAATAAAGACCCAATTCAATCCCAATTAAACCCAGCTCTATCCTTCAACTCGATCTTCAATCCAGCATTCAATCAACAGTCAATCAAATTCCAAATCATATCTAATTAATTCCAATATTTCATTTAATTTTCATTGATACAAATGGATCAAGCTCAATCATTTAACTCTTAAATCCAACCCAAACCTAATATTCCAATCAAAACTTCAAGGTCAAGGACCTAGGTCCTGAAACCCTTTCTGGATGAACTTTCTCTCACCTAGAAACCCAGTCAAGTGACCTCCAAAACATGATCCATCAATTGTATATTGTCCAAACATGTCTCTAAGACCAACTCTCCAAGTTTGAACTCAATCCGACACTTTTAAACCCAAAAACTGAATCTTTTCCCAAAGGCTGCAAAGCCTTCAAATATTTACGGCCCATGCCACTAGACCCGTTACCTAGTGCAATTTGACCCTAGAGTTTCCTCCAAACTCTCCAATCATAGTCATGACTTTTGCTATGATTATTTGACCATTAAATTGCTCTTTTCCAGACCCAGTTTGACCCAGTGTTGATCAGGGGTCAAAATCACCAAAATGCCCTTTATAGGAATTTTTAGTCTTTTCCCCAAAGTTCAACATGACCTTCCCGTATCAATATTCAAAACATATTCCAATGGATCCTAAATATCATTAGGAATACATTGGACCCAAACTTAAGCCTTGGTTTGACCTGGTTGACCAAGTCAACCAAGGTTGACAAAAAATGTCCCTTAAGGTTTCAAATGTTAATTTCAATCCAAATGATCTTACCAATGTATGAAATCACCTCCATTGATCTCAAAATACTCATTTGAACCTTTTGACCTAAATTCAACACATGGTTTGACCAGGTTGACCAAGTCAACCATGGTTGACCAAATCAACCCTTAACCCACATTAAGGTCAATTTCAATGCTTGAACCCATTTTAAATCAAATCAATCCCTCAAAATCATTCAATTGGACACCCCTGACATGTCCAAAGCTTTTCAAGTCAAGCTCCCCCTTGGGTTGACTTGGTCAACCCATTTGGAGGAGTCAAAATCCTCTCCAAACCTCTTTAAGCCTATGGAAAGAGGCCAAATCATAGCCACATCACCAAAACACCTTGGCAATCCATGGCTTAATACAAAACCTACTCAAACCTGATAGAAAGTGACCCATTTACTCTCTTAAGAAGCCCTAATCCAACACCCTAAACCAAGCCAAGCATTGGTTCATCCAAATGAGGGAAAATGCTTGTGGTCCCCTTTCACATGGACCAAGAGAGGTCACACTCACCACCAACCCTATTCTCTAGTTTTGGGCAGCTTAGAGGACACTTGTCATGCATCCAAACTCCCTCCAAAAAAATCAAGACCATCCAATCCAAACGCCAAGTGTTAAGGTGGGAGAAACCTAACCTAAGAGAGCATCTTCATTATTCACTCTCCCTCAACTCTCCCTCAACTCTCGTCCAGCCTCCAACCTTCCTCGATCCTTCCCCATCCTCTCCATCCATCTCCAAGGCTTTCCCAAGCTTCTTCCCATCATTTCCAAGCCTCAAATCACTATTTTAGTGAGGAGAGAGCATTCTAGAGAGAAAAAGAGGATTTTCCAACACAACATTCAATCCAGAAAGATCTAGCTCTTGGTGTCTTCATCAAAGTTGTAGAAGATCCCTGCATCTTTCCAATGAGCCTATGATCTCAAAAATTTGACAGTTAGATTGTAAGTTATGCTCATTTTAAGTTTAAATTTTAATTTGAAACTGCTCAAAAATTTCATTGCATGGGGTCTCCAAACTCTAGGCAATGAAAGTTCATGTTCCCATGAGCCTATATTTCAAATTTCATTAAATTTTTACAAGTATTTTGAAAGTTATGAGTATTTCAATTTTCTAGTTCATTTTGAACTAAAACGGCCTTGATCGATCTCGGCCGTCCGATTTTCTATCTTTCTCGATCGGACGGCTCGGGGTTAGTGATGGCGTGGATAGGTGGTTGATAAACAACACTTTACATGTCAAAATGCTACACGCCGCCGCCATTTTGGCGCCGATCATTGCCAATGATTGGCGCCGGTTATTAATGGACTTAAAAATTTAAAAAAATAGTCATAACTTTCAAAATTCATAGTAATTTTTTTTCTCCACCAAATTAAGTGTTTTTTAGCTCATTGGAAAGATAATTTAGCCAAGTATTTATTAAAATTAATTTTGAGTTGATTTGATTACTGGATTGTGAGATATTTCTATTTTTTTATAATTGGGTTTTTATGATTTTCTCAGAATCCATTAGTCAATTGAGCCCCAAATTTTGGTGGAAGGTATTTGGGTATCTTAGGCATGTGCTTTTTTTTTAGGTTCAGATACCCATTGAATTACCGTGATGTGAATTTTAAAAGTAATGGGTCTATTTTGGACCCAAAACTTTAAAAATTTATAACTTCATTTTTCTGCAGAATTAGGCTGCATAATTTGTGTGGTATGATTACATATGTATTAGGGTTAGACACACCAAATTTCAAGCCTATTTGAACAGTAGAGACACCTAGGGAAAATAATTATGGAAAAGTCTAGAAAACTTAGAAAATTCTTAGGGGATTGTACACACACCCAATAGGGGTGAAACTCGAACATAGAAAACTTAGTGACATCAAGTACCTTAGGTTTAAATTTCATATAATTTAGAGGTCATTAGGTTAAAAAATTAATTACCCAAATTTTCAGCCCTTTTAAGGAATAAAAAAATTTAAAAAAATGTAATAAATCTAAATTCACTCCAAAAAATACAAATAATATCTCAAACTGACTAAAACTTAGCCCTCTACCTAGGAAAAATAAAAGCCTCATGTCTGGACTCCTAATTTAACTTTAATTTTACTTTAATGAAAATCAATAATTAATTAAATTAATTAATTAAAAACCATTAAAAATCTCAAATAATTTCCAAACACTTGGAAATAACCCCATGGGTCATTCCTGACCTTTGGGATTGATTCCATGCAGTTTGGGATGAGTTTGGATCAAAATGATCAAAACCTTCCTAATTAAGCAATTTTAAAAATTCAATAATTAGTGAAACTTTGAAAATGTATAACTAATTATAAAAAAATCCAAATTAAACAAACTTAGTGTCAATCAACTCCAATTAAGTTCTATTATTTTCTAAAAATGTCAAACCTTCAAAATCTGGTCAAAGTCAAAAAGTCAACCTTTTGGTCAATCGTAGTTCAAATCTAGGCCCGAACTTCAAAAAATCATAACTTTTCATAGAAAACTCCAAATTGAGTGAGCTAATAGTCAAACTACTCATCATAAGGTCTAATATTTATTAAAAATTTGAAACTTACAAAACTAACTTTAATTTAAAAAATCAACTTTTGACCCTTAATTAACATAATTAAATAATTCTGATAAATCCTAAAAATCCAATAATTCATCGAAATTCCAGAAAACTTTGATTTAATTAATAAAACATTCAACCAACACTCAAATACATAATAACCACTCTAAAGATGAAGTTTATTGGATGGATTACTCCGGGCTGCAGGGCTAAGTGTCCAAAGGAGGCCTGGTTCCTCGAACCTGGTGGCACAATGCCACGAATAGATTCAATGGAGAGTTAAATATCAAAATTAAGTTACTTTTGATTACTTAACCAAGTTAAAACCCTTAATTCAACTACATCAACAAGGTTTTTAGGATGGACTACTTCAGGCTGCGGGGCTAAGTGTCCTAAGGAGGCCTGGTGGCACAACGCCACGAACCTGTTGATGAAAAATATAAAATAATTTAACTTTTAAAATTAGTAATTAATTAACTTAATTAATATTAATTGATCTTTAATTTCTAATAAATTAAATCAACTTAATTAACCCTGATTGCTACTGGGTAACCCAGGCCTACGAGGCTATTAACTTAGCCTTAAGGAATGTGAAATAAACTTCATGGCCTCGGTGAGCAATAAAGGAAGCAATCATTTAACAATTAAAATGTATTTTAATCAAACTTTAACTCATTAATACTTAAACTCAAACATAAAACTCCCTTTTAGCCTTTAACAAACTCAAATATTAAACAACTTCAACATGTTACCAAGCTTAGGATCTATCCTAGCCACACGACCTACTACACACACTTTAGATGGTTTGCAAGGATAATCGACTCTAGATCTAGGAAAGGCCGGTGTTTACTTTTCTGCTGTGTGCCGGGTTTTCTGAGTTTTTATTGTATGTTGTGATTGAAATTGATTGATGTGTTTGTTTACTTTTACTGCACTCTATGGATTGATGTGATGGGCGATTAGATTACCCTCAGCTTAAGAATGATCTGGATGCTCACTAAATTTTCTGCAGGTGGCCACGCTCATGTAGGGCAATAAAGGGGGCTAAATAAATAATAAATATAAATGCTACAGGTGCTTCAGCTGCTTAGCCCCCAAATAAAAAATAGAGCGTGGCCATGTGTGTTTATTTTTCTGCATATATATATATATAACTGCTTGGGATGCGATTTAATATTTAAATGCTTAGGATAACCCTGCAGGAGAGTCTAGAATTTTCATTTTTATATTTATATAATTTATTTGAGTATTGAGTTATGAAAGTAGCACTTTGAGTTTGGGATATATAAATCCAAAGATTGGATTCCAAAGAGGAAAGGATACCCCTTTGGAGGATAGTCCTTATCCATTTGGAACTCCAAATTTGGATCACCTTTTATTATCCAAAAAGGAAAGAGTAACATTCCCCTCGAGGGAAGAGTTCTCTTTTCCATTTGGGTATCTAGCCATGAAGGATCCAAGGAGCTCGAAGAGGAGAAGACCGAGAAGTTGAAGACAAAGAGTATCCCACTCAAAGTCACTTGCGTCTGTATTAGGATTAGAATCCGGGAAGTTGTTAGTGGTGCCCGGCCACTTTTAATTTATGTAAATCTGGGTTGTAATAAGCAAGGCAATTTGCCTATGGATATTTATTTAATTAGTTTGATTATTTAATATATTTTAATTTAATTTGATTGCGTATAGAGTTGCCTGCTTTTCTTAGTTTTTTTGGCGATTGCATGTCGTTCTTTTTTATTTAGCCTGGATTCGATCGGAGGCTCGTGAGGGTATGAAAAATTCTTCCACTTAAACTTTAATAAAAAAAAATTAGGATAACATAGAAACTCTAACGCTTTTAAGAAGTAAGCCCGGGACCGCCGGGAGTTTTCATTTCATAATTGCTGCATTATTCTTTTTCTTTATTAGGCACCTCCTCGCCTGTGGGTTCTGGCAGACCACTTGGCCTATGAGTGTGCAGTTCTGTCCAAGGGGATCTATGCATCTTTAGGATAAAATCTATTTTTAAGCCTTTTTAAAATTTCTTCATCCCATTTTAAGCATTTAATCGAGTCAATCAGCTTCCATTGCATTAGAAACTAATTTAAAAGTGAGTCTAAATTTTAATTGCATTTACTTTGGCATTTTCACCTGACATAAGTCAAGGGGCCACTTAGGACAATCTCTAGATGTCGGCACCGACCTCTCAAAAACTCTAATAAAAAATATTCTACCACTCTTGCATCAAAAAATCGGACTCATGAATTTTAATCGCCTAGGTGGTTAGCTGGCTCCCCAATCCAGGCCGAGGTAAGTCCAGGTTTTGCACTACATTAGTTAGGTTCAGACTACTATGTTTCAGTGTCCAAATTTAGATTTAGGATCTAGGGCAGATCTCTTTTTAAGTCGTAAGACCCTAACCTTCGGGAACATAATCCCAAATTTCTAATAAAATGCTCAACTTAAATTAAATCTTCTCTCAATCCAAAATTTATAGCCCAATATTTAGCCTAGGATGGGACACTTCTGAATTATTTTCAGAATCCTAAAGTGTCTCCTACTTTTCTTCCTTTGATTCCAAAATAAGTGTTCAATCTTGCTCCAATCCCATTTGAATTTCCAATTTCATCTCTTTGATATCATTCCTAGAAAATCTCTAAACAAACTTTTTGCTGTTATTTTAATCGAGAGTTTTTGTAGGAGACTCTGATCTTCTGCGATGTAATTAACTACGAGGGCTTACGCTCGTAGGAGATTTAGAACCCATATTTAATTTTTCAAAATTGATTTTCAAAATTTAATTAGTCCTCTTTGGGAAAGTTAAATTATTAACAATCATTATTATTATGTTCGAATGATTATTAACAAATGATATCTTCTCCCTTCGGGGAGATATATCTTTTATTAAAATGAATTCGAATATGAAATTAATGATCGCTCCTCTTGATTATCATAGACCAATATTTGACTGAACTCTATTTTGACCCTTCGGGGCCATATAAAGTTCTCTGTTAAATTCGGTTATAATATTCGAGACGGGATTTACAATTCTAAATCTGAATCCCATTCTAAAATTTTATTTTCACCTCCTGAGGTGGTATAATATTTTTGATGGGACGTTTGATTTTACAATTAAATTTTAATTTCAATTCTAAATTCCCCAAAGAAGAATAAATTTTTCAAAACCCGCTTTCCAACACCAAACATGCTCTTGCGAAGAAGGATGCTCATTTTCTCTAGGATAAGTACTGTTGGGAGGCCTTTAAAAGCATAAAGTGCTACCTGATGAGTCCCCCTGTGTTAGTTGCACCCATTCCAGGCAGACCATTGATTCTCTATACTACAGTCTTAGATAAGTCACTTGGTGTACTTTTAGCTCAAGAAAATGAAGAAGGCAAAGAAAATACCTTATACTACCTTAGTAGATATTTGATTCCTGCAGAACTAAAATATATGGCAATGGAGAAGCAATGTTTGGCTTTGATCTTTAATGTGTAGAAGCTTAGACACTATATGCTCTTACACAAGATCAGTTTGATTGCTCGAGTCAACCCTTTATAGTATTTGATGACTTGCCAGACTTTGTCAGGTTACCTAGCACATTGGTCTATGATCCTACTGCAATTTGACATTACCTTTATCCCTCAGCGGGCCATCAAAGGATAGGCTCTAACTGACTTTCTTGCTGCTCATTTGATCCCTGCACATTCTTTACTCAATGATAATTTACCTGATGAACTAGTCATGAGTATGAAAGAATATGAGTCCCCTACTTGGGAGTTTTATTTTGATAGAGCGTCCTCTGTTAAATCACTACGTCCTTATGAAACTCCCGTGGTTAGGGTAGGTTTGGGGCTAATTTTTATGTCTCCTGAAGGCCACACCCTTCGTTGTCTTTCAAAATCTCGTACTAACAACGAAGCAGAGTATGAAGCCCTAATTTTGCGGTTAGAGTTGTTCATTCTGATGAATGTTGTGCGGGTAAAAATCTTTGGTGATTCCCAACTAATCATTAATCAAGTGGCTGAAATCTTTAAAGTTCTCAAACTGAGCTCTTGCCTTATCCCAATAAGGTAATAGAGCTTCTATGTTTAATCCCTGAAGTAACTTTAGTTAGAGTCCCTCAATCTGAGAATGGTAGAGCAGATGCACTAGCTAAACTTGCTAAGGAATTGGCTGACCCAACTGAAAACTCGAGTGTCTATTATTATCCATATCGTTAAGCCTTATGCCCCATGGACTTATCCCCTTCTCCTGATCAAACCCTTACAGTGTTTATTGTTGAGGAAGAGTTAGATTGGAGAGTCCCTTTTATGGAATATTTAAAACATGGTAGGCTTCCAAATGTTCGCTCTCTTATCACCCAAATTAGAAAGAGAGCTTTATCATTCTCCTACGTGAATGAAACTTGTACCGACGCTCTTCTGACAAAATATGGTTGTGTTGCCTCAACAACGAGCAGGCTCGTAAGGTTATGGGTGAGATATATAAGGGACTTTGTGGTGTTCGTTAGTCTGGACCTAAGACGAAGGTCAGAATTAAATGACTTGGTTATTATTGGCCGACTATAACTCACGATTGCATGGAGCACGCTAAGAGCTACTATCTGTGCCAGATCCATAGCACTATTATCCACTAACCTCCTAATCCATTGCACTCCACTTTCTCTTCTTGGCCTTTTGAGATTTGGGGTATGGATGTAGTGGGTCCTATTGTCCCTCCTTCCTCTAGGGGTCATAAGTTTATTCTAGCTGCCACTGATTACTTCTCTAAGTGGGCAGAAGCCATCCCACTTAACAAAGTTAAATTAGAATATGTGATGTGCTTCGTTCACAATCATGTTGTTTGCCATTTTGGTGTTTCGTGTCGTATAATTTTTTATAATGACCCATCGTTCAGAAGCACAAAAATTGCTACATTTGTCTATCACCATAACATTAATTGGCATTATTCCTCTATTTACTATCTTAGAGCTAATGGTTTGGCTGAGGCATTTAATAAGACCTTAGTCCAATTAATAAGGAAAATACTTGTGGCAAATAAAAGAGAATGACATATAAATTACCTGAAGTATTATGGGCATATAGGACTATATACTATACTCCTACTAAGTCTACCCCATATACCTTAGCTTTTGGGGTTGAAGCTAACCTCCCACTTGAGGTTGAGCTCCCCTCACTACGTGTGGTAGTTAGCCATAATCTCTCCCTCGAAGATAATGTCTAATTACGGTTAGAAGAGCTTGATGGTTTAGAAGAGCTTCATTTATAAGCTCATCAGAACCTTAAGTTATATCAGGCCCGTATGGCCCAAGCACATGATCGCCTTGTTCGACCCCATGCTTTCTGGGTCGGTGATTTAGTTCTTATCTTGTACAAGCCTATCATCTCACATCATCATCGAGGTGGTAAGTTTGAGCCTATTTGGGAAGGGCCCTTCACTATAGAGCAAGCATATAAAGGTGGCTCTTACCTATTAGTTGATGCGAATGGTGTTCGCCCCATGCCCATCATCAATGATTAGTACTTGAGAAAGTACTACGCTTGAGTTTGCACGTCGCAGGGGCACCCCTCCGCCACCTGTAAATATCCCTCTGTATAGATACAGCTTGAAAGAATTTCCTCTACTTTTTGGCAGTCTGTGGCCATAATGATATGTCTTCTACCACGTGATGTTCATCATGAAAAGTATGATGTTATCCTAAAAAAGTTGTATATAAATACGTCGTAGGGGTGTTTGTGCTTACGTTCATGCCCATCAATCACCTTGGTGTTGTTTCATGAAACCCCCTTTCTTAGGGTTGATTTTTGCCAGTTTTACTTGTCACCCCAAGTGTGGTCTGGGATATCAAAACTACTAATTCAGATTTCCTATGAGATGTGATACTGGGTATATACCTAACCTATGTTAGGCAGGTATGGTGATATTGATCCACTATCATAATATAAATTTTCTTCCCCTATAAATTTTGTTGTGATAGTTGTGCTCCCCAGATCATTCACATGAGTTGAATGTGGCCTACGTTATCAAAGCCAATATAATATTCTTTCAAATATCCTATGTGTAAATTCTCTCTCCTCAGTTTTATTCATGTGATGAATATAGCCTGGGTTATCAAAGCCGACCAAATCTCCCTCTCTTTATATTCCAATCATTAAAGGATATTTCACATTAGGAGTAACTCATAGATATGGTAGGTGTTCCCTTTATCGTGTATTATTTTTAACGGTATGAGATATACTTGATCTATAGCTGTGAATATATCATGAAAATATACAAAAATATCTTGATGATAAAAGAGAGGGAAGCTCTTAGTCGAGCAGAACTGGTTGCCCTCGTCATAGGTGGAACCCAGTTTTATGCTCCAAGAGCCCAAGTTCCTCCAAAAATTTCTCTACCTCTCTGCTTGGAAGCATCTTTACGATTACTTAGGAGATGACCATGTACTGATCTTCTGTTGTAGTTTTTCTCTCATAGTGGGAGTAGTGTTTTCCCCGCTTTTGATGTGGTATATCTTATTTTAGATGTTAGCATCATTTCTTAGAAGATTCTGGTTTTCTGGTGGAAAATTAATCTTTTGCCTCCTTAGCAAGATAGTTTCCCACTGAGATCTTGCTCTTAGCTGCAAGAGCGGTCCTATGGATGTAGCAATATCTCCTACACTTCCCATAGGGTCCCATCATTTAGCATAGGTGTTACCATTATGGTTCTTCAATGATTGTTATTTTCTAAACAAAGCTTTTGTTTTTGGTTGCGAGTGTGTCCCCTCGCTACTTCAGTTGTATTCCACCTAAGGTGGGATCACTTTCTCACTCTGTTGTTTATATATTTTTCCATATTTTTGGAAATATGTATGACTCAGTGGTCTCCTATCTTACTTGATAGATTCGTGTGATATGATTCTAGTTTTATTTAGAAAATTTCGCTGGCATTTTGATAATCATGGCCACGATGATTTGTCCTCTACCATATGGTAACTAAAATACAAGCTCGGGATTTCTTAGATACTGAATCATTTAGGATTTTTCCCCCTTACCTCTCTTTTCCCCTCACGTCACTATGCACATGTGCGTTGGGTGGTTGTTGAGGTAGTAGTGACTCTTTGTTTTACCATTTTTAAAATTGTTCACGCAAACATTGAGTCAGCCCATTCATAATTTTTAAATTTGGTCAGGTGAATATTGGACTCTTTCTCTATTGTCCCACCATGTTCGAATTTAGTTAAGCAGACATTAGATCCTGGGAAGCTCTTTACACACCATTTTTAAATTTGTTCAGGTGTGTGTTGAGTGGTTCTTTATTCACTATTTTCGAATTTGGTCAGGTGGATATTGAACTGTTCTCATTCATCATTTTCAAATTTGGTCAGGCGAATGTTGAACTCCCCCTCTCTTTACTCATTATTTCACCTTTTTTGAATTTGGTCAGGCAAATATTGAGTCTTCCCATTCACTATTTTTGAATTTGGTCAGGTGAATGTTAGATTTTTTCTCTTTTGTCCTACCATTTTCAAATTTGGTCAGGCAGACATTAGATCCTGGGTGCTCTTTACACGCCGTTTTCAAATTTGGTCAGGTGTGTATTGAGTGGTTCTTTTTTCACCATTTTTGAATTTGGTCAGGTGGATATTGAACCGTTCTCATTCATCATTTTTGAATTTGGTCAAGTGAATGTTGAACTCGCTTTTTTGGTTGGGTGCCCGAAAGAGTCCCTAAGAGGCATACTTCACCGCCTCTTCATTCCCCCTATTTTTATTTCCTACTTGGGGGTTGTTGAGTTTTCTTCACTCTTTGTTTTTCCATTTTTGAATTTGGTTAGGCAAACATTGAATCATCCCATTCACCATTTTTTAATTTGGTCAGATGAATGTTGGACTTTTTCTCTTTTATCTCGCTGTTGTCGAATTTGGTCAGGCAAACATTAGATTCTGGGAAGCTCTTTACACACCATTTTAAAATTTGGTCAGGTGTGAATTGAGTGATTCTTTATTCACCATTTTAAAATTTGTTCAGGTGAATATTGAATTGTTCTCATTCGCCATTTTTGAATTTGGTCAGGTGAATGTTTAACTCCCTCTTGCTTTACTCTTTGTTTCGTCATTTTCAAATTTGGTCAGGTGAACATTAAGTCGTCCCATTCACCATTTTGAATACAGTCAGGTGAATGTTGGACTCTTTCTCTCTTTCTCTACTATTTTTGAATTTGGTTAAGCAGGCATTAGACTTCTGGGAAGCTCTCTACACGTCATTTTTGAATTTGCTCAAGTGTGTATTGAGTTGTTCTTTATTGGCCATTTTTGAATTTGGTCAGGCAGATATTGAACTATTCTCATTCTCCATTTTTAAATTTGGTCAGGTGAATGTTGAACTCCCTCTCCCTTTACTCTTTATTTTGCCATTTTCAAATTTGGTCAGGCAAACATCGAGCAATCCCCATTGGCCATTTTTAAATTTGGTCAGGTGAATGTGAGACCCCTTTCCCTTTCTCTATTATGCTATTGCGATGTGGTCAGGTAGATAAATGATTCTCTTCTCTTCATTATTTATTCTTACTCCTTGCTTTCCTTTAATTGTTATTCTCTATTATTTTTATCTAATCAAATGATTATTGAATTCCTTTCTCCTCGCATCGCCTTAGACATGTGTTTAGGGTGATCATTTAATTTTCCTTAGCCCTTTATATTATTGTTACAATTTATTCACGGGAATGTGAGATCCCTTCTCCTGTTCTATCGTTTCGACCTGGTTAGGTAGATAGTTGATCTCCTTCCTTCGACTCTCTCTCACTGTAGGTTTAGTGAGTGCTGAGTCTCCTTCGTTTGATGTTTTGATCTGGTCAGACAAGTATTAGGTTTCCCTCTTCCTTTTATCTCACCATGCTTGCATGATTGTGTGATCATTGTATAACTAGGTGATTGGTTGAATGTGTATGTGGTCATTTCTTGATTGTGTGATTATGAGATGACCATCATATATTCGATTGCTCATTGCATGATAGAGTGATTGCTGCATGTTTAGGTTTGTTGCATTCATGTGATTATTACATGGTTAAGTGATTATTGTATTATTTTGTGTGCATTATTGGGTGATCACTATATGATTGGTCAATCATCGCATATTTTAGATGATTATTGCATGATCTTTTACTTACTAGCATGTGATTTGGTATGATTATATATCTATTATATATTCATCGCCTGGTTGTGTGGTTACTATGCGATCGCATGATTGAGCTGTGGCTGGATCATCGTCATTTGATTAGTTGATTGTAGAATTATTATGTGGTATTCATTTGATTATATACATTTTTATTGGTGATCATCATACGATTGCTTGATTGCATGAGTATGTGGTTGGTGTATGGTTATATGAGCATCGTGTGATTGGGTGATCAAAGCATGGTGGGATATTTATTGTATGATTGTTGTGTGATTGTATGATTTTCAAGTCTCATTAGTTGATTATAGGATTGCATCTTCTTAATGAGTCTCATTAGTAGATCATAGGGTTGCATCTTCTTAGAAATAGGGAGGTCAACGCTAACATGTACGGTTAACTATTTGTTCACCGCACCTATTGGGGGTCCATTTGTTGACCTCAATTTTATTGTATTTTTCTTCTCGAGGATATTCTATTAACTTGCTATAGCCTCATCGAGCTCAATTTGAGTTCGAGATGACTCGAGTGGAGTCGAATTAAACTAGACAAAGTTCAATTAAGTTCGAGTGGCATCCGCGAGTCTCGTCGAGCATTAATTTGGCTAGAATTGGCATCAATTTAGGCCCAATTTCATCAAGTAAATTTAATTGAAATTAAATTTTATCAAATTAATTTAATTGGAATTAAATTGGACTCAAGTTAACCCAAGTCGAGTCAAATCAGATGTCATTTAGCCATTTGAATTCAACGGTTGTGATGGCTTTAAATTTTAATCATTATCGCTCTCTTTCACGACTCCTTCCCTTCTGAATTCAGCGGCCTCGGCAAAAGATCACCAGCAAGAAATCTTATCGCGGATAGGAGATCTTATCGCAATAGAGAATTTCTGTGAGTCGTCACTTCCATTCTCGCGTGCCTTGATACTCGCTCAAGTATACGACTTCCCCTCATCTTTTGAGATTCATTTGAGATACTCCCCCATTCGAACATCACAAGAGTTCCGCCTCTCCTCTCTCTCTCTCCGCCTTCCTTAGTTCGGACAAGGACCGAATCCCCTCCCTCTCTCTCGACTCCTCCGATTCGATGACCCTACAGGCGGAAACCCCCCTCCATCTCTCGCCTTGCTCCCTTGTTCGCAGAAGCCCAGACGGACATGACCAGACGTCATCTTCCCTCAACTCGCAAGGTGATCTCTTCCCATTTCTTCTTACTCCTTCTTCTCCTTCTTCTTCTTCTTCTTCTTCTTATCTTCTTTTTCTTCTTTTCCTTATTCTTCTTCTTCTACTCCCTTTTCTTCTTCTTCCTCTTCTTCTTCTTCTTCTTCTTATTCATTTTTATTCTTTTACCTTATTCTTCTTCTTCTACTTCCTTTTCTTCTTCTTCTTTTGGATTTTTTTCTCCTTCTTCTCTTTAATCTCCTTCTCCTACCTTAGCTTCATTTTCTTCTCCTCATCCTAACCCAAAATCTTGTGAATGACTTGGTTGATGACAAGCTACGTTTATGCAAAGTTTATTTTAGCTAAGATCGAAAGTGTTGTTAGAGCTCTTGTGATAGATTTGTCATTATATCCCTAGATATCATGCATTCATTCTTTATATAGATTTTGTGGTAGTTTTTTATGATCATGTTATAAATAAAGTGGATTTTATCACAATGCGTTCATTTATATACCTCTCCAAAGCATTAATTTGTGTTGTTTGAGAATAAATGATTACTATGTGAAACTTATACTTGATTCATGTCATAAGATCTAAAGTTTTAGGTGTAGTGGTGGAGAATCATGAGAAGTCATGTTGTTTCTCTATCAAAACATGCATGCCAAGTGTTTGTATTAATGTTTATTAAGGAATAATCGAAGTTATGAGCAAATGAAATCACCAAGCGGGCATATCTATGTTTCACTTTATTGGTTCTAAAAGAGAAATCTTCCCCCAATGCATTCTCTAGAGATTTAAAAAAAAAATCTAAGAAAAAATATATATGGGAAGCATTCTTAATTAGTTATAGCTCATGAAATTGATGGGTATACTTGGTAGCTTTGATCAAACACCATCCTATGCTTTGTAAATGTATTTGATATTAAGGTCTTGCATCACCTTTCTTTCTTGTCATTGTGATGTTAGGAATGACTCATTTGCTAAATTTCTCTATGACTCAAATATTTAGATATATACCTGAGAGCAATATTTCTATACATTTTTGAAAACGAGATCTCAAACATGATTTGCTCTTCTTCTTTAAAGCTCACCAATGACTCTAAAAAGGCATGCATTATTTTCCTGAAAGTGTTTAAGCATCCTCTTTTCTTTGCGAAGCTTAGATTTCTTGCAAATGAGGTGTCAAAGTCCATTTTACATACTTATATCTTGAGCATGAACGAATAAAGCATGATTGGTAGAGCTTTGTACTTAATATCATGAGCTAGTTTAAAAAAAATGTAGTTGATATCAATTGAAACACTTTTTGCAAAAGTTGTATGTTTGGTATTAAAGCAAGCTTACGAATTTGGGTTAAAAGGGCTCTTGGAGTATTTGATAGCCTATAGTGTGGAAATTAGAAGCTTGTTGGAAATAAATTATGCATCTCATGTCTTGAATTAATGTTGTGTTGTGATTATGGCATGCTCTCTTCTCTTGAGTTTTGAGAGCAAAACAATGGCATGAAAATTTTGTTCTCTTTTCTAAATACATTCGGTATAAGTGTCGAGTTTGAAAGGTCTTGTGCTTTGTTATTTTACTCTCTTCCATTCATGTATGGCATGAAAGAAGGTTGGGTGATTACATAAGTATTTCCCTTTGAATTTTGGAAAGATAGCATGTTTTATGTTGAAAGGTTTTATAAGTTTGTTGTAGAATTTGTCTCACTAGGATGAATGGATACATGGTTGTTATCTTATTTCTTGGATTATTGATATGTTCTGTGCTTCATTGTCTTTGGAGGGAAATCTACATTTAATGGAGTTTATTCCTTGATGCAAAATTCATTGAAACTATGATTTCTATGGAAGAAAATTTTAAGGTAATGAAGTGGGTTCGGTTGATTTTCTTAAAGATAAACAATTAGTTGGGTTTGTTAGTAAGAATGAAGATCCTCTTGAGGATTTCATTATTGAGGTGTTGGAAAGTACGATTATGAGATTTATTTTTGTTTCCCTTTCTCTTCTTGAGGCACAGATCATATATATTTACTTCTTGTTTGGTATCTGGGAGATGCTTAAGTATATTTGCTCTGTGGATTTTGGCATGGGTGTACATGTATTACTTGTAATTGTTGAGATTTGCCGCTTCTTGGCCTTATGAGCTACTTCAAGTTGGAGAGTCTCATGAGTTCCTATATTGTTGAAAGCTTTACGAAAAGTTTTGCGAGTTGTTTTGCGCTGAGATGTTTTATGAAATGCTTTATGCGAGAAAGTTTTGTGAGTTATTTTTGTTGGAAAAGCTTTGTGAATTATTTTTCCTTGAGAGATTATATGATATATTTTTGCGAACATTTTATAACGAAAGGTGTCATGAAACCTTCTTACTAGAAGATTCTCATGGGCTTATCCCATGTTGAAAAGATTCATTTTGTGTTAAAAAAAGTTATAGTGGATTTTATATTGAAGAGTTTTATGTGTTGCTTTGGTTGGAAAGCCCTACAAATGATTTTGGGGATTTTATGAATGGTTTGGTGCTGGGGGGGGGGGGGGGGAAGGGGGCTTTAGTGTTGGAAGTTTCTTAGAACGAAATGGATTTTCATGGGTCAGCTTTCTTTCTTTCATTTGCATTTGGTTCTAGAGATCGGTTTTAAGAAATGGAGAATAGAAGCATGTTTGAGGTTTGAAGTGGAAGAGCTTGTTTGGGGTTTTGGGTTTCAGGACTTAGTTCTTCCTTGTTATTTTGAGTTTTATGTGGGAAGTGATGTGAGTGATTGTATCGGGTATTTCGAGTGCTTTCTTGAAACGTGGAAAAATGAATAGCTTCAAAACATCTTTTCTCTTATTCACATTTGGCTTAAGTGTTGAATTGGAGCAAAGAATGGGTGAAGGCATGTTTGGCTTTGAGAATGACATGCCTAACAATGAAATGCTTACATGCTTTTCCTCAAAATTGGTTTCTTTCCTTTTGTGCTTGTTAGAGCTTTATGTGAAAATCATGTTGGCAATTATATTAAGATATCTCTTGAGTTTTAGAGAGTGAATTGGCAATAAGCTTGTTTTCTTGTGTTTGCATATTTTGGAAAAGGTGTTTCATAATCTCTTATGCGGTGTGTTTATTTTTGGAGAGAAGAATGTGTGGGATTGTTTCTTTGCATAATTAGAGGTCAGTAATCATTTGAAATATTTCTTATGAGCTTTTGAGTAGGGTGTGAGATATATTGGAAACCTGAGCTTGTTGAATGATTATTGAGAAATATTTTTGAAACAAATGCATGTCTCTTTTTCTCCCTTTCTCTCTACCTCCCTCCCCTCTTGTACTACTTCTTTTCTACTTGTACTTTGAGATAAAACATGGCAAAGATACTCATAAAGTAGAAAGATTCAAATGGAAAATGGCTCGACTGGTATACATGCCCGAAGAATGGTATATTTTTAGTTAATTGCATTTTAGTTAATTTATTTGCATATTAAATATTGCATTGCTCTAACATAACCTCCACTTTCTTTCCTATGTTCCTTGCGAGGTACTTTTGGAGAGCAAAAGAGCAAGGAGCTGGCGGAGTTGCTATGACAAAGGAGCCTACAGATTTGGATTAGTCGCCCCCATTCATTTCGGTGAGGGTGTTACGGGCGAAACCACCGGGTCGTAGCCCCCAGTGTAGTAAGTCTTCTTAAAACTTAAAAAGCCTTAGGAAAACTCTTGGTTATATGCTCCCCACCCCTTAGAGTCTTGTAGAAACATCATTTATAACTAGGATTGATCTCTTTTATTATAGAACCCAAAACCTATTCACACGTATGTATGTTTGAAAGGGATAGAAACAACGTCTTTAGTCTCCTATAATATTAGTAACACTTAAGGACAAAAATTAAGGATCGAGTCTTAGAAAACATAGACTTAGGATGCATGCTCCCTTCGGACAAAAATACTAAGCATAGATAATATAGTGATGTTCTACCCTAGAATTAGTGTGTGTCACTAGTTTAGAATTTATTAACCATAAGCAACAACGAATCAATAATTAAAAGACCCCTTAACAAATCAATAATAACTTGGATAAGAAGACATGAAAACACTTAATTTTTATTAACCAAATCATTAACAACACTCTTAATTAGAAAAGTTGAAATTGAACATACACTTGAACTAAATCTAACTAACATATTAATCACCTTCTAACAAACCCAACTTTAAAAGAGGTAAGCTAAGTCAAGAGAATAAACCTAAACTAAAACATGTTAAATAAAAAGACCTCCAAAATTCAAGCTCTAATTTATTAAACTCTCTTCTAATTAATCACATACCTAACTTAAAACACTTCTAATTTTGAATATAAGTGAATCAAAACTTAAGTGACTTGGTGAACAACATAAGAAATTCATTAAGAGCTTAAACACAACCCAAATCTTAGAATTCAATAACTCACCTAAAACTTAATCAAACCTCTAACTAACCTTTTAAAATTAATTAACAAATCCCTTAATACACAATAACCATTCCAAAGATGAAGTTTATTGGATGGACTACTCCGGGCTGTGGGGCAAAGTGTCATAAGGAGGCCTGGTTCCTCAAGCCTGATAGCACAACGCCACGAATGAATTCGATAGTGTATAATATTAAAATCAAATGATCCTTAACTATTTAACTGGATTAAAACTCTTAATTTAACTATATCAACTTGGTTTTTAGGATGGACTACTCCGGGCTATGGGGCTAAGTGTCCTAAGGAGGCCTAGTTCTTCGAGCCTGATAGCACAACACCACGAACCAGTTGATAGCAAATCTAAATAAATTAATCTCTCAAATTAGTAATAAATCACTTAATCTATCTTTCTTTTAATTTTCAATAAACTAAAGTAACTCAACAAAATTGGTTACTACTGGGTAACCCAGGCCTTCGAGGCTATTAAGTTAGCCTCAAGGAGGGTGAAATAAATCTAACGGCCTCAGTGAGCAACAAAGATAACAATCAACCAAACACAAAAATAAAATTCTTAAAGTCAATCTTAAATTATTAATACTTACACTTAAATTAAAGCTTTCCTTTAACCTTCAACAAATCAAGTTAGAAATAACTTTAACTAAACCATCCTATATATGATACACCTTAAACCACACAGCCTACACACTTAGATTTATTTGTTAGGACACAGCTTCTAGCTTTAGGTTAGGCTGATATTTTCTTTCTTTCATGTCTCTGTGATGTGGTGATTTGTAAGTGACACGTGTGCTGGTTGTTTTAGCTTACTTATGTTAGCTTTTCTATAATGATGATTTAACTTACTGTATTATCTCTATGATGTGATGGGCAATAGATTACCCATAGGCTAGGAGTGATTTTGATACTAACGATATTTTCTATAAGTGGACATGCTCATACAACGCTAAAAGGGGGCTAAAAATGAATACATCATAAATAACTGTTACAGGTGCTTCAGCTACTTAGCCCCCAAATAAATAAGAGCATGGCCAAGTGTGACTAATTTGAGTAATTTTATTTCATGTATAACTGCTTGGGATGTTTGATTTTAGTTACTCAGGATAACCCTGCAAAAGAGTCTAGACTTGTCTTTTTAATTAAGATGTAATATATTTGAAGTAAAGAGATGTGAAAATCTTTAAAATGAGGCATTTTAATAAGATGTTAGGGATCTAAAGGGAAAAAAAAGTTCCCTCATAGGGAATTTCTTTTCATTTGGATATCCTATTGAGGATGTACCACAAGAAGACTAGAGGAAGGTGATCCACAGAAGAACCAGAAGATGAAGATCAAGACTATAATACCTCATTTTAAGATTTGCATCATTCTATAGGATTATAATCCAGATTATTATCGGTGGAGCCTAGCCATCATTACTTTTAAGATTTGCGTCATTCTATAGGATTATAATCCAGATTATTATCGGTGGAGCCTGGCCATCATTATTATCGATGGAGCCTTGTAGAAACATTTATGAATGTTTACTTTATTTACGCAGTAGAAATGACATACTTTTTATAGGTTTCTTTCTTGCAAGTGCATGTTCCTGAACTACGTTAGGCTCTTTAGGGATAAAATTTTTTTACTCGTAATTAAAATCAAAATTTTAGGAATTAAATAATATAGAAAAATAACGATCTAGGGAACAACCGAAATCGTCTGGGGTCGCATGCATATTATTGCATATTCTTTACCTTGTTTAGACACTTCCCTGCCTACGGGTAAAGTTCAGTTAATCTAACCTATGTGGATGAGGTTATGAACCTGGGGAAGCCTAGTCTTCTAAAAAATTAATTTTAAGCCTTTTAAAAAAAATTTCATACATTTTTTAATTGAATACTTTAACTAGCATGCATTGCATTAGTAAATAATTAAAATCAAGATTTAATTGCATTAGTCCTAGGAGCATACTACCATTCATAAGTATGAGAACACTTAGGAACTTCTCTAGATGTCGATCTCAAATTCCAAAAACTTAGCCACCCACCCATCTTTCATAAAGACTGGATAGCATGGATTTTATATGATTAAGTGGTTTAGCTGGCTTTCTATTTCAGGCAAGATGTAAGCCCAAATAGCATTAGTTAGGTCGTGAACATTAGTACTAGTGTTTCGTACTATGTCCTCTATAGATTTAGGTTTAAAGGTGTATTATACTAGTGTACTGTCGTACACCTTATTGGTGGGTAAGTTCTCTATCCATCGAAGACTATAAATTCCACCCATCTACGTGATATAGATGGCGCCACCTCCATCATTCTCTCACACATGATTGGAATGCAATGTCTCTTTCTTTTGCACCAGTTTAGTCTTTTCTAACCCTCTGAATGATTATATGATCCATTCTTGTAGGTTAGCCCTATTGAACCTTTCATCCCCTTGATTAGGATAGCCTAGATTTTTCCCAGTGTGCCAAACCCATCTGAGATAATAATATAGCATCCTCAATCTAGAGTTTTCTTAGGCTAAGGTCTTAGATGTAATTAACCATGGGGGCTTATGCTAGTGGGAAATCGATCCACACATCAAATAAATCTTATTCGAGCTGATGTATCGAGTGGGAGAAATATCGTGAATCTTGAGTTTTACATATTATTATCCATCGAGGTGTGTAGGTGAAGGCCTCTATCCTCCATGGTTAATTATATGTATAATCCCTTCTGCCCTCCCATTGGATTGCTTGTGTATAGTGCAAAGGTCTACGATCATTTTATCCTACGAGATAGTGAGGTCATACCCTTTACATTCTATTCCCCGCAAGTAGAGTCATTTCAGAGACCCATAGAATACTTAAGTAGATTAAGTAGGGTTTTATAATTTTATATCAAAAAAACCTAAGTATTATTTAGGGATTGATAAATCCCTAAATCTTTTTCATAATTTTTTAAGTTACTTAGACAACCCCAACAGTTTCTCGATGACTTGTTCAAAGGTGAAGTCAAAGCACTATAGAAAATTTAATGAATACTGGAGATACTTCCTGTGGTCATTTGACTATCAGAATTACTAGTGATCTGATCGTCGTTGTTTACTGATAGTTGGATATCCAATAAAATATAAATTAATCGCCTATATTTCTAGCATTCAAATGGTCACTGGACAAACCACCGGTATACTCTTATCATGATGCATTTATCGGTGATTTAGCCTCCATTTTTAAGTTACTTATTTTTGTTGGTTGAAATTGCCAAAAATGCTGCCGATAAGTGTTACAAATCTGGATTCAAGGATTATGATTTTGATGATAGTAAATATTCCTGTTTCTATTTGAGTGTCTAATCTTTCAGGTTCATAAGATCAATTATAATTCAAGCCAGCTCAAGATCGAGTCAGTCTGTTTGTGTTTCAGGTTCAATATAATTTTGTCACCTTTTTTGAGTCAAGTGTAAAGTAATGGATCCCCAAGATAAGTAACCTTGCACACACTCACTTAGGGGGAGAGTTTTAGTGAGTTAGAGTTTCTATTTTGATTTTGTTCATATCGTCCTGAATGATAGTCATATCATCTTGGATGATCCATTAAAAATAAAAATCCTAATTAGGACAGCCATATTAAGTTGGTCTGATTAAACAGATCGTCCTGGATGATACTCCCATCGTACAGGACGATATGCTCAAATCAAAAATTCTCAGCCGCCAGACTAAGTTAGGCAAGTTTTTATTTTTAGTATTATAGTCTAATCATCTTAGATGATACGTGTATCATCCTAGATGATTCATTACAATCATGCCTAAATTAGTCAGGTGATTAAGGAAAGTAATTAAGATTTGATTGATTCGATTATATCATTCTAGACGATTGAAAGATCATCTTGGACGATCAATTAAAAATTTTTACCGTATAGTGTATTTGACCTGGATGACCTGAACTATCTACCGGATGATATTCACAATTTTGAACTAATCGTATGGGATGATAGAAATATCATCCTGGACGATCAAGTCATTTTGAAATCATTCAGCATGGTTATCCTGTACGACCCGAACTGTGTGCTAGACGATTTTGGGCAATTTTGAACTAATCATACATGATGATATACATATCATTTTCGAGAATCAAGTCATTCTCTTTTAATCATCCAGGCTTTTCTCCTGAAGACCTGAATTATTCTCTGGATGATATTTTAATTTTGAACTAATCATCTAGGATGATCGCAAAATCATCCAGGACAATCAGAACAAACCATGTCTTTTAATCGTCTAGAATAACCAAATCATCCAGACCAAAAATGTCTTATTTGCACTAATCGTACAGGACGATCGAAGGATCATCCTGGATAATCTTTGAAGAGAAGTTGAAATTTAGGATAGTTTTTGAGCCCTTCTATTTAAGGTCTCTTTCTTGCTTATGTGAAAATATTTTGTCACTGTCCTCACCTGAGAGACTCTTGAAAGGGAGAGGGAGAGCTTGGGAGAGAGAGAGGATCTTGTGAAGGGGAGTTTGTGAGGTGTTCACAAAGGTTACTCCAAGCAAGGATTTGAGTCATTATCTTCAGTCATCATCCCTTATCCCTTGGTGTCTCTAGGGGAAGGATTGTCAGTAAGAAGATCAAGGTTCTTTGCCTTCTTCAGAAGGAAGCAAAAGGAGGTAAGGTTGTCTGCCTGCTTCAAAAGGAAGAGAAAAGAGGTAAGGTTCTCTGCCTGCTTTAGGAGAAAGCAAAAGGAGTCTGGGTTTTCTGCCTCACCGGGTCGGTGAAAAGGAGTTTTGTAAAACCTTCTCCACCTTGCTGTGGGTGCAGAAGGAGAGTCAGTTTGGTTTAGTGCAATAACTAGAGGGGAGGCTCCAGGGAGTGGACGTAGTTCAAGTTGACCGAACTATTATAAAATCTGGTGTGTTCTTTCTGATTATTTTCTACACTTTACTTTCCTGTTAATGATCGTGTGATTGAAGTTATTATTTTATTTTGTTAAACATCTCCACATCATCGCGAAACTGTAATTATTTTAAAACATCCGAAAAGGTTTTCAAAATCTATTTTGCTCAAGAATTTTTAAAATTATCAATTCACACCCCTTTTGTTTAGCCTCAGGCTAGTTCATATGGGCTTAACATCCTTAATGAACTTTCAATAAGTGCCCTAAAATTGAACCCCCCTCTCCTTCTTCCTCATTTTTCCTGCCTCATTTCATTCATCCTGATAATGCCCGTGACCTTCCGCCCTAGCCTCGACGACACATAACTGACCTTCTACCCTAGCCAATTTTTGCCTGCCAGCCTTCATCTCCATCTCTTTAGCCGAAGGTGATCTCTATCTCATTAGTTTTTTTTTTTAAATTTCATATACATCAAAAATTGTTAGAGAAATCCTGGTTGCATTCCAAAATTGTTTAATCTTACAAAAGGCATAAAAGAGACTTTTGTTTTTCATTTCACTAAATTATATTGAATGATTACATTTTTGTGTGATTAGGGCTTATTGAAGTTGACTACATCATCTCAAGAATTCATGAAGTTGATTAAGAATATAATTATAACATGAAAATTATCTTTTGATAGCGGGAATTTCAAATTGAGATATTCTTTGGCTTATGGGGAGAGAAATGGTATATCAATAAAAAAAGTTAATGTATGATCCAAAATCGATGAGAAACCTAAAAGGAGAGAAAAATCTACATGCATATTGATAAGGAGAAATGCTTATGAGGGCAGTACATTTACTTTAGCATTTTATAATGTTAGTGAAGCTGAAGAAATTGTCAGCCAGAAGGTTACTTCCCTAACAAGAGAGATAGAGGAGATGAGATGGATTCAAACTGAGATGCAGATGGAGTTGCAATCATATCGAGCTGAAAATCAGAAGAAAAAGGAGCAAGAGCCTATACCTGAATCACAAGGCAGTGAGGACATGGACGATGATTAGTTGTTGTACTTATTTGAAGAACTAATTGGTGTATTTTCAACATATGGATGTGAAAGTACTTATTTTATATTTTAAAGATTATTTAACAACTTGAACTTTATGTTTAGATATGGTTAAAAGTTTGTGTATTATATATTTTATGTAGTAAACTGTCAAAGCATCTGTTGATTGTGGATATTAGTGTATTTTATATATTATGTTTTGAACTACCTGAGTATATATTTTCCTTAGCTGCTACAGGTACTTATGAAAATGTGTTTGGATAGATGTGTGCTGTTATTTTTTTTATAAATGCTACATGTTTTTGGCATCTAGCTGGCAGTTTAGCTACCAAAAACTTCAATACCGAACAACTGATAAAACCAACGGTTATTCTATTATCGCCGATAATAACCAGTGGTTTGACTGCCAGAAATACTGGCTATTTTACCGCCCGTAACGACTAGAATATTCTGGTGATTTACCTACGATTTTGGCAACAGTAATTTTTGGCTATTATGACTGCCAAAAAAATTACTGCCAATTTCAATTTCCTATGCGATTTATTCCGTCGATCTTCAACTTGCTAGAAGCTTTCATAATCATCAAAAAATTGATAGATTCTGCTGGAAATTGCCGTCGGTAATGGACGATTTTCTTGTAATGAAGAAGTTGGAATTAGTGCATACTGATGTATGGGATCTTGCTTAAGTTTCTTCTGTATGAGGGTATTTATATTTTGTTACTTTTATTGATAATCAAAGTAGAATGGTATATGTGTACTTCTTAAAATATGAGATGTGTTTGATGTTTTCAAGATGTGGAAGGCCATGATTGAGAATAAGACAGATTCAAAGCTCTCAAGTGTCTCAAATCAGATAATAGTGGTGAGTATCGTGATAAAAAATTTAAGGAGTATTGTACTTTGAATGAGACCAGACATGAATTCAATACTCTAAGAATACCATAGCATAATGGTGTTGCAAAGTTCATAAATAGAACTACCACTAAGTGTTCCAGGAGCATGGGGCTATATGTTGGTCTACCCAAATAGTTCTAGAAAGCGGTAGTGGATACTATTTTTTATCTTATTAACTATGGACCATTAGTTCCTTTGAATAGAGGCAACATGAGAAAGGTTGGAGTGACAACAAGGCAAGTTTATCTTACCTCAAAGTAATTGGTTGTTCATCTTATGTTTATGTTGATGCAAGATCTAAGAGAAAGCTTGATTCAAAATTTATATAGTGTATATTCATTAGATATGACTCAAATAAATTTGGTTATATATTTTGGGATGATCGGAATCAAAAAATATTAGGAGCATAGATGTTACATTCAATGAAAATAGAATGTACAAGAATAGAAATGAGATTCATGGAGATATTTCTAAATATCTTATGATAGAGGATGATGATGATCAAGAAGACAAAGACAGAAGGTGTGCTCAAGCTAATGAAGCATAGTGAGTTCCTCAAACACTTGCTATTAAAATTAGGAGAACCAGCAGAATCTCAAAACGAGCATAAGAGTATTCTCCTTTCTTATACTCTCTATTGTTGATAGATGGTGGTGAACTAGAGTGCTATGATGAGGTCATTCAAGTTGGTGATTCAAAAAAGTGGGAGCATGTCATGGATGATGAGATGTGTTTATCTGAGTTGAATCAGACTTGGAAGTTGATAGAACTACTAAATGGCAAAAAAGCACTATAGAATAAATGAGTTTATAGGCTGAAAGAAGAATGTGATTGTAGCAAACACATAAGACTAGCTTTGTAGTTAAAGCTTTTCAGTAAAAGGAAGGAGTGGACTCACTGAAATCTTCTCTCTAGTGGTACAGATGACTACAATTAAAGTTTTATTGAGCATACTAGCAGTGCAGAATTTACATCTAGAGCAAATAGATGTCTCTTGTGACCTTGAATAAGAGTTATACATGGTACAATCTTAGGGATGTGTGGTCATAGGTGAAGAAGATCTGCTGTGTAGGCTAAAAAATAACTTATATGGGCTGAAGTAGGTACCAAGATAGTGGTACAAGAGATTTGATAAGTTTGTGAAATATAATGGGTACACAAAGTGTCAGGTGGATCACATCTATTTTTTCAAATATTTTGATAAATATTGTATATCATTCTACTTTTGTATGTGGATGACATGCTGATTGCATGATCAAATATGAAAAGGATAAGAGATCTAAATGAGTGGCTATCAAAGGAGTTTGAAATGAAAATTTGACTTCAACAAAGAAAATTCTTAGCATAAGAATCAGTAGGGATATTAGTGCATATATATTAAATTTATCTCAAGCTGAGTATGTTGAAAAGGGATTTTAAAGATTCAACATGAGTGGGGAAAAACCAATTTGCACTCCCTTGAATATTCATTTTTCAGTTATCTAAGGAGCAATCACCAAAATTTGACGTAAATCAAGAACAAATGGAGAAGTCCCCATATGCTTCAACAGTTAGAAGTTTGATGTATGCTATGATCTGCACGAGACCAGATATAGCATATGCAGTGAGAGTAGTCAGCAGATTTCTGAGTAACCTAAAAAAACTTCATTGGAATTTGGATAAGTGGATTCGTAGGTACTTGAGAGGATCAGTTGATAAAGCTCTTTGCTTTGAAGATGTAGGCATTGATCTATAAGGGTATGGAGATTCTAATATTATTAGAGATCTTGATGGTAGGAGAAGCAGAATTGGTTATATCTTCACTTTGGGAAAGATTGTAATGAGTTAGATTTTTTAGTTATAGAAGATTGTTGCACCTTCAACTATAGAATCTAAGTACATTGTTATCATTGAGGCTATCAAGGAGTTGATATAACTGCAAGGTTTTATAACAGAACTTGACAAAGGGTAAATGAATGGAAAGTTGCATAGTGATAACATGAGTTCTATTCATCTAACCAAAAAGGTTGTATTCCATGCTAGGATGAATCACATCTAGTTGCGATATCATTTAATCATATCATTTTTGGAAGATAACTAGTTATCTTTGGAGAAGATTTACACGACCAAGAATATTGCAGACATGCTAATGGAGACAGTGATAGTTAATAAACTGAAGCTATGTATAACTTTAGTTTGTCTTAATGAAAGATAAGAGCAAGAGTGAGCCACACTGCATGTACTATGATTGGTGTTACAGATTGGAAGAAGGATTAATTGCAATCGGTTTCCAAGTGAAAGATTATTAGTTTAGTGTAGAATTTGAGTATGTTGATCAATCTGGCAATAGTGTTGCCTCAAACATCAGTTCAACCTTGCGAGTTGGTGGTGGGCTGCAGATACATTTTAATGGCAGTTGGGTAATTAATGATTGTGGGCTCCAAAAATTCAGCCCCGGCCTCCGCCCGACTTTTTTTGCTTTTTGAGGGGGGAGTTTTAACGAATTAAGTTCCGGGGTAAAATTTGGAAGGCAGATGAATATTGTAGATAAAACACTACCCAGAGATTTCGCCCTCATTTTGTGAGAACTTTATGATCTGAGTTCTGGTTTCCTATAGGCGCAAGCCCCTATAGTTAATTACCCCTCCCAATTATGAGAGAGAACTTTCGATTAAGGCTAGTCGTCAATCAGATGCGTAGAGATATGTGAGTCTGGCTTATAGTAGAAGCATGGGCATAGGGTTTTGGGAATTTAAAGATTTTAATATTTAAAACAGAAATTTTCACCACCTTGCACTTAAAGCGAATGGTGGGGGAATGGATGATAGACCCGATCAAGATCCCATGGTTCTGTTATCCCGGGCCATCGTGATCCCTGGTCTACTTAGTCAGAGGAGGTAGTCAACCCAACCTGACAGAAGGATCCTTGTCGACAGCCATGGGTTGCTTCGTCCAAGGGAACCTTGTAGACCTGGGGTGAATATTTACCTAAGGGGACAAATTTGAATCCACCTTAGCTAACAGAGGGCTTTGTGCCCTATCGATCATATCCTATTGATTCATATCTCAAGGATTTGATGCCATTGGGGAGCATACGGGCTCTGGCCATAACCATAATATAATGGTGCCATTTGGCGGCGACCACCTGGTTCAGAGGGCCGCGAGTCATAGCCGTTTATCCTGCAGTGTCATTTGGCGACGAAACTGCCGGTTAGAGGACTCGTACCACGTCTAGGCATTAGCTCTTTGTGAGCTGAAGTATTTTTTTCATATCTGTCCACCTCGGCAAACTGTTGCAGAGGGTGGATGGATTTTTCTTTAAGTGATTTAATGGATGAGTTTCAATTTTTAAATATTTTTGGAGTTTGGGATTTTGGGAATTTTTATGGAGCTTTGGAGTTTGATGGAATTTGGGAGGCATTTAAAAATATTTGTGTGGACCCCTCCGGTTGAGATCTTCAGTCAACGCGGCCATCATCGGGGTGTGGGGTTATTCATGTTTTTTATATTTTGAACCTTGTCGACTCTGTCTAGCAATTGATAGAGGATCAGGTTTCGTATGCTTTGTGCCTCTATAAGTGAATTCTCTTGATTATAGGCCTTGAAGGCCTAATATGAGCATATAAAACAAATATCTCAGTCGATCTCATGACCATATATTCATTTAATAATTTGAGCCATGTCAACTCCTATCTACCTGAATAGAAGGATCGGGCTCGAACTTGAATTCACTTATTGACCCGCGCAGTATCCCTAGATGTCACGTGTGTACCAATAACACGCTCGCCGGGGCCCATGCGGGTTATGATTGTACTTACCCCTTTTGTGTTCCTATGTGTATACAAATTAAGGTGCACATGTGCGGGGGTACTTTTAGAATATTTGTAAACGCCTTCTGTCTGCTTGTACGGATGTTGCAGATCCGGTAGCGTCGTACTGGAGCTTCATTTGAGGACTCGTACGCCTTCTGTCTGCTTGCATAGATGTTGCAGATTCGGTGGCGTGGCATCGTACAGGTTTCATTTGGGGATTTATATGCCTTCTGTCTGCTTGCATGGATGTTGTAGCTCCGGTGGCGTTGCGTCGTATGATCTCCCCTACTACTGCTTGTAGGTAGGTAGATGTATTCATTCATATATTAAAATTGACTTCAAGATACTACATTTACTGAAGACTTTCTGCATCTACTCACAGATGGCATATAGTGCTCACATTTGTATTCGTAGGAGACTTGTATGTCTTGCAGATCTTCTAGTACTATTTATAAGTATTTGAATTGACTACGAATCTTCTGTATATATCCGGAGATGACATATTATATATATGACTTATTTTCTCATGGCGCCTGGTGCTAGTATCTGTTATATTCCACCTATCTTTATTTGCTGAGGATCGATACATCTAAATGTCATGGACTGGTTATTGATCGTAGGGACGATCCAATGCCCATTGTATATTGTTTGTCGACCATCCATAAGCATATTGCTGTGCATAACAAGTCTCCTACGACCGCCTACAAATATTCATCATAAATCTTCTAGCATTGCAAGCTTCTATGTTCACTACAATTCTCCTGAGGTTGCTTGTGTAGTTATATGTGCTTGTTCACATGTTGACGCTACCTACATGGCATTGTTGCATTCATTGCATGCCTCTTTTGGATTCATTTGTATGTTGGTAAAAGATTTCATTGTTTGTAGAGGTTACTATGTATTCTTCCACGAGTGGATTGGCACTAATTGTAGGAGTGTCACAATATTCCACATATATTACAATAAACCTTTTGGCAAAAGATCACATTGCTTGTGAAGATTATTGTGTCTTCTGCAAATGTCACATGGATTAGCTAACGAGTCGTTAGGTCCTTTATTGACTTTGAACATAACTTGGTTCTTTTGTAGTGGCTCTCCTTATTGATATTTGAATGTTGATTGGTATGATACTCGCCTGACATTTTAATGAGGTTCCTTGCTATTGATTATAGACATATCATTGCATTCTCCGTTCAAGCTTTTCTTGCATGATTAATGTTGTTGCTTTGCAAAATTGCAAGTTTTCATTTGGACATTTAAATCATGTTACATGCCATTCATTTGATGTTCAAATTGTAATTCAATTCCTTATCATTTGTTCAAAGTGCAAGCTCAAATCATTAGAGTTCAGCTCTAGTCCAGAGCATGAGTTCAAGTTCTTTTGTTCTTTTGAATTCAAATTATGTCCAAGTTCAAGTTTATGTTCACGTATGGTTCCCTGTTGCTCAAAATTTATTCTTGCTTGAGTGCAAATGTCCAAGTCCTTATCTTATTTCAGACAAAATTTCGGCAGCCTCTCGGTGTCTCCCTTATTTAGGAGAAATTACGGGAAAACTGGGCCTTTTCCACCACGCTTAAGAAAGCGTGTATGGTAGATGTCCTCTTTCGAGGATACCGTGGTCGTGTAAAGTCTTCAATCCCCCACCACGCTTAAGAAAGCGTGTATGGGTCTTCAGATGTACCTGAAAAAGAAGAGCATTTATTTCCCCGTAGGTACAGAGCCGCGTAAGGGTACTTAAAATTGTCCCCACCACGCTAAGAAAAGCGTGTATAGGGCCTACCCGCCTCATCGTAGGCATTGCACCGGGTTCCCTTCCTACCACGCTTAAGAAAGCGTGTATAGGCGATTTGCCGGCTCGAATCGAACGCCGAGAACGGGATTTTTAGGTGATTACCCGCCTCGTTGTAGGCGCCGCACCGGGGTCCCATCCCACCACGCTTATGAAAGCGTGTATGGGCGGTTTTTCGGTCCGCCGCAAACCACGAAATGGGCTCTCAAACTTTTGCAAAAAGTCTTCTCTTTTTCTTTTTTCTTTTCTTTCCTTTTTCTTTTTCTTTTTCTTTTTTTTTTAATCTCTCTTCTTTTTTATTTTTTGACTATTTTTCTCTCTTTCTCTTTTTTTTTTATTTTAAAATACTTTTTTTTTTAGAACTTCTCTCTTTTTTTTTTGAAACTCTTTTTCTTCTTCCTCTTTTTTTTTTTAATATTCATATATGTTTATATATAAAGAGACATACATTTATGTATAAAGCATAAATGTATATATATTGTATATAAAATATAAATAAATATGTTTATGTACAAAATATAAACAAATATATATATATATATACAAAAAAATAAAAAGAAATATTTATCTATATATAAATATAATGTAAACAAATATATTTATATACAAAAATATAAATAGAAATATTTATTTATATATAAATATAACATAAACAAATATATTTATATACAAAGATATAAACAGATATATTTATTTATATATAAATATAATATATTTGTATATTTATTTATATATAAATATAATATAAACAAATATATTTATATACAAAAATATAAACAGAAATATTTATTTATATATATAATAGATATATACTTATAAAAGTTATAATATAATTAATAGTTATAATATGATAACTATCATGATATAAATATGCACATATATAACACTAATATATAACAATAGTAGCAGATATAGCCAACAACGTTAATCGATACAAATCACTCATATAATATGCTAATAGTAATTAAAACAAGTAACTGAATAGAATAATAATAATAACCATAATAATAATAAGAGAAGATAGTGGCTAATGATTATAATAATATAAAGTAGCATAGGGAACTATAGTAAAAGCATGAGATTATGTAGTAATTAAAAAAAAATATTTCACTGTAGCCATGCCATACTACCTTTTTTTTGTAGGCAAATGAATCTCAAGAATGAATAATGGCAAGTTGTTGTGGAAGAAAATGTTTGGAAGTAGTGGATTTTAGATGAAGCTGATTGGTGGGCCGTTTTTTTCTTATGGTTGATTTGGGGAAATGGTTGGGCCTCTTATTTCTTCTAGCTGCCTTGAAAGGTAAATCTGGACGTCTGGGGGATTACAGATCGTGGAGTGCTCCTGCAGCCAAAATTAGGGAACTCTTTATGCATAACCTAGGAGGTAACGGGTTGTTTACAGAAGCTTGGAGTTGGAGTTTGAAACAAAGGATTTGTTTCGCGAAATCAAAGAGGGACGGGGCTCTGGAAGCTTGTGGAGGAAGGAGGTGGAAAATAGAACAAATAAGAGGTGTCTATCTGGAGGATTTGAGCGACTTCTTCGTAGTGTAGAAAAAACGAGCGTGTCTTATTCAGTCTCGTTTTAACGAAGGAGCTTCACATTTTCCCGAGGTGACTTAACTTAAGAGACGTGATCACAGAGCAGCAGCAATCCAACGTTTTCACAGGATATCCGGGATTCGTCAGAGATACAAGGCAGATTTCTGATAAAATGAGGTAATCATTTTTAATTCAGATTTGCTTTTTCCTCTGACTTTGATTTCTTTTGCTTATTTATTAAATTAGTAATTATGTCCATAAACCTTTGTCATCATTCATCAAATTGCGATGACGGTGACGCCTTAATTGATTAGAATTATTCCAATTTATGTGTATATATTTTTTTTATTTGTAAGCAATTCCTCTAGAATTTGCGTCGATCTCATTGTACAATCATAATTAAACAAATTAATAGTGAAGTTATACTATTGATGATGTTCCGGATGCAATGATATAGTCCGTTCGTCGATCAGAGATCATTTGGTCGATGCTGAGGGATAAATTTCTTAGCATGCGCATCATTACCTTGTGATTTATGCTTTTACCTCGTAATTCATGTCGACCTTCTCATACGTCATTTAATTCAATCAAATTAAAAATCATTCTTAAGTATTTAGGATGTTTCGGACACAGTGGAGAAGTCCGTTCGTCGATCAGAGCTCATTAGATCGACGAGGAGGCTGATTTTCTTGAACTGCGCGCTGCTGCTTTTGAATCACTCCGGTTGCGCCGCCAATTCGAATGCTTCAAATTAAATAAATAAAATATAATTTTTAAAGGTTGAGAGCATTCCGGATGTGATGGAGAAGTCTGTTTGTTCATCGTAGATCGTTTGGTCGACGACGAGGCTAATTTTCTTGAACTACGCACTGCCACGTTTGAATCACTCTGGTCGCGCCGCCAATCTGAACACTTCGAATTGAGTAAATAAAATGTAGTTTTTAAAGATTTAAAGTATTCCGGACGTGGTGGCGAAGTTAGTTCTTCACCGGAGATCGTTTGGTCGACAACGAGGCTAATTTTCCTTGAAATGCACGCTATCGCATTACATTAGGATTATTTTGATTTGTGTGTCACCACCCCGATTGATCCAAATTAATTAAATAAAATGTAGATCTTTGATTTTGATGATGTTCTGGATGCAATGATGCAGTCCGTTTCACAATCGGACGTCGTTTGGGGGACGACGAGGCCAATTTCCTTGAAATGCGCGTTATCGCATCGCATTAAGATTGCTTTGATTTGCATGCCATCACCCCGGTTGATCCAAATTAATTAAATAAAATGTAGACCTTTGATGTTTGCAACATTCTGGACACAACGAATCAATTCGTCTACAATCGGACATCATTTGGGCGACGATGAGGCCAATTTTTCTTGGAATGCACGTCATCGTGTTACATTAAGATTGTTTTGATTTAGGTGCCACCACCCCGGTTGATCCAAATTAATTAAATAAAGTTTAGATCTTTGATGTTGACGACATTCCAGACGCAACGAAGTAATCTGTTCTGCAATCGGACGTCATTTGGGCGACGAAGAGGCCAATTTTTCTTCGAATGCACGTCATTGTGTTGCATTAGGATTATGTTGATTTGCGTGCCACCACCCCGGTTGATCCAAATTAATTAAATAAAATTTAGATCTTTGATGTTAACAACATTTCGGACGTAACAATGCAGTCCATTTCTTGATCGGACATCATGCCGTATCCATAGAGGCTAATCTCTTTGATGCGCGCATCCTTGCTATACAGTGGGATTGCCTAGAGGGGAATAGAATTTTAATTGTTGCAAGAATTAAAAGTTGTCCATTCAATTTCATATATCCCTAACCTCTCAAGTTTGGAAGGCAAAGAGGGCAACTCCTTCAACTCCAGGCAGTAACTTAGCACCCATTCAATTAGGCAAGGAAACAAACATCCATCTTCAGCAACTACTTTTTCCTTAAACCAATCCTCTAATGCTTTAAATTTAATGATATATATAGTACCTTTAGTAATGGAAAGGCATGGTATCTATCATTCCCATTAAATTTACTTTTGAGCCATCCTACTTTTGACATGTTAGAAAATGTCAGCGACTTGAGGAAGGGAAGTTGCTCAAAAGGTGGAAGAGTTATCTGCTGCAAGCAATCTGACAATTAAATTTTCTCTAGATTGGAGATCTGATTGACAATTGCTCATCCATATTGTTGACCTTGGACCCACGTATCTTTTTATTCTTGGATTTCTTAGGCATTTTTGTGGCAGAAAATTGTCGAGCACATTCTCAATTGAATCGAAATTTCCCTGAACTAGCTTTTACTCCAACTTAAGGTCAAACCTGTGAGCCTTTTCTTGGCACATAATAAATTATGTATTGCAAGTGATAGAGATTACTTAGAGATCTTGGCATCGCAATCAAATTATAACCCTCAATTTTTTTTAGTATCGAAGATGTATCAAATTTTAATCTCCTCAGGCCGTATCTTTTCCAAGCGCGGAGCAAATACGCGTAATAAGCGTAGGCTTCTTGATGCTTTAAATTATTCAATAAATGCACTTTTTCCAATATCCTTTCTAGTCATTCCTTGAGATGGCTGAATGCAATCCATATTTGGACTAAATCATCTTTTTCAAATATTTGATCTAGTGAGAACTTACAACAAAATGCGGATCAATTTTGTAGATGATTTGGCAGAACTTTATAGCTTAGTCTTAAGATTGAATTGGTATGACTCTGACCCAATAAATTGCTTTCTAGAACTGTACTCCAGTGCTCTTCATCCAAGTTGTCCTTCAGAACACCACCAATGACTTTAGCCGCCAATAGACATCCTTAAAGTCTCTTTTTTGTTTCTAACTATTTCTCCAACGATGGCTCTTAATATTTTATGGAGACACCAACCCACGTATTAAGATCAAATTCCTCTGCCGTTTCATCTTCATGAACACGTTGCAAGAGAGTTGTCTTTCTCATACCACCAAGTCCCACTATAGATAAAAGAGGAATATTTCTATACAAGTCCATTACATTAGCGATGAATTGATGCTCCTCATTTGACTGCTCCATCAACCACTACGTAGCAAAAATTAAAATGCTACCCACATTCGAGCAGAATCATCTTTATCGAGTTTGTGATTTTTGGGGTAGTTGTAGGGGTCAACAAATGCTCCCCAACAAATGTGGTACGCATCCAGAGCATAGCACGTTTGTTGTAAGCCAGTTGATGACTTTTAGTAGATTTCTTTTGAGCATACATGATTATCACAATTATTTTTTGACATATTTTCATTTTATCCTCATACAGGAGATGTTTAGTTGGCGGAGACCCGATGACCTACCTCCAGGTGAGCCCAATGAGGATTCCATTTGGGAGGCCATTGACCGACATTACCCTCAGGGCGATGTTGACATACGAGACCGGTTAGAGCAGCACCAGGGCATGCTGCAGGGGCGCGACATTCTCCAGGACTTCTTTGTTCGTTCACCTCTTCTCCCGGAGCTTCCAGAGGACTTTGTTACTTTTGAGGACCCGAACAGGTGGGTCACCAATCTCAGGTTACAGTACGCGGAGTACCACCCGTTGGAGAGTTCTGTGGCACAGGTCGGCTGGGGTACCTGCAACGTTTTAGTGCCTGCCGCAGATATAGCTGAGCCAGTTGGGCAGTCCGGCCTTCTTAGTCACCGCCAGTTACAGCCGTCACCTCCAGAGTGGTCGAGGGACTCAGCAGTTGGTCGGGTTCAGAGCCTGGTCAGTGGGTATATTTGCTGGGCCCGTTACATTCTTCAGGCGCACAGGGAGATTCTTCAGGCAGCAGGGATTTACGAGGTAGTGTATGCCTCACTGTTTGACTACGGACGCTTTCCTACTTCTTGGGCCCGAGGTTTGGTTGAGTTTTGGGATTCAGGCAGAGGTACATGCTGGATCGGGGCAGAGGAGCACACGATCACCCTTTCAGACTTGCAGACGGTCTCCGGGCTACCAGTTTTTGGACACAGTTTTGAGGAGTGTGTGCCCCCGGACGAGCATCTTTTTCACCGAGTACCTTCAGTAGACGGTGGCAGGAGAGGGAGACTGTTACTGCCAGAGGTTTACCCCATCGCTTTAGAGCACTACCGACAGACCTTCAGAGCTTCAGGCTTGTCAGGATGTTCCAAGACTTCGATATCCGTGGATGTTTGGGTTCGCAGGTTTCTCCAGGAGAGGTACCTTTCTACCATTCGAGTTTCGCTGCACGACCCGTTCGGACTTGGTTTGCAGCGCAGTACTCCGTTGTAAGAGGAGACCGCTAAGCCTTCTTCTTTAGCTAGTTGCACTTCCCCAGGCTTGGCAGGGATCGACGAGGATCTGCTTTTGACGGGTTTCTTAGCACTCTGGCTCAGTACATTTGTACTTCAACTCCGGGCAGACTCTTTGAGGTACAGTGTTTTGTTGGCAGTCAGTCAGTTGGCATAGGGATAGAGGCTCGCCTTAGCTCCAGCTGTTCTTGCCAGAGTGTACAGGGTCCTGCGGACCATTTCTGAGGCTAGCTCTTTAGAGGTGTGGGATTCAGTTCTACCATGGCAGTACTTGTACGCCTGGGTCCACCTACAGGTCAGGGGTGCCTTTTCCTGCTTAGAGACTCCTGCTTACTTTCTTCAGAGAGGATACCCTACAGTTCTTCCGTTGTCTCAGGCGTCTTCCACCTTCGAGTCAGAGAGGATCCGCCTCTTTTTCTTTGCCCCACAGTTAGTTTCAGACTGATTCTCTCTAGTTCATCAGCCAGATGTTTTCAGTTTGCCACCTCATCAGAGAGGCACTATTGTGGTGGACGGGGTCGACCACAGAGTGAGGCAAACTTTACTGCATAGGAGACGGAGTTTGCCTGTCGACGAGTACTTTATCGGCATGCGCCCGGGTTGGTTGTGCTACAAGGCAGGCACCACAGTGACTTTGGAGGGCTACCAGCCAAACAGGGTGGCCAGGCAGTTTGGACTCTCCCATGCCACTCCTTACGACGGACGACCAGTTATCCCTGGGGTTTCTGACACACGACACATGGGCACAGTTCCACTAGAGACCCACTTCTTCGCTGCAGCTTTTAGTTGGTCACACTTACTGAGGCTCGGGACTGGTTCTAGTTTTCTCTTGGCACAGTCATCTACTAGTACGGGGGTCAGCTACACCAGACTGTCTTAGGTGCGACAGTCCTTCGGACCAGCTTTAGAGCATGGTGCGAGGAGGTACAAGCACCGGGTACGAGAGTTTGGGTTGCCGATGGGACAGAGGTCCCGTCAGATTCTTCCAGAGGCTGCAAGTAGCCGAGGTACTTCCTTACCCTTCTCTCTTTCTTTTCTTGTCAACTTTGATATAATTTTGGTAATTTAATATATATTATTTGGTGCAGGCACACGTGTTGAGGCCCATACTGCTGATGGGGCCGTTGTTCCTTCCCCTTCTAGAGTTCCGGATGTGGCACCTGCGCCACACTACACTGAGGTTTCCCAGCCCTCTCGCCGGTGGACTAGTTCTCAGCGCGTGACTCCTTCCAAATGGTCCGTAGACGCTCGTCCTCCTCCCAGGGACCTCAGGGAGAGCACACAGGAGCCGAGGAGGTCAGACTTCACTGGGTACGGTACACCAGGACCCTCTGACGACTTCTCTTTTTCGGTGGACCCCTACTGGTCATTCTGTCCAGGTGAGTCTTCAGGGACCGGCACTGCGTTACTTACAGAGCTGTTTGGGGGGCGTCGTACACGCAGCCGCTATCAGACCTTATTCCGTCAGAGTTCTTCTTCCCTGCGGGCTACTCAGCTGACTTTGCAGGCCCCTCCTCTATCCCAGCCAGTCACCCAGCCGACTCAGCGGGCCATTCCGCAGGTACGCGTTAATTGTAAGTTAATTTATTTTCAATGCATTATTATGATATCTGTGATTATATTAATTATTTATAATCTTTTGTGTAGTGGCTAAAGAGTTGACTACACGTCAGAGATTTTTTGCTACGTTCCCTGACCTCCGGACTCCACGACTACTGACAAGTGCAGCCACCCAGTGGAGGTTCTGAGGAGCTTAGTTTTCAGCGTCGACCCGAGCACTCTAGAGTCTTGGGTCGGTTTTACCTCTTCTGCTGACCGGATCCTAGGCCTGCTTACCGAGTTTGGGGTGGACACCACCGAGTTACGTTTTTGGGAGGCGGTGTATCGTGAGATAGAGTTCTGCATCCAGCGGCTGAGGTCACTTTCTGTTACCCGGGCCAGCGTTACACTTCCACAGTTAGAGGAGATAGTTGCTAGCCGCAGGGCTCTGGCCGATGACGCCCACGACAGAGTAGACCGTAGTGCATGGGGCTCTGAGGTGACACCGCTAGAGTTATTCCGACATGAATCAGGAGATGGATGGATTGACGACGCGCATGCATGCTCTTTGGGGGACATCAGGCAGATGTTGTCGAGGACGTGTCACCTACAGGAGGGGCGTTACAGACCGGACCGCCTTACTAGGAGGGAGGAGCAGTGACATCGAGCATTACAGCAGGAGATGATGGAGGCTGACCCTTCACTTGCACTGGCCGTGGAGCAGTTCCAGAGAGCTCAGTCAGAGATTCAGACCTTGGCTGAGGTTACAGGACAGCTAGAGAGCTTATAGGCCCGCCTCTACTAATGTGTCTTTTGTTGAAATCCAGGGTCCCGAGCACTTAATTTTGATGGTCACAACTAATACTTACTGAGTAAATATAGACTTCTGTTAGATTACAAATGTTTAATCTTTGTATATGAGCACTAACATTTCAGGTCAGATGCACACTGCTAAAGATTGCTGGAGACTCAAACCGGGTAGAATAGGATGTTGAAGAGTCTGTAATTTTTATTTCTTTATTTTTATTTTTTTTTTAGTCTGCCACAGAAGCATGCATGTGAAAAGAGCAACCATGCACACACACAGGGGGAGAATTTTTTTTTTAAATGATTATTTTTTTTAAGCACATCGTACTGTACGATCTTGGATCGTACTGTACCATTAATTAAAAATACTCAGGCTAACGACTAATTTTCGAATGATTAAGTTTACAAACTTATCGTACTGTACGATCCATATCGTACTGTACGATAATATGTAATTGTGAAACCCTAGCCGCCAGAATAAGTTTGGTAAGTTTTTGAATTTGATTTTCTGAACTGATCGTACTGTACGATTAATTAAAACTTGCCAAAATTATCTCCCTAATCAGGAAATAAACGTTGGTTTCTATTTTATATGTCGATCGTACTGTACGATCATATAGCGTACTGTACGACTTACAGAGACGATTTCATTCATCCCAGAGATCGTATCAGACGAAACCAAGGTTTTTTGTTCTGTTCGTCCTGGACGATATTCATATCGTACAGGACGATATCAAGAAATGAACTGATCGTACTGTACGACTGGTGGAGTGCTGGACGATTGTCAGAGACGATTTCCTTCGTCCCAGTGATCGTACCAGACGATCCCAAGAATTTTTATACTATTCGTCCTGGACGATATTCTTATCGTACAAGACGATATCATGAAAAATACTATTCGTACTGTACGATTCAATGAGTGCTAGATGACTGACAGAGACGAGTTCTTTCGTCCCGAGGTTCGTCCCGTACGAACAGTACGAATCAACAGTATCGTCCTGTACGATATACATATCGTACAGTACGATATGAATAAAATTCGATACATGTTCGTCTGTACTCGTACTGGACGGAGCTGTAATTGAACTGATCGTACTGTACGATTATAAATCATACTGTACGAACAGAAATGCAAAAGTTGAAACTTTTAGGATTTTCTGAAGCCTGATATAAAAACAACTAAAAATTTTCTTTAGGGAGTTGTTGATCAATCCTTTTGCTGTGAGAGGCTTGGAGGAAAAAGAAGGGGATTCGGTAGAGAGAAGTTTTTGGAGAGATCTAGAGCTTGAGAGAGGAAGGTGAAGGTGAGCTTGAGCGTGAGGGAGAAGTAGTTTGAGGGGATCACACGGTGGCTCCAAGCTAGCTGCATGCTTTGCTCCTCTTGTGGCTTTGGAAGCTTCAAGAAAGTTCTCGAGGGAAGAGTCACTTCAAGATCAACATCGCCAAGGTACTCTGCCATCTCCAGGAGGGAGAAAAAGGAGAAGGTCCGCTGCCGTCACCAGGAGGGTGACATAGCGTTTGGTATTCCGCCGCACCGAGGGAGGTGAAAGTGAGTGTTGTAAAGGCTTCTCCGCCTTGCTGTGGGGGCAAAAGGAGAGTCAACTTTTACTAGTGCAAATCCCGGAGTAGAGGACTCCGGTGAGTGGACGTAGGTCAAGTGACCGAACCACTATAAAAAACTCTGGTGTGTTTTTTCCTGATTACCGTACTTTACTTTTCATGCTTTAAATTTATGCGTTTTAATTGCTTGGTGAAAAATCAGTATTTAAATATTGTGGTGTAAAATTTAAAATTGAACTATCAATTTCATCGTTGTGAACGTTGTATTTGTTTCCGCACATTAGTCGTTAAATTATGTTTTGAAAATACAAAAAATTAGAACTCTTGTGTATGGTTAAATTTTTAAAATACCAATTCACCCCCCCTCTTGGCGCATCTCATACTTTTAAGTGGTATCAAAGCGGGGTTTCAAAATAGTATTTTAGAAAACCTAGAAACATAAGATCCATGGCTCAATTTGGTAACCGTAACACTGCGAAGGGTTATTCCATAACTCGTCCACCTTTATTTGACAACATACCGTTTGATTTTTGGAAAATACGCATGTCTACATTTTTACAGTCTTTAGACTATCGCATGTGGATGTTAGTCCAAGAAGGTTATTCTGCGCCATTTCGTATGTTGAATGGAATTAAAACTGAACTGTCATTTAATGAATGGAGCATTGAGGATAGAGAATTTGCACAACTAAATGCCAAATGTCTAAATTGTTTCTTTTGCGCATTAAAATCAGAAGACTATATGCGAGTATCAACTTGTACTACTGGTAAACAAATTTGGGACAAACTGTGTATCACGTACGAAGGTAGTGAGGTCAAACAATCTAGGTTGAACATACTATTACATGATTACGAACTATTCCGCATGAAACCTAGTGAAACTATATCTGACATGTACACTCGATTCACCCAGATTGTAACATCACTGCATGCTTTAGGAAGAGAGTTGTCTAACTCGGAAAAAGTAAACAAAATACTGCGATGTTTGCCTAGCTCATACGATGCAAAAATCACTACAATAACTGAGTCAAAAGACCTAAATGTTTATTCTATTGATAATTTGCTTGGGTCACTCATTGCCTACGAGCAAGGAGTGAGTCAACGACAAAGTGATGCAGGTGAAAAGAAAAAGGAGCGAGCAGTGGCTTTAAAAGCAAACAATTCTGAAAGTGACAGCTCAGCAGCGGAGGAAGATGACGACATAGCTTTGATGACTCGTCAGTTCAAAAATTTTCTGAAAAGAAAGCAGCGCCATCATCAAAGTAATTGGAACAAAGGTAAGAACTCAAAGTATACTAAGGTTGCATCTGAAATAATTTGCTTTGAGTGCAGAAATCCGGTCATCTCCGAGCTGATTGCCCCAACATCAAAACTCATCAAACCAAGGAGAAGGGTGAGGAAAGATCAAAGTCAAGAAGGACAAATTTAAGACTCAGAAAGTATTTTGGGCCGTCTCTGCCTCAGAATCATCGGAAGAAAAAGTAGAGGAGGAGGTAACGAATCTATGTCTTATGACTAATGATAATCTTGATCAATCATATCAAGATGAGGTATGTCAACTGTCATACGATGAACTGCTTGTTATTTCGGAAAAAATCCATGACTCGTATAGAAAATTGAAGAAAAAGCATGTTAGTCTTAATACTGAGTTTAGTACTTTACAAAAGAAGCATGCTAGTGTAGTAAAAAAAATTTCTGACTTAGATAAGGATCATATGTCTTTACTTGATGAATACGATGCATTAAATAAGAAGCATATTGAGTTAACCACTGCACACGATACCTTGAAATCATCACATGTTGAATTAGATAATGCATTTAAGGAACTAGAAGAACTATCAGGGGAACTTAGTAGTAGTGAGCATGCATTGAGATTCAAATATGCTAGTCTTAACCAAGAGAACAATTTTTTAAATGAAAAACTTCATGCATACGAGAATAACAAAAAACCTCCCACGTTTGCTGAGTTCTTTCAGCCTCCATCATGTGAATTATCTCATTCAAAACCAGCACGGCATGCATCATCCAAACCCAGAAATAGGCACTACCACCCTCGTAGATTAGTGAACCCATTTCCAGGTGTTAGATGTTATTCTTGTGGCATGCTAGGTCACATAGCTCACATGTGCTCAATTCACTATAGGACACATCTAGTGTGGAGACCAAAATCGCATTCATCACAGCATAACATGCATTCATTTCATTCATATAAGCATGATGTGGAACCCAAACTCACTTGGGTTCCCAAAGCTAATTCATGATTGACATTGTAGGGATGCTCTCACAAAAGACCTAGTGAGAGCATGTGGTACCTGGACAGTGCTGCTCGAGACACATGACTGGAGACATGAAGCAGTTCGTGACACTGGAGGCCAGGTCAGGAGGCAAGGTAACTTTGGGAGACAACACCACCAGAAAAGTGGTGGACACAGGAATCATTGGAAATACAAAAAATTTAATTATTGAGAATGTACTTTTAGTGGATGGTTTAAAGCACAATCTTTTAAGTATAAGTCAACTATGTGACAAGGGCTTTGATATAAAATTTCTGTCTAACAAATGCATGATTAGTTTAAATAATTCACTTGTGTTAGAAGGAAAACGTATAAACAATGTTTACATGTTAGACTTGAACTGCATTGAAACCTCAAACTCTTTGTGTCTGAAGACAATAGCAGATGACTCTTGGCTATGGCATAGGAGACTATGCCATGCTAGTATGAAAACACTTAGGAACATCACTCAGAAAGACTTAGTTAGAGGCATACCAAAGTTAGACTTTACTAAGGACCATCTTTGTGATGCTTGCCAATTAGGAAAACAAGTTAAATCTTCATTTCATGCAATCAAGGATATCAACACCACTAGGCCACTAGAAACTCTCCACATGGACCTGTTCGGACCTGTTAGTACAGCCAGCCTAGGAGGGAAGTTGTATGGGTTTGTAATAGTAGATGACTACTCTAGGTTTACTTGGGTGAAATTCCTAGCTCATAAGAGTGAGTCATTTGAAGAATTTAGAATTTTCTCCACTTGGATTCAAAGGAAATTAGGATGTGTAATTTCAACAATTCATAGTGATCACGGTGGGGAATTTGAGAATGATAAATTTGAATCTTTTTGTAAAGAGGTTGGAATAGAACATAATTTCTCTGCCCCTAAAACTCCTCAGCAAAATGGAATAGCAGAAAGAAAGAATAGAACTTTAGTTGAAGCTGCTAGGGCTATGTTAGCTGAATACACTCTCCCTAGATACTTTTGGGCAGAAGTAGTAAATACCGCATGCTATGTATTAAATAGGGTAAATGTTAGATCCAAACTTAATAAGACACCCTATGAGTTGCTTAAGGGTAGGACACCCAATCTTTCCCACTTACACGTTTTCGGGTGCAAATGCTTCATCTTAATCAATGGCAAGTCACCCTTAGGAAAGTTCAATCCTAAATCTGATGAAGGAGTTTTCCTGGGCTACTCATCTGTAGGTAAAGCCTATAGAATATTCAATAAGAGAACCCTAGTAGTAGAAGAGTCCACTCATGTGGTATTTGATGAATCCAATAAGACATCTGAACCTAATCATGAAGAAGAAGAAGTTGAGGTTATACGGGGAGTAGAAACCATTACCATAGAGACTAGAGCGGAACCTCAGGAACATCTGCCTAAAGATTGGAAATTTTCTTCTAGTCATCCTAGAGAGCTGATCTTAGGAGACCCATCAGAAGGGGTAAAAACTAGGCATGGACTTAGGAAAGAGGTTAGCCATTCTGCATTCATATCTATGATTGAACCCACGAGTATAGATCAAGCCTTAGGAGATGAATTTTGGATCCTAGCAATGCAAGAAGAGTTGAACCAATTTGTTAGGAATGATGTATGGGAGTTAGTCAAAAGGCCTAAAGAGCAAAGTGTGGTTGGAACTAAGTGGGTCTTTAAAAATAAGATGAATGACTCAGGAATAGTAGTAAGAAACAAGGCTAGGTTAGTAGCGAAGGGGTATAACCAAATTGAAGCAATAGATTTTGAAGAAACCTTTGCTCCGGTAGCTAGACTAGAAGCCATCAGGGTACTGTTAGCTTTTGCTTGTTTTAGGGATTTTAAGCTGTATCAAATGGATGTAAAGAGTGCCTTCCTGAATGGAGTAATCAAGGAAGATGTGTATGTGGAGCAACCTCCGGGTTTGAAAACTCACAATTTCCAAACCATGTGTTCAAACTGAAAAAGGCACTGTACAGGTTAAAACAAGCACCTAGAGCCTGGTATGAAAGGCTTAGTACGTTCCTACTAGATAGAGGTTTTGTAAAGGGTAGTGTGGACACCACCTTATTTTTGAAGAAGGTAGGAGTTGAAGTACTCATTGTTCAGATTTATGTAGATGACATATTGTTCGGATCGACGGAGAAAAACCTATGTAATGAATTTTTAAAAATAATGAGCGACGAGTTTGAAATGAGCATGATGGGCGAACTTAGTTACTTCTTTGGATTTAGTGTAAAACAAACGAAAGGTGGAACGTTTCTTAGCCAGTCCAAGTACGTCAATGATATTTTGAAAAAATATGAAATGGACAATGCTAAGGCTATGAATACACCCATGAGCTCTAATATTCAATTGGATAAAGATCCCAGTGGGAAGTCTGTAGATCAAAAGAGGTATAGGGGAATAATTGGATCGCTTCTCTATCTGACTGCTAGTAGACCAGACATAATGTTTAGTGTGTGTCTCTATGCCCGTTTTCAAGCTGACCCGAAAGAATCTCACATGACTGCTGTCAAAAGAATTCTTAGATATCTTCTAGGCACCCCGAACTTAGGAATTTGGTATCCTAGACACAACACTTCTTTTGAAATCTTACGATACTCAGATTCAGACTTTGCAGGATGTAGGGTAGATAGAAAAAGCACTTCTGGCACTTGTCAATTCATTGGACAATCATTAGTTTCATGGTCCAGTAGGAAACAAAATTTAGTAGCCCTATCCACAGCTGAAGAGGAATATATAGCGGTAGGTAGCTGTGTTACACAAGTGTTGTGGTTAAAATAACAGCTTCTAGATCTAGGACTACCTGTAGGAACCATTCCGATCATGTGTGACAACACTAGTGCTATTTGCATATCCAAAAATCCAATTCAACACTCACGAACCAAATATATAGACATTAGACATCATTTCATTAGAGATCATGTAGCCAAAGGAGATATTGAACTACACCATGTTGCTACTGAAGATCAATTGGCGAACATTTTCACAAAACCATTAGGTTATGACACATTTAGCACTTTACGAACCAAATTAGGTGTCATAGACATTCACGTCTAATGTAACATAATAAAAAAAAAACAAAAAAAAACAAACAAAAAAAAAATTAGTTTGTGGTTGTTTTGTTTTGTTAAAATAAAAAAAATAAAAAAAAACAAAAAATTGGATTCCTGATCCTCTTCCCATGTTGCTCACGAACTTTGATATTCTCTGACAATCGTATTGTACGATCTACTATCGTACTGTACGATAAGGTTCAAATCACTCCAATCTCAGTCATCCATTCCCATTCACGATCCAGATCTTTCATGTCTTATAGCTATCGTACTGTACGATTCACCACTCGTACCGTACGATACTAATTATTGGTCATCGTACTATACGACATACCAATCGTACTGTATGATCCACGTGTCAAACAGATTAGGCCGAATTTAAATCGGCCGGTACGAACATTATTGCCTATCGTACTGTACGAACACCTGTTCGTACTGTACGAACACTTTTGGTCAAAAGTCGTTCAGACGACTCGTTGGGACGAACGCCTTACACTCACGTTCGTACAGTACGATACCGATCGTACTGTACGATTTGACTCACTTTTCTGAAAAGTCATCCAGACGATATTATTGCGCATATCGTACTGTACGATGCTCAATCGTACTGTACGATATCCCCCAAATTCTATAAAACGGGAGGGATTCTTTGCCAATTCTCCTCACCTTCAATCCCTCTGACTTTCATCATTCATCCAATCCTTTCTTCCAAAATGTCTGGGTCCAGTAAGCGCAATCGAATGATCGTCGGGAGCTCTTCCTCCTCTTGGCGCTTCGATGATCATTTTCTCTCAGCTGCGGACGAGAAAGCGTATATCAAAATCAAGGAGGCAAAGTTCACTCCATCCCGCATGCTCAATCAGGCCACCCTAAATTTCGAGGTGATGAATCTGTTCGCCTCCACTAGCCTTCAATTCCTTCTGACTCTTGCTTTTCCATTTCACTCCGAACTCTTGTTTGAGTTTTTTGCCAATATCCGAGTCGACCTTGAAAACACTACCTTCACATCTTATGTCTGTAAACAGAATGTCGTTATCACCGTCAACGACATTGCTGAGCACATCGGGCTGTCCACTGACGGCCCTCGTCCCCAATCCATGATCTCCCACGACTATGATTGGACGTCAGTAAATATGACCCTTAGAGGTGTCCCCTCCAATCAACACCTACCCCTGGTCCAAACCTTAAATCAAAATGCCCGCGTTATCCAGCATATCCTATGCACATCTATTATACCTAAAGCTGGAGATCGCATCCATATTACTCCCCTACTTTCTGTCGTCACCTATCTCATTATGTCTGGCACAAAATTCAATGAAGCCCAAATGGTGTTTGACTACATTCATACCTTGTCTGCCTTCCGATATCCCGGTGCCCGTCGTAAACTGAACCTTGCTTTAGGGCATGTCATAGGCTACTTCCTAGATGCAAAATACCAACTTCATTATCCGCTCCCTCCTGATCACCTTCATATCTTCTACTCGGATGCCTCCTTTCGTATCTTGTTCCATCGGGGGGCCGCTCCCGTCGATCCCGAGTTTGATGACGAGGAGGCTGTTGCTCCTGCTGACGCATCTCTGCCACCACCAATCAACGTTTGGAGACTCGGTTGGATGCCCACATTGCTCAGCAACATCAGGAGCATGACACGGATATGAAATGGTTTAGGGAGCGCTTCACATCGATCGATCACCAGTTCGCCTCCCTTCATCAGTACCACCAGCTGTTTCCCGACCCTCCACCACCACCTCCGGATCAGGATCCAGATTTTTAAGTTGTTGTAGATGTTTCTGTTTTTTGTTTGTTATCAGTGTACTTGTTTTTTTCTTTTTCTTCCCTTTTTGGTGCTGTCAAAAGGGGGAGACTTTTCTGTGTGTTCTGTATTATATTTTTGCTTACTATTAAATGCTATTTGTTGTTTATATTCTCACTACATTTGTTTTTTTTCTATCTTGTTGTTTTATTTATGTTATAATAAAAAAAAACTGTTTCTTCTCCTCCTATTTAAAAATTAATAAGCTACTCTTCTGAGGGGGAGCTAAAGAAGTCAGAACATCTGTCCATCAGAAAACATTATTTGACACCATCAAAAAGGGGGAGATTATTGTAAAAGTTCGATAGGGATGTTAAGCCCTAGTGAACTAGTCCCGAGGCTAACCAAGAGGGGGGGTGAATTGGTTATTTAATAATTTCACGATAACTATGAAAATCTTTTTATAACGTGCAGCGGAAACGAATTAAAACAACGATAAAAAGATCAACCAAAGATATTCACCCAAGCAGTTAATATCAGGAAAAATTAAAGTGCAGAATTGAATCAGAAAAAGCAAACCAGATTTTATAGTGGTTCGGTCAACTTGACCTACGTCCACTCCCCGGAGCCTCCCCTCCGGGTATTGCACTAAACAGAAGTGTCTCTCCTTTTGCTCCCACAGCAAGGCGGAGAAGCCTGTACAAAAATCTCCTTTTCACCACACGGTGAGGCAGAGAACCCGACCTCCTTTTGCTTCCTCCTGAAGCAGGCAGAGAACCTTCAAACTCCTTTCGCTTCCTTCTGAAGCAGGCAGAGAACCTACGAACTCCTTTTGCTTCCACCTGAAGCGGGCAGAGAACCCCGGATCTTCTTGCGAATGATCCTCCCACGACGAACACCGACTAGACGAAAGACGACAAGCGGAGAAGATGACTCTGATCCGTGCTCGGAGCAACCTTAGTGAATCCCTCACTAACTCCCCCTCACAAGATCTTCTCTCTCTCTCCCAACTCTCTCTCTCTCTAGGGTTTCTCAGGGAAGGAAGGCAGCAAAAGATTTTTTCAAAAATTAGAAAAAGTTCTTTTAAAGGAGGGCTTAAATTTTGCCCTAAATCTCAACTGGTCGGCCAAGATCGTCCAGGATGATCGGTAAATCGTCCTGTACGATCAGTTCAAATTCAGCTGTTTCAGCCTGGACGATCTGGCTCTTCTGGACGATCAATAGAAAAAATTGTTCATATCGTCCCGTACGATCCTGCGATCATCCGGGACGATTAGTTCAAATTGAGGGAAATCGTCTAGAAGACAGTTCGGGTCGTCCAGAGAAATCTGTGCTGGACGACCAAAAAATGACTTGATCGTCCCGGATGATAGGGTCATCGTTCGATACGATTAGTTCAAAAAGGCCCCAAATCATCATGTATATAGTTTTGGACGTACAGCTTAGATGCACTAGACGATCAAGATCATCCGGGACGATCCTACGATCGTCCAGGACGATATGATCGTATCAACCAAAAATAAATTGCTTTCCTTAATTACCAGATTAAATTAGGCATGATTGTACTGGATCGTCTGGGACGATACACGTATCGTCCGGGACAATCAGACCAAGTATCTAAAAATAAGAACTTGCCTAACTTGATCTGGCGGCTGAGAATTTCTGATTTGGGCATATCGTCCCGTACGATCCAGAGATCGTCCAGGATGATCGGCTCAATCAGACCCTCTTAACTTAGTCGCCCTAATTAGGGTTTCTGTTTTAACTGGATCGTCCAGGACGATGTGGATATCGTCCAGGACGATCTGAACAAATTTTTAACAGAAACTCTAACTCACTCAATCTCTCTCCCTGAGTGTGTGTGTGAAAGGTTACTTAGCTAGGTAATCAGTTACATTACAATTGACTCAATAAAAAGAAAAATCATATATTTGACACACTTGGACCCGATCTTGAGTTGGCTTAAGTGGCTCGCGGTCTTTTGTGCCTGAAACAGATTAGCCAAGCAAAACACACTGGAACCATGTTTGTCATCATCAAAACCAGATTTGCAATAATCTCCCCCTTTTTTATGATGGCAAATATTTGTAAAGTAGTCTGAAAATAAAAGTAAACTAGGAGATCCAACAAACAAACATTTTTTAAATTTTCATTTAACAGCTAAAATAATACATGAAACATGACTCAGAAAATAGAAACAAACACGACTACAGCTGACTCCCCCTTTTGACATCACAAAAAGGAGGAGCGAAAAACATAACACGAAATAAAACATAAAATAAAACATACATAGAACAACAACACGATAGAAAACTAAAACTGAGGCGGATCCTGATCGGAAGAAGGAGGTGGCGGTGGAGGGTAGAAGTAATGGTGAATGGCCTGAAAGTGAGCTCCAAACCAGGCCATGTCCTGGTCGTGCTGCTGCTGCTGCTGCGCAGCATAGTCTGCGAAGCGTTGGAGGTCCTCGTTGTGCTGCTGCTCCTGGGCAACCACATAGGAGTCAAAACGGGCCTCCCACTGGTCGAAGCGCTGCACCAGGTGGTCAAGGGGAGAGGCAATGTGAAGGGGTGCAGGTGCCTCTGGTGCAGCAAGAACTGGAGCAGCCTCTTCCTCTTCTTCCTCAACATCCGGGGCAGGTTCCGGATGTAGGCGGGTGCTGTATAAGACGTGGAATGAGTTGTTCGTGAAGAAGGAAGGAGGGACATCAGGAGGGACAGGATACTGAAGGTCATATTTTGTCTCTAAGGCATAGTGAATAAGATGACCTAAAGCTAGATTTGGGCGACGCCTGTGGCCCGGATCTCTAATGGTGGTGAGATGTTCTATGTATCGGATGATCAGATCAAAGGCATTAAATTCTCGACGGGCCATGATGTAGTAGGTGGTCAAGGACAGGAGCGGGGTAATGTGAATCCGATCCCCCACCTTTGGAATGAAGGAGGAACGAAGGACGTCCTGAATGGTCCGGGCATCCTTGAGAAGGGAAGTGCAAGCATTGTCGTGATAGGGTGCGTTGGTATTGCGAAGGAAGTGATTGGCGACACTCCAATCATAGTCAGGATTTGTGATGATCGTGTGAATTTTGTCGCCAGTGACAGACAAGTTGAGGATATTATGAAAATCGTGGGTCGTGAGTTCCACGGGGCGTTGATTTACGTAGGAGCGAAGAGTGGAATAGTCCGCGGAAATGCGCAAGTTGGCAAAGAAGATGCGAAGGAGTTCCAGATTGAAGGGAAAGGCTACGGTCAGAATGAAGGTGAGGGAGGTGTGTACGAACAAATCTAAGATGGGATACGTGAGAGTGCGGGGATTGACTATCTTGGAGTGCGTGATACCCACATTACGATAGCATTCGAAAGCCGCCTGATCGGCGGCATTCGGGAAGCGAGGATCGACATGTCCCCGGGACGAACTGGCCCCCTTTTGATGAGATCTTTTGCCACCAGCCATTAGGAAACCAAAGAGGAGGAAAGGAGAAGGAAAGTGGAGGAAAAACGATGTGAAAAATATGAAGAAAACTGCTGTTTAAATAGAAAACGGACTGATCGTCCCGTACGATCGCGGGATCATCCGGGACGATGTGGTCATTTATGACGTTCTGGACGATTGGTCAAAAAGGCGGTCCGATCGTCCAGGACGATTAGACACAGGCGATTGTCCCGAGGAGTCAGGCTGGACGACCGTTGATGAAAAGTATCATCCAGGACGATTAGGTGGATCGTCTAGGACGATATGCAATAAATATGTCGGACGGGCCGAATTCCAATCGTCCGGCGGCGGACACGTGGATCGTCCAGGACGATGAGGTGGATCATCCAGGATGATGGGCAATAATTGGTGCAATCTCAGTCGTTTGATCAGATCAGGAAGATATGGATCATATCATCCAGGACGATGTAAGGATCGTCTAGGACGATCACCAATAATTGGGGTAGTTTCAGCAGCAGGAGCAGTGGGTATGATTTTGAATGAATCGTCCAGGATGATTTTTGGATCGTCCAGGACGATCGGTGTATCGTCCAGGACGATGTGAAGAAAAGCAGAAAAGAATGTAGGATGAAGATGATCGATCAGGATCCAAAAAAATACAACCATGAAATCAAAATAACAAAAAGACGAATAAAACTGACCGCAAAAACACATAGAAGTATTTTTTTTTTGATTAAGCTGCTCTTAAAAAATCAGAATTTTTCCTTGACTTTAGATTCGAAAACCAATGACAGGACGATTGACAGCGCTGAAATCCAGAAAAGGTTGGAAATAATCAACATTCGTAGCTCCGACCCCGGGCACCTTATCGATGCAAACCTCTTTCAAAACAAAAATCCGATTCAGAATAAAAGACATTAGATTTGAAAAGAAATCCTTTCAAGCCTCGTTCCAGAAAAATATCTGATATAATAGTGTTACAAAGTAAAAAATTAGAAATCAGGATTTTCAAGACTCAAGCTTTTGAAAATATTAAGTGGCGCACAGATTTTTCTAAGACATTTAATAATCTGAAAGGGAAGAAAGCTTGTTTTGGGCTCATTTTGTGCCTCTTTTTCAAATTGGTTAGCGCTTTGCGCATCTTTTGATTTTTTTGATACACTTTGTGTATTCAATTTGGCAATTTCGCATCTTTTCAGTTTTGGGCTCATTTTATGCCTCTTTTTCAAATTATCTGGCGCACTGTGCATCTTTTATAAGCTTTCTCCTTTTCATAATCATTAAAGAGTCTCAGCTGTGAGATTATCTTCCAGACATAGGAGATGACTCTCCGCAGTAAGAAAGAACGATTCACAAAATAAAAGCCATACACCATATGATAAATGCAATCACTTGATTTAGAAAATCAAACTAATGACTCAAGACTTTGAAAAACACTATTGATATGAGGCAGATTACTGTAGGAAGATAAAATAATCTCTATTTCAAAAACTAATATTTTAATTTTGAAAAGGATTTTTATTCAAAAAAAACTACACACCAGTAAAGGAGTTGGAGGAAGAGAAACAATTATCAATGTTTCTTCCCTTTAACAGATTCAGCAAAGTCAATCACTGCTTATCAGCTTCCAAACCAAAACAAGGTAAAAACTCCCAGTCAAAAATTCAGATCACCAGAAGTAGTGAGCGGTGATCAGATCTTGAAAAGTATAAAATAGTAAGTGCAAGATATGAACCCGTAAATAAATAAAAATAGGTAGAAAATTATAGCAAAGTAAATACTCAAATCAAACTAACAAAAAGGGTAACACAGAAATTAGCAGAAGAAATAAAATCAACTGAAAGCAAATAATCAAACCAAAACTAACTAACAGAAATCAGAAATCAGAATACAAAAACTAACTAACAGAAATCAGAAAACATAATACAAAAAACTAACTAACAGAAATCAGAATACCAATCATAATAATCATAAATCAGCAGTCATCCGAATCAAGCATTTATATCAATCACTCCTAATCTGGTTCTCAAAATGCTGAATGAGTCAAAGGCCAGTGGTTTAGTGAATATGTCAGCCAGCTGATTTTCAGTTGCTACGTGGTGTAGCTCAATGTCCCCTTTTGTAACATGGTCCCTAATGAAGTGATGCCTAATGTCAATGTGTTTGGTCCTAGAATGTTGGATTGGATTCTTAGAGATACAGATGGCACTAGTATTATCACACAGAACAGAAATTATGCCAACAGGTACTCCTAAATCCAAGACTTGCTGCTTCAACCAAAGAACTTGGGCCACACAACTCCCTAAGGCAATGTACTCAGCTTCAGCAGTGGAAAGTGCAACTGAGTTCTATTTTCTACTGGACCAGGAGACTAACGACTGTCCTATGAACTGATAAGTCCCAGAAGTACTCTTCCTATCCACCCTACACCCCGCAAAATCAGAATCAGAATATCCAATGATCTCAAAAGAGGTGATGTGCCTAGGGTACCAAATTCCTAGGTTTGGGGTTCCTAAAAGATATCTAAGAATTCTCTTAACAGCAGTCAGGTGGGACTCTTTAGGATCAGCCTGAAACCTAGCACAAAGACAGACACTAAACATGATATCAGGTCGGCTAGCAGTCAGGTAAAGCAGTGAACCTATTATCCCTCTATACTTCTTCTAATCAACAGATTTTCGATTTGAATCCTTATCTAACTGAACTGAGGAGGGCATGGGAGTATTGATTGGCTTGGCTTTGTCCATTTCATATTTCTTCAAAATGTCCTTAGTGTATTTTGATTGATTGAGAAAGGTTCCATCATCCGTTTGCCTTATGCTAAACCCCAAAAAGTAAGACAATTCTCCCATCATACTCATCTCAACCTCTTTACTCATTATTTTAGAAAACTCTTCACATAAGTATTTATCAGAAGATCCAAAAATTATATCATCAACATAGATCTGGACAATGAGTAAGTCATCTCCTAATCTCCTCAGAAAAAGAGTGGTATCTACGCTCCCCTTAACAAACTCTCTTTCTAACAGGAATGTGCTAAGCCTCTCATACCAAGCTCTGGGTGCCTGTTTCAATCCATATAAGGCCTTTTTTAATTTATAGACATGACTTGGATATTGGGAACTCTCAAAACCTGGGGGTTATTCTACAAAAATATCTTCTTTAATTACCCCATTTAAAAAGGCACTCTTAACATCCATTTGAAACAGCTTAAATCCCTTATAACAGGCAAAGGCTAGTAGCACTCTAATGGCTTCCAATCTAGCTACAGGGGCAAAAGTCTCCTCAAAATCAATCCATTCTATCTGATTATACCCCTTAGTCACTAATCTTGCCTTATTTCTCACCACCACACCAGAATCATTCATCTTATTCTTAAAGACCCACTTGGTTCCCACAATACTTTGATTTTTAGGTCTTTCTACTAACTCCCAAACATCATTCCTTACAAATTGATTCAATTCTTCCTGCATAGCTAAAATCCAAAATTCATCCGACAGGGCTTGATTGATGTTGGTGGGTTCAGTCATTGAGATAAAGGCAGAATGGTTTACTTCCTTCCTAAGTCCATGCCTAGTCCTAACACCTTCAGAAGGGTCTCCTAAGATCAGTTCTTTAGGATGACTCGAAGAATATCTCCAATCTCTAGGCAACTCTATTTGAGGTTCTACCCTTTCCTCCAAATTTGTATTTCCAACTCCTTGGGTAACCTCAATAATCTCTTCATCTTCTACTTCAGATCTAGACTCCTTAGGATCAGATTCATCAAACACTACATGGGTTGTTTCTTCCACCACCAAAGTCCTCCTATTGAACACCCTAAAGGATTTCCCCACACTTGAATATCCTAAGAACACTCCTTCATCAGATTTGGGGTCAAATTTTCCTAAGGGTGACTTCCCGTTGTTCAGAATGAAAACCTTACAGCCAAAGACATGGAGGTGGGACAGATTTGGAGTTCTACCCTTAATGATCTCATAAGGTGTCTTGCTCAGTTTGACTCTCACATTCACCCTATTCAGCACATAACAGGCAGTGTTCACCGCTTCAGCCCAAAAGTATTTTGGAAGTGAAAACTTGGCAAGCATGGCTCTAGCGGCTTCCACTAAGGTCCTGTTCTTCCTTTCAGCTACCCCGTTCTGCTGAGGGGTCCTAGGAGCTGAAAAATTGTGACTAATCCCATGATCCTCACAAAAACTTCCAAATCTTTCATTTTCAAACTCCCCTCCGTGATCACTATGGATGGTAATAATCTCACATCCTAACTTCTTCTGAATCCAAGTAGAGAAGGATCTAAACTCATCAAATGACTCAGATTTATGTGACAAAAACTTAACCCAAGTGAACCTCGAATAATCATCTACAATCACAAAACCATAGACTCTCCCCCCTAAGCTGGCAATGCTAATGGGTCCAAAGAGGTCCATGTGAAGAACTTCTAAAGGTCTAGAGGTGCTAATGTCCTTAACAGAGTGAAAAGAGGATTGGACTTGCTTCCCCAACTGACAGGCATCACACAGGTGATCCTTAGTGAACTTAAGCTTGGGCACACCTCTAACTAAGTCCTTTTGGGTGACTCTCCTAAGGGTTTTTATACTGGCATGACACAATCTCCTATGCCATAACCAAGACTCATCAGCAGCAGTTTTTAAGCAAATTGAATTATCAGATTTAATGCTACTTACATCCAGCTTGTAGACGTTGTTGATCCTTTGCCCCTGCAAAACAACTTCATCATTTAAGCTTAAAATGCAGCCAGTGGGCAGGAATTTGATGCTGTATCCCTTGTCACAGAGTTGACTGATGCTCAGCAGGTTATGTTTCAGTCCATCTACAAGCAAAACATTATCAATCATAAAGTTCTTTGAATCACCAATTATACCTGTGCCTACCACCTTCCTGGTGGTGTTATCTCCAAGTGTAACCTTGCCTCCAGCTCTGGCCTCCAGCGAAATGAACTGATTTGCATCTTCAGTCATATGTCTAGAATATCCGCTGTCCAGGTACCACATGCTCTCATGAGGTCTTGTGTGAGATCACACCTACAAAAGTATCGAACGTCAGTCTTAGGAACCCAAACAGGTTTAGGTTCCTTCTTATGAAAAGAAGAATGCAATGCATGTGTGCTGTGCTATGAAACAGGCAGTTTGGGTTTCCACACCCAATGTGTCCTACGGTGAACAGTGCAGGTGTGAGAAATATGTCCTAACATGCCACATGAAAAACATCTAACACCAGGAAAAGGGTTAACTAATCTATGTGGATGATAATGCCTCTTCCTAGATGTATATGAAAAATGCTTTGAAGAACTTGCAACAGATTTTTCAAAAAGTGGCGGTGCATAAAACTGTTCAGAAGTAGGCGGTGTTTTATTCTTTTCAAAAGCACTGATCTTTACTTTCAAAAACTCATTTTCTTTCTTTAAGCTTGCAATTTCAAATTTTAAGGTTCCCTTGCTACTTTCTACTTCACATGCCATTGTATCTAATTCTTTAAAAGCTCTTTATAAGTCCACATGCGTAGTTTTCAATGAATCATGCTCAGAAACTAAATCAGAATATTTTTTATTCAACTCATCGAATTCATCAAGCAAAGACATGTGATTTGAATCAAGTGTGGAATGATCTTTAACTACAGAATCATGCTCTTTTTGCAATATTAAGTAATCTAATTTCAAACTAGCATGAGTTTTCTTAAGCTTCCTATACGATGTATGAATTCTTTCAGAAACTTCAAATAATTGATCGTAGGTAAGCTCACATACCTCTTCCTGATCCGACTGACCAGGGTGATCATCAGCCATAAGACACAAGTTTGTTTCCTCTTCTTCAGCTTCAGTCTCAGAAGAGTCGGATGCAGAGTCTGCCGAGAACGCCTTCTGAATCCTCTTCTTGTCCTTTCTGAACTTTGGTTTCTCCTCACCCTTCTCCTTGCTTGGGTGAGCTTTAAGTGTTGGATAATCAGCCTTTATGTGTCCAGGCTTCCTGCATTCAAAACAAACAGATTCAGATGAACTCTTAAAATTTTTATTGGACTTACCCTTGTTCCACTTCTGATAGTTCTTATGTTTCTTCCTTAGAAAGCTTTTGAATTGCCTTGTGATTAAGGCAACATCATCGCTATCAGACCCGGAAGAGCTAGCACCTGAATCCTTGGCCTTTAGTGCCACTGTCTTCTCTTTCTTGCGTTCACCTGCATCAAGTTACCTTTGGTTCACCCCTTGCTCGTAAGCAATGAGTGATCCAAGTAAGCTGTCAATAGAGTAAGTGTTTAAATCTTTAGATTCAGTAATAGCAGTAATCTTAGCATCATAAGAAGCAGGCAAACATCTTAGAATTTTGTTCACTCTTTCGTAGTTAGTAAGTTCTCTACCTAGAACATGCAAAGAGGTAACAATCTGAGTGAACCTTGTGTACATTTCTGAAATAGTCTCACTAGGTTTCATGCGAAAAAGTTCGTAATCATGTAACAAGATGTTCAACCTAGACTGTTTGACTTCAATTGTACCTTCGTATGTTATGCATAATCTATCCCAGATTTCTTTCCCGTTGTACAAGTAGAAACACGCATATAGTTTTCGGATTTTAAAGCACAAAAGAAATAGTTCAAGCATTTTGCATTTAACTGTGCTAAATCACGATCATCAAACGTCCAATCAGTAAAAGGCAGTTCAGTTTTCACATTGTTAATCAGTCTAAAAGGTGGTTCGTATCCGTCCTTAACTAACATCCACATGCGATAATCAATAGACTGTAGAAAAGTAGACATGCGTGTTTTCCAAAAATCAAAAGGAATATTGTCAAACAACGGTGGTCATGTAATAGAATATCCTTCAGCAGTATTACGATTATTACAGTTAGCCATGGATCAAATTCAAAAGTTTTTAAACCTAAATTTTGAATCCCGCTCTGATACCACTTGAAAGTTTGATAGGGATGTTAAGCCCTAGTGAACTAGTCCCGAGGCTAACCAAGAGGGGGGGTGAATTGGTTATTTAAAAATTTCACGATAACTATGAAAATCTTTTTATAACGTGCAGCGGAAATGAATTAAAACAACGATAAAAAGATCAACCAAAGATATTCACCCAAGCAGTTAATATCAGGAAAAATTAAAGTACAGAATTGAATCAGAAAAAGCAAACCAGATTTTATAGTGGTTCGGTCAACTTGACCTACGTCCACTCCCCGGAGCCTCCCCTCCGGGTATTGCACTAAACAGAAGTGTCTCTCCTTTTGCTCCCACAGCAAGGCGGAGAAGCCTGTACAAAAATCTCCTTTTCACCACACGGTGAGGCAGAGAACCCGACCTCCTTTCGCTTCCTCCTGAAGCAGGCAGAGAACCTTCAAACTCATTTCGCTTCCTCCTGAAGCAGGTAGAGAACCTACGAACTCCTTTTGCTTCCACCTGAAGCGGGCAGAGAACCCCGGATCTTCTTGCGAACGATCCTCCCACGACGAACACCGACTAGACAAAAGACGACAAGCGGAGAAGACGACTCTGATCCGTGCTCGGAGCAACCTTAGTGAATCCCTCACTAACTCCCCCTCACAAGATTTTCTCTCTCTCTCCCAACTCTCTCTCTCTCTAGGGTTTCTCAGGGAAGGAAGGCAGTAAAAGATTTTTCCAAAAATTGGAAAAAGTTCTTTTAAAGGAGGGCTTAAAATTTGCCCTAAATCTCAACTGGTCGGCCAAGATCGTCCAGGACGATCGGTAGATCGTCCAGGACGATCGGTAGATCGTCCAGGACGATCGGTAGATCGTCCTGTACGATTGGTAGATCGTCCTGTACGATCAGTTCAAATTCAGCTGTTTCAGCCTGGACGATCTGGCTCTTCTGGACGATCAGTAGAAAAAATTGTTCATATCGTCCCGTACGATCCTGCGATCGTCCGGGACGATTAGTTCAAATTGAGGGAAATCGTCCAGAAGACAGTTCGGGTCGTCCAGAGAAATCTGTGCAAAAAATGACTTGATCGTCCCGGACGATAGGGTCATCGTCCGATACGATTAGTTCAAAAAGGCCCCAAATCATCCTATACATAGTTCTGGACATACAGCTTAGATGCACTAGACGATCAAGATCGTCCGGGACGATCCTGCGATCGTCCAGGACGATATGATCGTATCAACCAAAAATAAATTGATTTCCTTAATTACCAGATTAAATTAGGCATGATTGTACTGGATCATCCGGGACGATACACGTATCGTCCGGGACGATCAGACCAAGTATCTAAAAATAAGAACTTGCCTAACTTGATCTGGTGGCTGAGAATTTTTTATTTGGGCATATCGTCCCGTACGATCCAGAGATCGTCCAGGACGATCGGCTCAATCAGACCCTCTTAACTTAGTCGCCCTAATTAGGGTTTCTGTTTTAACTAGATCGTCCAGGACGATGTGGATATCGTCCAGGACGATGTGGATATCGTCCAGGACGATCTGAACAAATTTTTAACAGAAACTCTAATTCACTCAATCTCTCTCCCTGAGTGTGTGTGTGCAAGGTTACTTAGCTAGGGAATCAGTTACATTACAATTGACTCAATAAAACGAAAAATCATACATTTGACACACTTAGACCCGATCTTGAGTTGGCTTGAGTGGCTCGCGGTCTTTTGTGCCTGAAACAGATTAGCCAAGCAAAACACACTGGAACCATAATTGTCATCATCAAAACCAGATTTGCAACATGTTGAAATCCAGGGTCCCGAGCACTTAATTTTGATGGTGACAACTAATACTTACTGAGTAAATATAGACTTCCCTTAGATTATAAATGTTTAATCTTTGTATATGAGCACTAACATTTCAGGTCAGATGCACACTGCTAAAGATTGCTGGAGACTCAAACCGGGTAGAATAGGATGTTGAAGAGTCTGTAATTTTTATTTCTTTATTTTTATTTTTATTTTTTAGTCTGCCACAGAAGCATGCATGTGAAAGGAGCAACCATGCACACACATAGGGGGAGAATTTTTTTTTAAATGATTATTTTTTTAAGCACATCGTACTGTACGATCTTGGATCGTACTGTACTATTAATTAAAATACTCAGGCTAACGGCTAATTTTTGAATGATTAAGTTTACAAACTTATCGTACTGTATGATCCATATCGTACTGTACGATAATATGTAATTGTGAAACCATAGCCGCCAGAATAAGTTTGGTAAGTTTTTGAATTTGATTTTCTGAACTGATCGTACTGTACGATACTGTTCGTACTGTACGATTAATTAAAACTTGCCAAAATTATCTCCCTAATCAGGAAATAAACGTTGGTTTCTATTTTATATGTCGAGCGTACTGTACGATCATATATCATACTGTACGACTTACAGAGACGATTTCATTCGTCCCAGAGATCGTACCAGACGAAACCAAGGTTTTTTGTTCTGTTCGTCCTGGATGATATTCATATCGTACAAGACGATATCAAGAAATGAACTGATCGTACTGTCCGACTGGTGGAGTGCTGGACGATTGTCAGAGACGATTTCCTTCATCCCAGCGATCGTACCAGACGATCCCAAGAATTTTTATACTATTCGTCCTGGACGATATTCTTATCGTACAGGACGATATCATGAAAAACACTATTCGTACTGTATGATTCAATGAGTGCTGGACGACTGACAGAGACGAGTTCTTTCGTCCCGAGGTTCGTCCCACAGTTCGTCCCGTACGAACAGTACGAATCAACAGTATCGTCTTGTACGATATACATATCGTACAGTACGATATGAATAAAATTCGATACATGTTCGTCTGTACTCGTACTGGACGGAGCTGTAATTGAACTGATCATACTGTACGATTATAAATCATACTGTACGAACAGAAACATAAAAGTTGAAACTTTTAGGGTTTTCTGAAGCCTGATATAAAAACAACTAAAAATTTTCTTTAGGGAGTTGTTGATCAATCCTTTTGCTGTGAGAGGCTTGGAGGAAAAAGAAGGGGATTCGGTAGAGAGAAGTTTTTGGAGAGATCTAGAGCTTGAGAGAGGAAGGTGAAGGTGAGCTTGAGCATGAGGGAGAAGTAGTGTGAGGGGATCACACGGTGGCTCCAAGCTAACTGCATGCTTTGCTCCTCTTGTGGCTTTGGAAGCTTCAAGAAAGTTCTCGAGGGAAGAGTCACTTCAAGATCAGCATCGTCAAGGTACTCTGCCATCTCTAGGAGGGAGAAAAAGGAGAAGGTCCGCTGCCGTCACCAGGAGGGTGACATAGTGTTTGGTATTCCGCCGCACCGAGGGAGGTGAAAGTGAGTGTTGTAAAGGCTTCTCCGCCTTGCTGTGGGGGCAAAAGGAGAGTCAACTTTTACTAGTGCAAATCCCTGAGTAGAGGACTCCGGGGAGTGGACGTAGGTCAAGTGACCGAACCATTATAAAAATCTCTGGTGTATTTTTTCCTGTTTACCGTACTTTACTTTTCATGCTTTAAATTTGTGCGTTTTAATTTCTTGGTGAAAAATCAGTATTTAAATATTGTGGTGTAAAATCTAAAATTGAACTATCAATTTCATCGTTGTGAATGTTGTATTTACTTCCGCACATTAGTCGTTAAATTATGTTTTGAAAATACAAAAAATTAGAACTCTTGTGTAGGGTTAAATTTTTAAAATACCAATTCACCCCCCCTCTTGGCGCATCTCGTACTTTTATCTATATCTTTTCTTTTTAGTCTGTACCCCTGTAGCGTCTGGAGTCCTTATTGTACTTGTACCTCATGTTGATTATATATATAAATGGAGAGTTTTTTTTGTGTTGCTTCTTGAGCTAGTTTCTGTGTTGTACTCTGGACTATTTTGTACTTTATGATGTAGTCTGAGCTGTCTCGTACTCTGTTTGACTTATTTTGGTGCCACAGGGGATTTTAAATATTTATTTGAGGATTTCAACATGCAGCGCGATGTCGACCCAAATAAATATTTAAAATGCCCCCTGTCTTTGAGGGCAGTTGTGAGCATCACTTTAGCCACTAAATGGGGCTAATGGTCGTAGCTTCAGATTTTAGGGATTTTTGGCTTTTTCGTGTCCTATGCTTTGTGCGTCGGACTTGATGGAAAGTTTGCAGGTTTCGGATTTAGTTGATTATACCAAATACAGGTAGTATCCTGATCCTTAACCAGTAGAGGAGACTTCAATCCAAATTACTTTAGTTCATCAGATTAGGTGAGCTATGATTTGATAGCTCTTTGTCCTCTGTTTTATGAAATGAGAGTTCCTCTACTACGACCTTTCTTATGGCATATTGAGTAGACAGAATTGCCAGTGATCCAGCCATATTTGGGCATATTGGATCCTGCCTCTTTCACTCATTCAGGCTTCAGACTTGAGCTATGGGCAATGTGCTTCCCAATACTGAATCTACTGAAGTTGGTAGATTTAAAGTCATCCTTTACGGTTGCAGATCTGGAGTCTACGGACATTCGGTAGTTATTCGCGACTCATCCTTCCCACTAGAACTTTGATTCTCCGGTCAATTATGAGAGTTTTGTGGACTACGACTACTGAAACTTGTCGAGTCAAATCAGCCTTCGTTCTTCCTACAGTCCCTACTAACGGGTTGACAAAGTGGAAATTCTGCTACTATGGCCTTTCTTCTAGCGTGTTGAGTAGACGGAGTTGCCAGCGATCCATCCATATTTGGGCGTATTGGATCTAGCCTTTTACACCCAACCGAACCTTAAGCTTCAGGCTGTTGAAAAACTTCAAGCTATTTTGGCTCGATTTGTTGGAGCATGTAGTTATAAAAGTCTCTATCTTGACTTTTGAAATCTTGGTACACTGGAGGAGAATGACGTCCCAAACTTTCAGGAAAATCATATGCGTTCGTGTGTTAACAATGGAATTCACTGTATCCCTATTCAAAGGAAAATAAGGCTTAATGATTTGAATATCTATTTGGGGATCCCGGCGCGTAGCACGGTGTCGACCCAAACAAACAGTTGAGTACCCACCCACTCGTAGGGAGGTTTTAAAATGGAATAAATTTGAAAATTTTGAGCTCTCTCTTTTTTTTTTATATTCACTTAGGGATCTCGGCACGTAGCATGATGTCGACCCAAATGAGTATTCAGATGTCTTCTGCCTTATAGGGGTATCCTTAAGGTGGGAGGAATTTAGACTTTGAATATTTTAAATATTTATTCGGAGATTTTGGCAAGCGACGCGATGTCGACCCGAATAAATATTTAAAATACCCCCTGTCTAGTAAGGGATGTTTTTTTTTTGCAAACTTAATAGTTTAAGATTTTAAATATTTATTCAGGGATTTTGGCACGCGGCGCGATGTCCACCCGGATAAATATTTAAAATGCCTCCTGTTTGACAAGATTTTTTTTTGGCAAACTTAGAAGTTTGAGATTTTAAATATTTATTCAGAGATCCCGACACGCGGTGCGGTGTCCACCCGAATAAATATTTAAAATGCCCTAATTTTTTTTTTGAAATGCATTCTTGTATTACAAGAGAATTTCAAAGATGAGTCATATACATATCGATGAGTACATTTGAAGCATAGAATACTTTAAACACCCCATTATCCCTATACATGATATTTATTCAAGTATCGGCCATTGATCGGCGGCATAGGTCTTTGGCCCTCCAGATTAATCAACTGATAGGCTCCACCTTGATACACTTTCTCAATAACAAAGGGGCCCTTCCAATTGGATACGAATTTACCACCAATTTTTCGATGAGGGATGATTGGCCTTCTCAGCACCAGGACTAATTCCCCTTCTTGAAATGATCGATGACGCACCATTCGATCAAATAATTTTGCCATCCTTGCTCGATAGATCTCCAAGTTTTGTTGGGCTTGTAACCTGGTTTCTTCAAGTGCATCAAGCTCTTCCATTCTTAATCGAGCATTTTGATCCTGAGTTAAATCGTGCTGGATAGCTACTCGAAGTGACGGCAGTTCAATCTCTAGTGGCAACATTGCTTCAACTCCGAATACTAATGAATAGGGAGTGGCTTTGGTTGGCGTCTTGTAGGTTGTACGGTATGCCCATTGCGCTTCTACCATCTTTGTGTGCCACTCTTTCTTATTTTTGGTGAGGATCTTCTTCAACAACTTTACCAGCATCTTATTGAATGCCTCTGCCAAACCATTTGTCCTTGGGTTGTATATGAAAGAATATCGCCAATCAATCTTATGTCGATCAACAAACTTATAGATTTTTATACTCTTGAACGCTGTGCCATTGTCTGAGATCACGCAGCGCGGTATGCCAAATCTATAAACAATGTTGTGGGTGAAGAAGTTGATCACGTGCTCAGATGTGACTTCTTTGAATGGAGCTGCTTCTGTCCACTTGGAGAAGTAATCTGTAGCTGCCAATATAAAGCGATGTCCGGCTGACGATGGTGGATCTATCAGCCCGATTATATCTATGCCCCAGCATTCAAATGGCCAGGATGCTACTGTTGGGTGCAGTTGATTTGGTGGTTGACGTATAACATCACCGTGGATTTGACACTCGTGACACCTCTTAGCGTGGTTAATACAATCTGTCACCATGGTTGGCCAATAATAACCCTTTCTCTTGATTTTAGCAGCCATCTTGGGACCTGACTGATGTGCTCCGCAGAGCCCTTCATGAACTTCTGCTACCACTTTATCAGCTTCCTTGGTCCCTAGGCACCTTAGCTATATTTGATCAAAATCCCATCAACACAGCGTGTCGTTAACAAACACATATCGTAATGCTCTTTTTCTGATTTGTGCGGCCAGAGATTTATCTGTTGGGAGTTTATTTTCTTTGAAGTAATCAATGAATGGTTGCCTCCAATCATCTTCCACTTCAATATCTAAGCAATACCACCATGATTCTGAAGCTAGACTGGCCTTACGTCTTCTCTTAGGAGCTTAATTTTCTTCATGTTGATATTCAAGATCGACTGGTTGGGGATATCGAGGATCAACCGAGGTTGTGTCCTGTTGGCCTGAATTTGGTAGCCCTTCTTCCAGAAGGAACTGTAAGATTGCTGGCTCTAAGACCCGGCGATTTTCAACTGCAATAAATATAGGTGGCTTCTTATCTTCACTTGCAAGCTCCTTGGCTAATTTAGCTAGATAATCTGTCTTTACATTCTGTCCTCGGGGGATTCGAGCTATCTTAACTTTTGGCACTTGTTTTAGGAGCTCGAGGGCCCGCCGGTGATAGTGGGCTAATTCAAGTTTACAAATCTTGTAAATACCCAGAACTTGATTTATTATAAGTTGAGAATCACCGAAGATTTGAAGATTTGTGACTTGGATAATAATCATAATTTCCAATCCCGCTATCAAAGCTTCATATTCAACTTCATTATTGATCTGAGGTTCAGTTAGGCTGAATGAGAATCTCATTATGCCTCCCTCAAGTTCTATAAAGATAAGACCGATGCCAGCTTGAGCCTTTGCAAGATTTGAGGGTCTGGGAGATTTGATTGACGATGCCCCATCAAATTACATCTCCCAAAATGGTAGCTTTTCTTCTTCATCAACCTGCATGATTTGTTCATCAGGCAAATCATCATTGAGCGGAGAGTTAGCTGGGATTGGATGTGCGGTGAGGAAGTCTGCCAAAGCTTGTCCCTTTACCGCTTTCTGTGGCATGTACACTATATCAAATTGCAGTAATAGCACTGCCCACCTTGCTAAACGACCTGTCAATGTTGGTCTTGTCATCAAGAACTTCAGTGGATCGATCTTTGATATCAAGGTGATTTTATGGGAGAGCATATAGTGGCGGAGCTTTTGGACTGCAAAGATCAACGCTAGGCAATATTTTTCAAACGGAGAATAACGTATCTCTGCTCCGATTAATCTCCGACTAATATAGTAAAGTGCATTTTCTTTTCCCTCTTCATTGTGCTCGGCCAACAATGCTCCGAGGGACTCTTCAAGTGCAGTTGTATACAGTATAAGAGGCTTCCCCGGAATTGGCGCTGCGAGAATGGGTGGATTTAACAGATATCTTTTGATGCTATCAAACGCTTCCTGGCATTTTGCATCCCATTTGAACCGGACGTCCTTCTTCATTAACTTCAAAAATGGTTGGCACATACCCGATAGATTCGATATGAATCGTCGAATGAAAGCCAGTTGCCCTTGTAAAGAACAAAGTTGTCGAAGGTTTTTAGGCGGCGACATCTCTATGATCGCCTTAATCTTATTGGGGTCGATCTCGATTCCTCGGTGACGAATCACATACCCCAGGAATTTTCCGGAGGAGACCCCGAAAGCACACTTAAGGGGATTCATCTTCAAATCATACTTCCTGATTCTTTCAAATATAATTCTTAAGTCATCCAGATGATCTTTTCGGTCTATGCTCTTGACGACCAAATCATCTACATACCACTCGACCTTCTAATGAATTAGCTCATCAAAAATATGCGTCATCGCTCGTTGGTAGGTGGCACTGGCATTTTTAAGGCCAAAGGGCATGACTGTGTAGTAGAATATACCGATGGGCGTTCTGAATGATGTGTGCTTCTCATCTTCAGGTGCCATTTTGATTTGATTATAGCCCGATGACCCATCCATAAATGAGAACATATCATAGTTGGAAGTATTGTCCACTAAGAGTTCTAACACAGGGAGCGGGAAATCATCTTTTGGACATGCCTTATTGAGGTCCCGAAAATCGATGCAGATACGAATCTGACCGTTCTTTTTCACAGGGATGATATTGCCGATCCAGTCTGCGTACTTTTCTTCTCGAATGAAGCCCACTTCAATGAGCTTTTTCATATCTGCAATCACATGCTCTTCAATCTCCAATCTCATTCTCCTTGGAGCTTGTTTGACGGGTGTTGCATCTGGTTTGATTGCCAGTCTCTGAACTGCTATCTCAGGGGATAAGCCGGGCATCTCAGCATATGTCCAGGCACAGCAGTCCCTGAATTTGTAGAGGAGTTCTTTTATCTCTTCCACTTGGTCTTCTGGCAAAAGGGAACTAATAAAGGTTGGACGAGGGTCATCCTCGGTTCCCAAGTTGACTTCTTTTAACTTATCCATAGTAGCCGCCTGCCCACCATCTTCAAGTTCTTCAGGTGCAGGTTTGGCTTCTACTGGCTGCTCCTCATAGTCATCAACTTCATAAATTTCTCCATCAGACTTGTCATTAGATCGGATTTCCCTGCATGTGATGACTTGACATGTCTCTTTTTGAGGGTGTTTATGTACGACGAATCTGAGGCCCCTCCTAGCGAGAATATCCTTTCTTCGCATCGCATGGGGATTTCTTCGATACCAGAGCTTTAAACATGTATGGAGTTGTTGTACAGGAGTGCGAATTCCAGCTTGTTTTCGTAACATCCTTCGGATATTTTCACTGTTAAATTTAGGCATTCTCGTGACTACCATCTCTGTATGCTCGATGGGCCTGTAGAGCCAGTCTTGACTCCCTTCCTCCTCACGCTCTCCAGATTTATAAAATAGGGTTCCCGGCCCGTCCCTTTTTCTTAGGGGAGGCATATAAAATATTACGAGTTCCTCAATATTATGCACCTCTCGGGGAACGATTTCTTTGAAGTGTTGTGGGGGAACACATGTGACAACACATTCATTATCTGAAATCATCAGATTATCTATTCTTCTTGAGAGTACACGTACATTATTCATGTAGGTAGACTCATATTCGCAGTCATCGTCTGAATATTTCATCTTATTCTTCCCCCTAGCCGTTGATTGGCATACTTCCTGGGATCTAGACGGGGTGGCCTCATCCTCATCTGTGTCACTCCCTAGGTGAGGCACATATTTTCTCGATCTAGGAGTGATCGCTGCATTGGGAAGAGTTGGCGCTGCCTTCTTTCTTCCCGCTTGCTTCTTTTCATCTTCATGTTTGGGCCGCTTTGCCTCCTTTAGGTTTGCTGCCTTAGTCTCGAGAGAACTCGACGTCTTTGGCTCCTTGGGGATGAAGTACCTGGCGTCTTCATAGATTTTTACCTCGTGGACTGCAAAGTGCTGAATATCACCAGAGATTCTGAATTCCTCTCCATCCCTAATATATTTCATACATTGATGTAGTGTTGACGGGACCATGCCGTAATTGTGCAACCATGGGTGACCTAGAAGCGCTCTAAATGAGGTGTCTGCGTCAATCACATGAAACTTCACCTCGGTATGAAGTTCCTCGAATGTTAGGGAGAGCATGAATGATCCTAGGGTCTTTTTCCCTTTCTCATTGAAACCATGTACCATCAATTTATCTTGCCCGAGATGCTGCACATCAAGACATAATGATCTTAGTGCTTTCAAGCTCATAAGGTTGATAGAAGACCCAGGATCAATTAGAATCCGGCTGATTATCATTCCGTCACTCTCTGCAGTGACATACAGAGGTCGATTATGGTTTGCCGTTCAAAGCATCATGTCATCCTCAGTAAAAGTAATTATTGGCTCATTTTGGGCCTGCAGGACTTCTGTCAAGTTACGTTCAGCAAAGTACGCCTCATATCTTTTGGGGTCCTTGAGAGCCTGAATCAAGGTCTCCCGCAGGTCTTTAGACATCACAAGAGCATCGTATATACTGAGCTGTGCTGGAATTTTTCTTAAATGGGATAGGATGTTATAATCTATCCCTTTGGTTGAGGCATCTTTCTTCTTTGTATCCTTGGGGATAATATCTTCATTTATAATTATCTCCTTCCCTTTGTCATTATTAGGGATTCCTTTCTTAGGCGGTGATGGCAGAATTTTACCACTTCTCAGCTGCACCTGGGCAATCTCTTCTTGTTCTTACTCATTTAATAGTGCATTTTCTTCAGAATCAGCCATTATCGTGTCTGGAGATTTATCCGTTGATTCAGAATCACTGCCCAACTTCACCTGCTCCATCTACGAAGCGATATCAGGTTCTGATCCATCTTCTTCTGGAAAATACAAATCTTCCTCCGAACTGTGATCCATTGGCGATACCATCATACATAATTCAGAAGATATTTCATTTTCCTTACTGATTACAGCCACTGGTGTCATCGAAATGACGCGACAAGTTTCCGTGGGGAGTGGCTCTTCTTCAGCCTCTTTTGCCTCCGCAATCTTGAGTTCTGCCATAAAATCAGCAAGCTTAATGGGGCACCTCGCAGTTTGATAGTATTCATCCAAACTATTGATAACCCTTTGGATTGCTGTCTTTTTCTCCTTGGGCTTCTTTAGCTTGGTCTTCTTCTTAGAGGATTTCACTCTCCCAGACTTTGAAGTGCCAGTTTGGTTGGGAAACTGTTTAGAAGTGGAAGCTCGTACCGCAGGCAGTGCCTTGAGATCTATCACTGGCTCTATAGGAGATTTCCACTTTACACTTGGGACCCCTTCCAGTTGTTTCAACATTTTACAGTCTTCTTAGAGACCACGGTCTTCCACTGTTCTTCTCAAGCTAGCTTCTTCTCATTTTTTCTTTCTTCAACTGGGGGTACGGGAGAAGTCGTAACTACCCGAGTTGATTCCTTTTTTGGATGGGATAACACATTGTCTGACAATGTGAGCTCTCCCCTCCGATATTTTCTTTCGAGCCAATCCTTCAAGATATAGCAATCTTTGATGGGATGGCTATGCACTCAGTGATATGGGCAGTAATTCGGGTCACCAGTTTCTTTCGACTCTTCTGGCCTCTTACACTCTGGCAGTTCTAGGCCTGCTTTTACCGCCTGTCAAAATAACTTGGCGACACTCTCCCTTTTAAATGAATATTCTTTATTCATCTTATCTTTGAGGGATATGAACATTCTATCACCAGTTCTCGTTGCTTGCCTTGGGCGATCCCCTCCACCCTGGAAAGTTCGTGGCCTATCATTCCCTCCGAGTATCAGCTTCGATTGAGGGTTAGGATTGTAGACTTATTTTGGCTTCTCTTCGTACTGCATCGGCTGCTTGCCTTTGTCTACGTTATAAGCCACCTGCTTCCCCCTATTTGATCTGAGGGAGCATGTAGAGTAGATTTCACTTTTCTTAGCATCTGGGGCTTTAGCCTTTTTGGACTTGTCAAAGTTGCCTTCTGATCTTGACAAATTTAACTTCTTAAATTTGGCCACCCTGTCCAGCAGGTCCTGAAATGTGGTAATTGTAGCCATGCATAAAAAATGGTTGCATCTTATCATCGATGTTCCCCATTAATAATTGCACGGCGTGTTCTTCTTCAAGTTGCTGTTCACATTTCATGCTCAGGTTCCGCCAACACGTGATATATTTTGACACTGACTCCTCTTTCTTTCGCTTATCTAAGGCGAGGTCAGCGATCGTGATTTTCTCAGTTGCACTAGCAAACCTCTTCACGAACATAGTCTCTAACTCCGTAAATATTTTTACAGAGTCGTTTGGCAATTTAGCGTACCATTCGAAAGCAGTTACTGTTAAACTACTAACGAATTGTCTAAAGAGTAAGGCGTCATTTCCCCCCGTGTTGCCGCAGGTGGCCTTGAATTACGCCAAGTGCTGCCTGGGATTGTCAGTACCGTTAAAGATATGAAACTTTGGGACTGAGTACCCTTTTTGGTATGGCACTTGGTCGTATTCTGGCGGGTATGGACGACCTTTGCCCACCAGCTTTTCAGCCTGGTCAATAGCTATAATGGCCTTGATCTTTTCTATGATTAGTCCTTCGAGTTGTGCAGCCGTCACGGGCTCGGTGGTGCTAGCAACATTCTACGGAGTGGGCTGGCGGACGACATTATGAGCTTCATTTCCATTTTCAGGGACACCTCGTATTCCTGAGCCTTGAGGTATTTGGAGATTTGGAGGATCGGCAGGGGGATCAGGTACGTGACCGACGGCTGTAGTCCTCTGCATCATTTGCATCATCACTGCCATCTGGGCCATCATTCCTGTTATTTTCTCGTTCAACTGGGATATCTCCTTATTTTTAGCCTTCATTTGTTCCCCCATTTTTTATAGTACTTCGGCAAGCGCGACATCATCAATCGCAAAAGGATTTTCTTCCTCTTCATCTTCCTCAACTCTTTCCTCATCAGGGGGATCACCTCTGTCTAAAGTAGGCTCAACCTCACGTTGACGCCGTTGTATTCGCCTAGGTTGGGGCTGCCGACTGTGATCACCTTCGCCCTCTTCATGATAGACTTCCTCGATGGCACGAGTATGTCTTGCCATATAGACGACTTCTATATTTATGGAGTCATTCATTTCTTTCATTCCTTCTTCCATAAATTCAAAAGTTTCATCCCCTTCCATATACTCATCATCTTCTATGTTTTCTTCTTCTTCTTTATCTATATTTTCTTCACCTTCCATACCTTCCTCTACTTTCTCCCCTAATACTCGGATCTCCGAGCGGCGACGCCACTGGATTTCTGGCTCTTAATTTGGCAGGAAGATCTCTTCAACCCGTGGGCTACGGTCGAAGTTGGTCATCTCTTCTTTTGGAGGGGATGGCGAGTGACGGGATCCCTTGGAGGATTCTCCAAGGTGTCGACCGTCGGGAGGGCATTCATTATGGGTTTTCTTCTGGACCCACTTTTGACGTTGTTCATTGATGGGGGCAGATCTTCGGGATGCAGTATCGGATGTCACGCCCAGATTTAGTTCTCTTTTTCTTCCTTCTTTATTTTCTTCTCTGTGAGGCCTTGGCCTCCAGACTTTCTTTCCTTTCTAGCGGGACCTTTCGGCAACGGATCCCTGAACCCAAGGTTCAGGTATCACGCCCCGATGCTCACCGCGCGGGGCTATCCTGGATTTTCTTTGATTCTCCATAGGAAATGATTCCTGTGGTGGGGACCTTCTGGCCTCAACCGTCAATGATCGCTGTAATTTCTTCTTCTTCAATCCTCTTTTTTTTACTGTCTTCAGTACCCTATACACTCGGGATGACAGGGTTTCAGGCTCATATCTCCTTAGAGGGACTGGAACTTCAGGTTGTCGGTCCCAAAAGGACTTCTTCAGCCCCCCAGTAGAGTTGTTTCTTCTCACCCACCTTAAATCAGAAAACTTGTTCCGAGTGGAAACATTAACTTCGGGTTCTTGAGCAGGCAGGCTTGAAGAGTGGACTGGTAGGTGTTGCTGCTGAGCACGAAGCTCAGCATTCTTCTTCCTTCTTTGCCTCCTTGTGAGTCTCCCTCCAGATGAGGAGGCCTCAGCATCGTGCATTCCTGGTGCAGGTAACCCATTTGGCAGAGATGTGGTATTTGTAGTCATCACAGAAATTCTTCCACCGGCCACAACTCTTTTGGTGGTTGGGGCCTCGGGCTGTGAAAGCCGCTCAAACACCGAAACCCTCTTCCGAGGATTTTCAGTAATGGGTCATTGTGCCGGCAAATGCACACGACGGGTAGAAGCTTCAATGGTTGGTCGCTGCACTGGCAGATGTGCGTGATGAGCAGGGGCTCCAGCCGGATGGAGTCTCCTATCAGGCCTTTCAGAATTTACTTCGTTCACAGGAACGACAGTAGTCCTTGCAATAATTACCGGGAAGTCAACACTACCAAATTGGATGGTAGCTCCGACGTTTCCAGTCTCGATAATGGCATTTGCCAGTTGGATCCTGGCTCCTTGTCCCAGCTGGAAAATTCATTGGTGTGTTCTGTAGCTCCATCTGCATAAATGAAAGGTAAGGATTAGAAATCAGAATCTGATACATCACCCCACACTTTAAAAAATGCAGAGACTTACACAGAATATAAAATAAAGTAGATAATATTAGCAAGCAATTAAAATCATACAAATTAAAAATTCTGCTAAATATGCTATCTCAATGAATGCATAATGAATGTCATGATCATTTTTAGAATATTCAGAATTTTAATTCTTAGTTAAAAATAGCTGCTATTCTATTACTGAGATGACTAGCCATAGATGGAAAGAGAAATCAATCCCCAGTGGAGTCGCCAGAAATATGTGGGCTCCAAAAATTCAGCCCCGGCCTCCGCCCGACTTTTTTTGCTTTTTGAGGGGGGAGTTTTAACGAATTAAGTTTCGGGGTAAATTTTAGAAGGCAGATGAATATTATAGATAAAACACTACCTAGAGATTCCGCCCTCATTTTGTGAGGACTTTATGATCTGAGTTCTGGTTTCCTATAGGCGCAAGCCCCTATAATTAATTACCCCTCCCAATTATGAGAGAACTTTTGATTAAGGCTAGTCGTCAATCAAATGCGTAGAGATATGTGAGTCTGGCTTATAGTAGCAGTATGGGCATAGGGTTTTGGGAATTTGAAGATTTTAATATTTAAAATAGAAATTTTCACCACCTTGCACTTAAAGCGAATGGTGGGGGAATGGATGATAGACCCGATCAAGATCCCATGGTTCTGTCATCCCGGGCTATCGTGGTCCCTGGTCTACTTAGTCAGAGGAGGTAGTCGACCCAACCTAACAGAAGGATCCTTGTCGGCAGCTATGGGTTGCTTCGTCCAAGGAAACCTTGTAGACCTGGGGTGAATATTTGCCTAAGGGTACAAATTTGAATCCACCTTAGCTAACAGAGGGCTTTGTGCCCTATCGATCATATCCTATTGATTCATATCTCAAGGATTTGATGCCATTGGGGAGCATACGGGCTCTGACCATAACCATAATATAATGGTGCCATTTGGCGGCGACCACCTGGTTCAGAGGGCCCCGAGTCATAACCGTTTATCCTGCAGTGCCATTTGGCAGCAAAACTGCCGGTTAGAGGACTCGTACCACGTCCTTGTTGGCAGGAGATTATTTGAGAATGGATCCTAGTGATATTTTCAACCAGGCATTAGCTCTTTGTGAGCTGAAGTGTTTTTTTCATATCTGTCCACCTCGGCAAACTGTTGCGGAGGGTGGATGGATTTTGCTTTACGTGATTTGATGGATGAGTTTTAATTTTTAAATATTTTTGGAGTTCGGGATTTTGGGAATTTTTATGGAGCTTTGGAGTTTGATGGAATTTGGGAGGCATTTGAAAATATTTATGTGGACCCCTCCGGTTGAGATCTTCAGTCAACGCAGCCATCATCGGGGTGTGGGGTTATTCATGTTTTTTATATTTTAAACCTTGTCGACTCTGTCTAGCAATTGACAGAGGATCGGGTTTCGTATGCTTTATACCTCTATAAGTGAATTCTCTTTATTATAGGCCTTGAAGGCCTAATATGAACGTATAAAATAAATATCTCGGTCGATCTCGTGACCGTATATTCATTTAATAATTCAAGCCGTGTCAACTCCTATCTACCTGAATAGAAGGATCGGGCTCGAACTTGAATTCACTTATTGATCCACGCAGCATCCCTAGACGTCACGTGTGTACCAATAACACGCTCGCCGGGGCCCATGCGGGTTATGATTGTACTTACCCCTTTTGTGTTCCTATGTGTATACAAATTAAGGTGCATATGTGCGGGGGTACTTTTAGAATATTTGTAAATACCTTCTGTCTGCTTGTACGGATGTTGCCGATCCGGTGGCGTCGTACTGGAGCTTCATTTGAGGACTCATACGCCTTCTGTCTGCTTGCATAGATGTTGCAGATTCGGTGGCGTGGCGTGTATGGGTTCCATTTGGGGATTTATACGCCTTCTGTCTGCTTACATGGATGTTGCAGCTCCGGTGGCGTTGCGTCGTATGATCTCCCCTACTGCTGCTTGTAGGTAGGTAGATGTATTCATTCATATATTGAAATTGACTTCAATATACTGTATATACTGAAGACTTTCTGCATCTACTCACAGATGGCATATAGTGCTCACATTTATATTCGTAGGAGACTTGTATGTCTTGCAGATCTTCTAGTACTATTTATTAGTATTTGAATTGACTATGAATCTTCTGTATATATCCGGAGATGACATATTGTATATATGACTTATTTTCTCATGGCGCCTGGTGCTTGTATCTGTTATATTCCACCTATCTTTATTTGCTGAGGATCGATACATCTAAATGTCATGGACTAGTTATTGATCGTAGGGATGATCCAATGCCCATTGTATATTGTTTGTCGACCATCCATAAGCATATTGCTGTGCATAACAAGTCTCCTACGACTGCCTACAAATATTCATCATAAATCTTCTAGCATTGCAAGCTTCTATGTTCATTACAATTCTCCTGAGGTTGCTTGTGTAGTTATATGTGCTTGTTCACATGTTGACGCTACCTACATGGCATGGTTGCATTCATTGCATGACTCTTTTGGATTCATTTGTATGTTGGTAAAAGATTTCATCGTTTGCAGAGGTTACTATGTATTCTTCCACGAGTGGATTTGCACTAATTGTAGACATATCATTGCATTCTCCGTTCAAGCTTTTCTTGCATGATTAATGTTGTTGCTTTGCAAAATTACAAGTTTTCATTTTGGACATTTAAATCATGTTACATGCCATTCATTTGATGTTCAAATTGTAATTCAATTCCTTATCATTTGTTCAAAGTACAAGCTCAAATCATTAGAGTTCAGCTCTAGTCCAGAGCATGAGTTCAAGTTCTTTTGTTCTTTTGAATTCAAATTATGTCCAAGTTCAAGTTTATGTTCATGTATGGTTCCCTGTTGTTCAAAATTTGTTCTTACTTGAGTGCAAATGTCCAAGTCCTTGTCTTATTTCAGACAAAATTTCGGCAGCCTCCCGGTGTCTCCCCCGTTTAGGGGAAATTACGGGAAAATTGGGTCTTTCCCACCACGCTTAAGAAAGCGTGTATGGTAGGTGTCCTCTTTCGAGGACACTGCAGCCGTGTAAAGTCTTCAATCCCCCACCATGCTTAAGAAAGCGTGTATGGGTCTTCAGATGTACCTGAAAAGAAGAGCATTTATTTTCCTGCAGGTACAGAGCCGTATACGGGTACTTAAAATTGTCCCCACCATGCTAAGAAAAGTGTGTATAGGGCCTACCCGCCTCGTCATAGGCGTCGCACCGGGTTCCCTTCCTACCGCGCTTAAGAAAGCGTGTATAGGCGGTTTGCCGGCTCGACTAGAACGCCGAGAACAGGATTTTTAGGTGATTACCCGCCTCGTTGTAGGCGCCGCACCGGGGTCCCATCCCACCACGCTTATGAAAGCGTGTATGGGTGGTTTTCCGGTCCGCCGCAAACAACGAAATGGGCTCTCAAAGTTTTGCAAAAAGTCTTCTCTTTTTCTTTTTTTCTTTTCTTTTTTTTTTCTTTTTCTTTTCTTTTTTTTTTTTTAATCTCTCTTCTTCTTTTTTTTTTGACTAATTTTCTTTCTTTCTCTTTTTTTTATTTTGAAATACTTTTTTTTAGAACTTCTCTCTTTTTTTTTAAACCCTTTTTCTTCTTCCTCTTTTTTTTTGAATATTCATATATGTTTATATATAAAGAGACATACATTTATGTATAAAGCATAAATGGATATATATTTGTATATAAAATATAAACAAATATGTTTATGTACAAAATATAAGCAAATATATATATATATATACAAAAATATAAACAGAAATATTTATCTATATATAAATATAATGTAAACAAATATATTTATATACAAAAATATAAACAAAAATATTTATTTATATATAAATATAATATAAACAAATATATTTATATACAAAGATATAAACAGATATATTTATTTATATATAAATATAATATAAACAAATATATTTATATACAAAAATATAAACAGAAATATTTATTTATATATGTAATAGATATATACTTATAAAAGTTATAATATAATTAATACTTATAATATGATAACTATCATGATATAAATATGCACATATATAACACTAATATATAACAATAGTAGCAGATATAGCCAACAATGTTAATCGATACAAATCACTCATATGATATGCTAACAGTAATTAAAACAAGTAACTGAATAGAATAATAATAATAACCATAATAATAATAAGAGAAGATAGTGGCTAATGATTATAATAATATAAAGTAGCATAGGGAACTATAGTAAAAGCATGAGATTATGTAGTAATTAAAAAAAAATATTTCACTGTAGCCATGCCATACTACCTTTTTTTGTAGGCAAATGAATCTCAAGAAGGAATAATGGCAAGTTGCTGTGGAAGAAAATGTTTGGAAGTAGTGGATTTTAGATGAAGCTAATTGGTGGGCCCTTTTTTCTTATGGTTGATTTGGGGAAATGGTTGGATTTTGGCTGTTGTAGTAATAGTTGGTGGATGTGAGATACAATAAAATATTAAGTTTGGCTCGTGTGATTTTAACTGAAGCTCCAAACCTCTTTTATTTTATTTTTTTGGGCTTTAGCAGATCATTGCTAACTTGTCAAGCTGCCATTGAAATGCTCGTCTACTTTATTAAATTATATTTAGCTTTTATTTAGCAAACGTGGAAGTGAATAAAGGACAGCATATATCAAAGGTTAAAAGAGAAACTTCTTGCATTTTGAAGACTTATTTCCTGGATACCAGGACCTGCCTTTCACGTGCATGTCAGGAGGCGAAGTGGTCGTTTGCAGGTGTGAGGGTCTCAACTGTTGGAAGCTTGGTTGAACTGTGGGGGACTTACGGTTTGCTGAAGAGCTCAATTGCAGAACGTGGAGGAAGATCGGAACAAGGATGTTGGCTTCGGCAAAGTGAAGACGACTGTACTGAAGAGTCTGCAGGTGGATTTACTAGCTGCCTTGAAAGGTAAATCTGGACGTCTGAGGGATTACAGATCGTGGAGTGCTCCTGCAACCAAAATTAGGGAGCTCTTTGTGCATAACCTGGGAGGTAACGGGTTGTTTACAGAAGCTTGGAGTTGGAGTTTGAAACAAAGGATTTGTTTTGCGAAATCAAAGAGGGACGGGGCTCTGGAAGCTTGTGGAGGAAGGAGGTGGAAAATAGAAGAAATAAGAGGTGTCTATCTGGAGGATTTGAGCGACTTTTTTGTAGTGTAGAAAAAACGAGCGTGTCTTATTCAGTCTCGTTTTAACGAAGGAGCTTCACATTTGCCCGAGGTGACTTAACTTAAGAGACGTGATCGCAGAGCACCAACAATCCAAGGTTTTCACAGGATATCCGGGATTCGTCAGAGATACGAGGTAGATTTCTGATAAAACGAGGTAATCATTTTTAAAAATCAAATTGTAAGCAATTCCTCTAGAATTTGCGTCGATCTCAACCTTTGTCATCATTCATCAAATTGCGATGACGGTGACGCCTTAATTGATTAGAATTATTCCAATTTATGTGTATATTTTTTTTTATTTGTAAGCAATTCCTCTAGAATTTGCGTCGATCTCATTGAACAATCATAATTAAACAAATTAATAGTTAATTTATACTATTGATGATGTTCGGGACGCAATGATGCAGTCCGTTCGTCGATCGGAGATCATTTGGTCGACGCCGAGGGCTAAATTCCTTAGCATGCGCATCATTACCTTGTGATTTGTGCTTTTACCTCGCAATTCATGTCAACCTTCTCATACGTCATTTAATTCAATCAAATTAAAAGTCATTCTTAAGTATTTGGGATGTTCCAGACACAGTGGCGAAGTCCGTTCGTCGATCAGAGCTCATTAGGTCGACGACGAGGCTGATTTTCTTGAACTGCGTGCTGCTGTATTTGAATCACTCCGGTTGCGCCGCCAATTCGAATGCTTCAAATTAAATAAACAAAATATAGTTTTTAAAGGTTTAGAGCATTGCGGACACGATGGCGAAGTCCGTTTGTCGATCGGAGATCGTTTGGTCGACGACGAGGCCAATTTTCTTGAACTGCGCACTGCCGCGTTTGAATCACTCCGGTCGCGCCGCCAATCTGAACGCTTCGAATTGAGTAAACAAAATGTAGTTTTTAAAGTTTGAAAGCGTTCTGGACGTGATGGAAAAGTCCGTTTGTCGATCGGAGATCGTTTGGTCTACGATGAGGCTAATTTTCCTTAAAATGCACGCTATCGCATTGCATTAGGATTATTTTGATTTGTGTGCCACCACCCCGATTGATCGAAATTAATTAAATAAAATATAGATCTTTGATGTTGACGATGTTCCGGATGCAATGATGCAGTCCGTTTCACAATCGGACGTCGTTTGGGGGACGACGAGGCCAATTTTCCTTGAAATGTGCATTATCGCATCGCATTAGGATTGCTTTGATTTGCATGCCACCACCCCGGTTGATCCAAATTAATTAAATAAAATGTAGACCTTTGATGTTTGCGACGTTCTGGACACAACGAAGCAATCCGTTCTGCAATCGGACGTCATTTGGGCGACGACGAGGCCAATTTTTCTTGGAATGCACGTCATCGTGTTGCATTAGGATTGTTTTGATTTGCGTGCCACCACCCCGGTTGATCCAAATTAATTAAATAAAATTTAGATCTTTGATGTTGACGACATTCTGGACGCAACGAAGTAATCCGTTCTGCAATCGGACGTTATTTGGGCGACGAAGAGGCCAATTTTTCTTGGAATGCACGTCATTGTGTTGCATTAGGATTGTGTTGATTTGCGTGCCACCACCCCGGTTGATCCAAATTAATTAAATAAAATTTAGATTTTTGATGTTGACGATATTTCGGACGTAACGACGCAGTCCGTTTCTTGATCGGACATCATGCCGTCTCCATAGAGGCTAATCTCTTTTATGCGCGCATCCTTGCTTTACAGTGGGATTGCCTCGAGGGGAATAGAATTTTAATTGTTGCAAGAATTAAAAGTTGTCCACTCAATTTCATATATCCCTAACCTCTCGAGTTTGGAAGGCAAAGAGGGCAACTCCTTCAACTCCAGGCAGTAACTTAGCACCCATTCAATTAGGCAACGAAACAAACATCCATCTTCAGCAACTACTTTTTCCTTAAACCAATCCTCTAATGCTTTAAATTTAATGATATATATAGTACCTTTAGTAATGGAAAGGCATGGTATCTGTCATTTCCATTAAATTTACTTTTGAGCCATCCTACTTTTGACATGTTAGAAAATGTCAACGACTTGAGGAAGGGAAGTTGCTCAAAAGGTGGAAGAGTTCTCTACTGCAAGCAATCTGACAATTAAATTTTCTCTAGATTGGAGATCTGATTGACAATTGCTCATCCTTATTGTTGACCTTGGACCCACGTATCTTTTTATGCTTGGATTTCTTAGGCATTTTTGTGGCAGAAAATTGTCGAGCACGTTCTCAGTTGAATCGAAATTTCCTTGAACTAGCTTTTACTCCAACTTAAGGTCAAACCTGTGAGCCTTTTCTTGGCACATAATAGATTATGTATTGCAAGTGATAGATATTACTTAGAGATCTTGGCATCGCAATCAAATCATAACCCTCAATTTTTTTTAGTATCGAAGATGTATCAAATTTTAATCTCCTCAGGCCGTATCTTTTCCAAGCGCGGAGCAAATACGCGTAATAAGCGTAGGCTTCTTGATGCTTTGAATTATTCAATAAATGCACTTTTTCCAATATCCTTTCTAGTCATTCCTTGAGATGGCTGAATGCAATCCATATTCGGACTAAATCATCTTTTTCAAATATTTGATCTAGTGAGAACTTACAACAAAATGCGGATCAATTTTGTAGATGATTTGGCAGAACTTTATAGCTTAGTCTTAAGATTGAATTGGTATGACTCTGACCCAATAAATTGCTTTCTAGAATTGTCCTCCAGTGCTCTTCATCCAAGTTGTCCTTCAGAACACCACCAATGACTTTAGCCGCCAATAGAGATCCTTAAAGTCTCTCTTTTTTTTTTCTAACTATTTCTCCAACGATGGCTCTTAATTTTTTATGGAGACACCAACCCACGTATTAAGATCAAATTCCTCTGCCGTTTCATCTTCATGAACACGTTGCAAGAGAGTTGTCTTTCTCATACCACCATGTCCCACTATAGATAAAAGAGGAATGTTTCTATACAAGTCCATTACATTAGCGATGATTTGATGCTCCTCATTTGACTGCTCCATCAACCACTACGTAGCAAAAATTGAAATGCTACCCACATTCGAGCTGAATCATCTTTATCGAGTTTGTGATTTTTGGGGTATTTGTAGGGTTCAACAATGATTCGACACAAACATGACCTAAATGTTATGCAAGCCCAACTTCACCATGTCTAGTTGTGTCACTGGAGTGCTGGGTGAAGGGTTTTAGATGGGAAGTGTGGAGAATCTCGACTTCTGGGACAAGGATTATGACAAGTTCAATCTTATGGGTGAAGTAGATTGATGTAATAGTGTATGGATAATTTCAATCAATAATGACATACGCAATTATTGGGAAATGAGTCTTCCTTTCTCCAATGGTAGGAAGGGGGGCTACTCTGGCAGAATGGCCATCATCAATGTATGTTTCGGATTTGAAATCATGCTGCAAGGAAAATTTTTATGGCTACTTTGTTAATGTTTTTTTCTTTGAGAGTTGTAATAATAAAAAAGAGAGCTTCTCTTCTTCTTGTAATGGGGAAATTAGGATACAGTACTAGAAAAAGGTGAAGAGGTGACCAGGTGGGGAGCTAGTCGTCGCACAACCATAGAGACGTCACCAAGAACGGAGGATGAAGTAAAACCAGAGATTCAAAATTGAACCTTTCACCAGGTGCAATCAAATTCAGCGTTTGAAGGATTAAGAGGAAACACTTCTTGCTCATCCAAGTCTATCCAATGTGAATCAGGACTGTTTTTTTTTTTTTAATCTCTAAAAATGTTTTTTAATTTCTACCCTCCTTTCCATCTTTCCAAATTTCACAAAAATGAGTAATTTCCTGCGTATTTCGCTTAGGCTTCGTTTGGGACGGCTTTCTTATTGCTTTTTAAAGCAGCTTCTTAGTACAAAAATCAAATTTTTTGTGTTAGGAAGCTGCTTTAAAAAGCAGAAAGAAAACTGTCCCAAACGGAGCCTTAGACTCTTATCCTAATAGCTAGTTTACACCTCAAGACTAATGAGCTATAGCTGCTCATGTGGAGAGTGTCATCGTCACCGAAGCATCTGTGCCTTCGGCATCTGTGCCGCACTCGTTTGTCCTTGTCATTGTCGGCCACTGCTTAGTTTTTTCTCTTCTCTCATAGAAGAGAAGGTTTTTTATATTCCATTAATTCTTTATAATTCAGTTTAGCAATTTCTTTTTACTCTTCTTTGATTTTAATACAATTTAGAATGCATCATTTGGACTTGTTCGAAAGAGAAGAGATAAATCATTCTCATCTTTCAAAAACGAAGAACACAACTTGCATGTAGTCTGATTTTATTGTGTTAAATTTGAATATATTGCTTTTGTCAATGCCGATCTCAAACTCTGTTGAAAAAAGAAAGAGAGAGAGCATATTTGAAAAAACCAATTTGAGCTCCTACTTAGAAAAACTTATAGCTCCATCATTGTTTGTATAAGAAGTGTAAGTCGATCATTATAATAAATTTGAAAGAAAATTTATCAATAATAACTCCTTAAGTAAATTTTAATGGCAAAAAAATTTAAATATCTCAAAAACATTAGCTCTTTAGATAGAAGAACATTTTTTTAATATTATTATTATTATTATTATTTTACTTATTTTTTTGAAGACAGAAGAATATTTACTTGTTATTGAAGGTTCAAAATATAACAGTTGAATTACAGTAATTTGCTTTAATTTTATTTAATTGCTTTCACATTTCTCGGTTTTGAAGAAAGGATCTAAATAATCAGAATAGTTCCCACAGCAAGCCTCGGCCACACTCAGAAGCTGAAAAAAGAAAAATTGTTGCATTTACAGGCTGTGATTTATATGAATTCACATCACATGATCTAAAATAATAATCAAATTATATTAATAACCTTGTTTATTGATTAGGACAAGCATAATCCTCCTCACAGAGAAGGCGGCACCGGTTTAATCGCCATCGCTCCCTCTAACATCTGCGTTACTTGCCCCATCGTCGGCCTTAAGGCTGGCTCTTCTTGCACGCACCACAAAGCTACCATCAGAAACCTCTTCACCCTCCCCATATCTGCCATGGCCTCCTCATCTCCCTCCACAAGAGCATCAATCCGCCCATCATTATAACAATCACTTACCCAAAAATTAAGAAGGGCCTTCTCTTCCTCCATCTCCTTCTCCACATTCCTCCTACAAAATAAAATCTCCATAACAATTACCCCAAAACTGTAAACATCCACCTTGGCACTTATCATTGAATTCCTAAACCATTCAGGCGCAACGTACCCCTTCGTTCCCCTTATCCCTGTGTTCGTCTTCGTCTGATCTGTTTTTAGAAGCTTTGCGAGCCCAAAGTCTGAAACCCTCGGATTGAAGTTCTCGTCAAGGAGTACATTTTGCGGCTTTATGTCACAGTGAATAATCTGCGTGCTACACTCTTCATGCAAATATCGAAGGCCCCTTGCAATCCCGAGCATTATTTTCACTCTCTGCTCCCATGGCGGCCGACTTCTGCTGAAAAGGTAGCTTGCAAGGGAGCCTTTACTCATATACTCGTAGACAACAAGCCTCTTCGTGTCTTGGTTGCAGTAGCCAAGGAGACGGACGAGGTTCTTATGGTGAGTTTGCCCGATAGATTTTACCTCGTTAGTAAATTCCTTATCAATATCTGGGTGGATGTCGTGTAGCTTCTTAACGGCTAGGTCGGGGGTTCCAGTGAGCTCAGGACAAAGATATCCTGTATAAACCGTGCCACATGCTCCTCTTCCGAGCTCTTCACTGAAGCCTTTGGTGGCTTCCTCAAGCTCTTTGTATGTGAATGCCTTAAGATTCGGCCCCAATACGTTGTCATTAAGCTGATGGCTCTGTTTCCTTTTGCTCACATGAAAATAAATGAGGGTTGTAGATACAATGATGAAATTTAGTACAATGGAGCTAGTGAGAACTATAGAATCGGGTAGGATCCAAGTTCTCTTCTTGGTAAGGGGGGAGCTTGGTAGGTTATTGTCGTTACTTACTTTGATGAAGGTTACTCTGCTTATGTAGTTCCCTTTCCTCCCATTGGAGAAAGGAAACTTCTTTTTCCAGCAATTGCTTATTCCGTCGTAAATTGAAGCCGCGCAGAAGCAATCATCCAAACACTGTTGTTCACAGTCTACCTCATTCATAACATTGAACTGGTCATAATTGTCATTGGGGAAGTCGAGTTTCTCTATTCTAACCATCTGAAACCCCTCGCTCGGTACTCTAGAGATACAGCTAGGCAAGGTGAAGTTGGGCTTGCATCCCATATAAGTCCTGTTCGGGTCGACCCATGAATAGCCCACCGGGCACTGACATGTGACCATCTGCTTCATGTCATAGCTGCAGTAGCTGTTGAACCCGCAAGCTCCACTTCCGAGCGTTGTAATCAAATTTTGGCATATGTCTACTGGCTTAAAATCCATGAGCAGCCACCCGGCTGTACCACCGGCGACGGCTGTCAGCTTTGGGTAAACATAGTGACGGAAAACTCCATCGTAGTCGAGAGTTCCTCGGTGGTAGTATTCTGAGGATGATTTCGTCGTTGCTGAGGTCAGAGTTGATAATACAGACCCGTTCGGAGAGATTAGGTCGATGCTTCCCGAAACGTTGAAGACGAGCCTGGAGGAGAAGGTAGAAAGATGGAAAAAATTATATAAAAAGAAATCGCATATGAATTAAGAATGCAAAGCAAGGTTATATGTAGATTTGTTTTCCTGTCTAATTGTATCTCTTATTTTTTAAAACAAACATTAAAGTGTAAAAAAATATTCTGCAATCTTTTTGTTTTTACTTTCTATTTTAAAAAAAATTAAATGTTTAACATCATGAAAAAATCTTCATATGAAATTTTTTACATAATATTCTAAAACATGTCTAGAAGTGATAATATTGTTTAATTAAGTTTATTAAAATAATTTCTTATTAGTTATGATATTAGAGATTAAGAAGCCTAATTAATCAATATTTATAATTTTTTATGGTTTTGCAGAAATAGAAAATAGTTAAATGATTATAATGACGTACTCCTCATATTGAGCAAAATGATCAGATAAAATATAATTAATTGTTTAATTAAATTAACTATAAATTAATTAAAAATCTTATTTAACATTATTAACATATTATGTTAAATAATAATGATAATTAATTTAAAAACTATACTTATTACTGAGAAATTATATAAAATTATTTATATTTATTTGAAATTTAATTAAATTATTAATTTTTTTTAATATTTATTGATAATAATTAAGGTTTGACTTAATTAGCAATTCATAAATTTGCAACAAAATTATCAAAATTAATAAATTAATAAGATTTATATATATGTATTAAAGTTTTAGAATATTTAATAATGATAACTCAATATGATGTAATTTAAATCATTAATTAATTAATTAATCATATTAAATTATGGCTATCATTTTGAATGCTTAATTAAATATTAATTATAATTTAATTAATATCATTATGACTAAAATCATAAATTAATTTTATTTTGACAAAATGAATATTAATTACTTATAATCTTAATTATCCTAATTATTAATTATTAATTTAAAATTATAATAGCAACTTAGATTGATGGAGACAAAAATAAGATTAAATTAGTAAATTTATGAATTAAATATTAATTACTAATTGAATATAAATTACATATATTTTCTTTTTTCATTAGCAAATATATCTTTTTTTTTTGTTTTTTTTTTTTAATAAAACAAAAAAACATGTATATAAAAAAAGACATAAGTGTAGAACTGAAACAAAATATATTCAAAAAAAAAAAGTTCACTTACACAGTATATAATAAATATAATTGGATAAATATTTATGATAAATGTTTATTTTTTATTGGAGAAGTATGTTGAAAGATTTTTTAAGACTAATTAGCCCTCTTATATTCATTAATCTTTAAAGTACTACATAAATAAAATTTGTTTTCGAACTAATCTTATTTGTGTTAAACATCAATAAGCAATCCGCAAATATAAAAAGCATAATTCAAAAAAAAAAATTCAAATAAAGAAATATTAGGGATATTTAACCAACTACATATATTACATATTATGAGGCAAACAATGTTACACCCTTTAAAAAATGGCCTTTAGCATTCAAAAGACAAATTTTAATTAAAACTATAATAAATTTAATTTTTTTTATTGGACAAAATTTTTAAAAAGACCAGAAAACTCTTTTAATTTAGTTAAAAGAGCTTAATAAATATTAAATTTAAGAAGGAGCAATCCGTAAAAATAAATTACGCTTTCTTTCTTTAAAACTGTAAAAATCATTTCCAGTTTGAAGAAACTCCGAAAATGTTTTCCCCTTTTTTTAGATAAAAAAAGAAAATCTAGTTTCTTTAGAAATCATTTTGTTTTATTAAATCAATTTATACTAATATATATTTATTAAAAAAATAATGTTTTTGTGTTATCTAATTTAATAATATAATATTTTTATTATAAAATTAAATCTTTATAATTGTTTAGGCTTGGGATTAATATACACACGGGGCTTTATAATGTAATACTTAAATTACGGAATTTATATATACTAGTATAATTGCACGTGCATTAAATACACGTAAATAAAAAATAATAATCAAGTAAAAAAAGAGATAATATAGAACATTACTTTTCTTATATTGGATGATTACAATTTAAAATTTCAAAGGAGAAATTTAAATTTATTGGACAGTTAGAATGTATTTTTGATATCATTATTTTTATTAGATATAAATATGAATGGATCGTTGAAAATGATAAAAATAAAAAAATTAATAATTTAATACAAATTTAAAATCTTAGAATAATAAAATAATAAATGTTCATCAATTAATTATTTAAAATAAATATAAGTAATTAATTAATAATATATTTTGTTAATTAGTACTTATTTTTTAATAATTATTAAAATGCTCAAACTTTCAAAACCAAATGTTCAAAAGTGAAAATTTTAAATTAATTATATAGCTAGTTATTATATTATAATTAATTAATAAATTACATTCAAAAATAAAAAAAAATTAAATTAATTATATAGCTAATTATTGTATTATAATTAATTAATAAATTACATTCAAAAATAAAAAAATTAAATTAATTACATATCTAATTATTTTTTTATAATTAATTAATAAATTACATTAAAGATCTTTGGAATTTAAAAAGTATATAATATATCTACAATGGAATTTAAAAAATCAATATTGAAAGTAATTTTTATAATTCAAATTATAAAAATAATCAAAAATAAAATGTATATAAAATTCTAAATCTTGATAATTGATGCTAAGCTATAATTGTTAATGAATATAAAATTCAAAATCTTGATAATTGACGTGCAACTACCATGATAATTTATTAATTGACATTTATTCATAAATAACTATTAAACATATTGTAAAAGTTATAGAACTCGCATTTTAAAAACTAAAAATTTAAAGTAATTAATTAATTAATTAACACATTATTATTTAGAATTTTTATTTAAAATCTAATTAAATTGAAATGAATAAATTTAAATAATTAAGATTTAAAATAATAAGAGTTAAATGAATGATCAAAATTTTATTTGGAAAAACACAAACTACTTTATAATAGTAGAATAGAAATAAAATTAATGTATATTATATATTAAATTTTGATAATTAATATGAAGCTATTATAATTAATAAATACAAAATTAAAAATCTTAATAATTGATATGAAGCAAGAATTATTATTCATTAATTCACATTTAATTTATTAAAAATTATTAAACTTTTGTAAGTTTCAAAACTAACATTTTAAAAATAAAAGAATTTAAAGTAAGTAATTAATTAATTATTACATTATTAATTGATATTTATTTCTCAATAACCATTAAACTTCTACCAGGCATTTTAAAAACAAAAAATTTAAAATAATTAATTTATTAATTATTACATTATTATTTAAATATTTTTTTATTTAAAATCTAATTAAATTGAAATGAATAAATTTGAATAATTATGCTTTAAAGTAATAAGAATTAAATGAATGTTTAAGATTTTGTTTAGAAGAAACCTGAGTCACTTTTATAAACAATATTTTAAATATTGATAATTGATATGAACCTTATATAATTAATGAATACAAATTTAAAATATTGATAATTGATGCCCAGCTAACATTATAATTTATTAATTGATATTTATTTTATGATGACTACTAAACTTTTATAAGTTTTAGAACTTTCATTTTGAAAACTGAAAATTTTAAAATAAATAATTAATTAATATATTATTATCGATATTATTATGTAATAATTGTTAAACTTCTTTAAGTTACGTTTTAAAAATAAAAAATTTAAATTAATTAATTAACTAATTATTATATTATTATTTAAATTTTTATTTAAAATATAATTAAATTAAAATGATTTTTTTTTGGGAAATAAAATTAATAAATTTAAGTGGTTGAGATTTAAAATAATAAGAGTTAAAAGAATGATAATAATTTTGTTTGAGAAAAAACTCAACCACTTTAGTTTGTAATAGCAGTATATAATATATATATAATATATTATTTCTTAAAAACTATTAAGTTTCTTCTATAAGTTTCTGAACTCTTATATAAGTTTTTTAGCTGATATTTTAAAAATTAAAATTTTAAAGTAATTAACTAATTAATTATCACATTATTATTTATATTTTTTATTTAAAATCTAATTAAATTGAAATGAATAAATTTGAATAATTAAGACTTAAAATAGTAAGAGTAAAATGAATGATCTGAATTTTATTTGAAAAAATATAAAATACTTTTATAACAGTAGCACAAAAATATAATTAATATATATAGTATTTTAAATTTTGATAATTAATGTAAAGCTATTATAATTAATTAATAGAAAATTTAAAATTTTGATAATTGATATGAAGTTAGAATTATAATTCATTAATTAATATTTATTTTTTAAAAACTATTTAACTTCCATAAGTTTCAGAACTGACATTTTGAAAATAAGAAAATTAAAATAGAAAAATAATTAATTATTACATTCTTAATTTACATTTATTTCTTAATAAATGTTAAACTTTTGTAAAGTATTTTGAAAATAAAAAATTAAGGTAATTAATTTATTAATTATTATATTATTATTTAAATATTTTTATTTAAAATTTAATTAAATTAAAATGAATAAATTTAAATGATTATGATTTAAAATAATAAGAGTTAAATGAATGGTTTGGATTTTATTTATAAGAAACTCAAGTCAATTTTATATACAAAATTCAAAATTTTGATAATTGATGTGAAGCTAATATAATTAATTAATACAAATTTAAAATATTGATAATCGATGTGAAGCTAGCATTATAATTTATTAATTGATATTTATTTCTTGATAACTATTAAACTTTTATAAATTTCAGAACTTGTATTTATGAAAATTAAAATTTAAAAAGAACTAAATAAATAATTAATACATTATTAATTGATATTTATTTCTTAATAACTATTAAACTTTTATAAATTAAATTTTAAAAATTAAAAAATTAATTAATTAATTAATTTTTACATTATTATTTAGATATAAAATAATAAGAATTAAAATAATGGTTATGATTTTATTTGGGAAGAAATATAAGTCACGTTTATAATAGTAGTATATAATTTATCTAGAATGGAATTTAAAAAATTAATATTGAAAGTAATTTTCATATTTTAAATTATAAAAATAATTAAATATAATTAATATATATGAAATTCTAAATCTTTATATAATGAATGCGTACAAAATTAAAAATATTCATAATTGATTGAAACTCGTATTATATTTCATTAATTTATATTTATTACTTAAAATTAAGTTTTAAGTTTAGTTATCTTTTTTAAATTTTTATATATTTTATTAAGTTAGATCATGACAAATACAAAATTACATATCAACACAAAAATATATTAATTACATTTTGGAGAAAATTTTGTGCTAATTTTTTAATATTTAATTTGACTTAAACTTATAAAGTTCAAATTCTGATTTTTGAACTTTCAAAAAAATTAATAAAAATCACTTATTATGTATAAAATAAATTTAATTTTTGTCAATACAAAATCTACAAAAATTCCATTCCATTTTGACCATATTTTAATAGTGTATTATAATTAACTAAATTAATTAATAAATAAATTATAAAATTAACATCATTAAAAATAGATAAATAATATATTAAAATGAGATATCTAACAAAGGGAATTTTTGAGATGATTACCATCTTTTGGAATGTCGCAATATCAAATAATGAGTTGGAAGGTGATAGTGTGTTGCTTCAAATCCACGTCAAAATTTTCCTTATCCATGATTATGATTGTCGTCAGATTAGGAAGCACGTGTGAGCGAGTTGCATGAGCATGAGCCTACGACAATTTGGGGTATTGTATAAATAAAGTTAAAATGCGAAGGGTTACAACTGAACACCAATAAGTTGAGGGATGGCTCGTTAGAATTTTGTCATTTGTATGTTTAAAATTTTTCAAGATTTTTTAAGGGAAGATAAAAAGCTTCGGTTAGACGAAGAATTAATACATCATTATGATAATTAATATAGTATATTTGATATGAATAAAATTTTAATTATTAATTAATTATAATTAAAATAATTGAAATGAATGTTAGAATTTAATTTGGGGTAATATATAAAGTCAAAATGTGAAAAGTTGTAACAGAATATTAATAGGTTTAAGGATGGATTGATAGGATTTTGTCATCTGTATGATTAATAATGATCAAGATTTTTTATGGGAAGGTGAAGAGTTTCGGTTAGATGAATGATTAATATATCATTATGATAATTAATACAATATATTTGATATGAATATAATTATATTTTTTAATTAATTATAATTAAAAAAATTGAAATGAAAGGTTAGGATTTAATTTGAGTAATTAAAATGGAAGGCTGGAATTTGATATGGAAGAAAATTCAAGCGGCTTTTATAATAACAGTAGTAGTAGTAGTAGTAGTAGTATATATATATATATAATATGGTGTATGTTAAATAATTTATTAATAAAAAATTATATTAAACAATTAAATTTTAAAATACAAAATTAATATATAGAAACTAGAAAAATGTTTTACAGTTTAATTAGAAACTGGAAAGTCTAATAGATTAGATGTTTAGATATATTACATATATTATTTAGATATTTTGATAATTAGATATAATCATTTAGGTATGTCGATAATTATAATTATTTAGATATATTAGATCTAACTAAATATATTAATTTTTTAATAAATATATATTATTATTAATTGACACATAACTTAAGTTTATACACATAAATTGATATATATAAATAAATAGTTAATACATGCACACATTAGAGAAGAGAATTTATAGGGAATACACATAATATGAGAATTTGTATGCAGCACAAAAGATATTCGACCGGAAATTTCTCGGGTTCTGAAGAAATCAGAAAATATTTTCACGGTTTCTTCAAATTGGAAATCATTTTTATGTTTTATTTTTAAAACTTTGCTCCTTAAATTAAATTTTCATTGAGCTCCTTCAACTAAATTAAAGGAGTAATCTGCTCCTTATAAAAAATTTTAATCATTAAGTAAATAAACTAATTACAGTCGGTTTGATCATTCAATTCGTTTTTTTAGCTCTAAACCCATTTCAATATCTCAACAGTTTAATTTTTAATTATTTACTATTTTATTTCAAGAAAAAAATAATATTTAAAGATACCAAATGTCTTGATCAGATGACTTTAATTTGAGTGGGTTCAAACGGCTGACCTCACTTAAAAAATTTTACTTTTCAAACAGCAATTCTATACAACTCTATTTTTAGAGGAAAAATTATTCCGTGCGGAATCCAAACTGAAAGATTTGTCCGGATATATGAATATATATATTATATACATATTTATATATAATATGTATTAAAATTTTGTACACATTATTTATACATAATATATATACTCATAATCCGGACGATAAGAACCGTCCCACACGAAATAATTTCTCTTTTTAGAGAATTGCGGCAGCCATCAAAATGGACTACTAGTACGTTATGATCAGCATTAATTTGTGAAAATTTCTCTATAAATTTATTTAAACATTAAATATAATAATAACATAAATTTAATTACTTATTTAATAAAAGATATTAAATATATTCTGAAAATCATAATTATAACATTGATTATTTAATTTCGTGAAGTCATTTGTTGAATCTGTGCCTATTACCATTATGATTTAACTGAGCTAGAAAAAGACCCTTACCGGGAGTTTGCCATCAGAGAATTGGCGGCCCAGTAGGGACTGTACTGGTATCCGGTGGGTACAGCGATCTGGTAGAAGACGAGGTTTCCATCGGCCTGCATCCGTAGCTTGAACCGGCCTTTGCTAAAATCATCGTCGCTTAGCTTCGCCACAATTTCAGTACCGGCGCTTAGGGTTTGAGTGGGGAGAATCGTGTCTGTCGGATCGGAAAAGCTATTCCAGAGAACGGAGCTGTCAGAAGCTGCAAGAACGAAGTCGCCGGAATCGAGCATGGCGGCATAGGCAGCTTCCGGAGCACCGGGGCTCCAGACTTCGGTTCCGCTGGGATCTCGGAGGGAAAGCTGTCCATCATCTGAGGTGAGGATGACGGAGGAATTGGGAGGAAGGGGTCTCTCTCGATTTGGGGTCCAGACGAGGGTTGTGGTGTTGGGGAGATTGGCGAACCAGATGGCGAGGAGGAAGAGGGAGGAGTTGGTTGGGAGGGGGAGGAAGCCGAAGGCAAAGTTGCCGGAGGGGGAGAGCCATGAGAGGTTTCTGGAACCGGCGGTGGTGGTGGTGAGGAAGGAACTTAAGGTTATGTTGTTGTAGGGCTGACCAGCGACTGCGATGAAGGCGATGATTGTAAGGAGGAGGAGGGGGAGGAAGAACGATGGATGTTCCATTGAAAGGGATGAGGAAATGGGAGTCGACCGTGGCTTGGAAGTTGGAATTGTATAAAGAAGTGAACGGTCGTGAAGGACTTTTCTGCACAGGGAAAAGTATTAGCTTATGAGTTCCTTTTTTATTTTCTATGGAACGTTGAGTGTCTGACCTAACTACAGCTTATTTATTAAGAAACATTTCTCACCTAACGAGGGCAGTTAGGGGATTCGAGCTCAGATGAGATGGGAGGAATATATTCTATCGATCACTCGGCCGTATACTTGATCTCTTATCTTGTCCTTTTATTTAATGAGATGTCATACATCATTAAACAATGAACGAAATGGAAGATAAAAGTTTTTTATTGGATTTAAATAAGGAGAAATTTTTAAATTGTGCATAAGGATAATTAAAATTAGTAAAAGGAGTAGATACCGGAGTACTCCCACAGGAGTATACATATTCTATATTACATAAAACCGTTTTATATAATTACTGGAAGGTTTGAAACGGTTTCACGTATTCAATAGAGTATGTGAAGTAGTTTCACGTATTTTATTGGATACGTGAAATTGTTTCACACACTGCATCCGTACTGTTTCAGCACATGGAATTTCGTGTGGCATGTGTTATTTCGTGTGCATTGTCGGATCCAAAGCAAATATCGTTCGGCATTTTGGATGGTGTTGCCAACAATTTCAGCTTATATATTATTGGTTGTTTACTGTTTTAATCTCAATAATTCTTTTGATTTTTAGTTATATAATAAATTCAATAGTATCAATCAAATGACTTCAATTGCTATAAATAAGCCGACAGATGAAGAAGCAAACCAAGTACAAATTTAAATTAGGATTCATATGAATGTTTAAAATAAGTAATTTATATAATGCTTGCTATAATATTTATATGATAGTTGATAAGAATGACTTCCTCCCCTCTTTTTCTTATTTACGTAAACATATGCTTGTTGCGTCCAGGAGTATTCGCGACGATAGAGAAATATAAATTTACGTCTTAGCGTTGCACGAAAATCCAGCACACAATCAGATAATAGAGAGGGTGCAGCATATATAAGAGACACCAAGATTTTACGTGGAAAACCCCTAAAAAAGGGGGAAAATCACGGGGCCTGGCCCAGCATGAATGAATCCACTAGTACTTGTAGTCGATTACAAATGAGGTCCTTCTTTGGGAGAAGGTCTTATCTTGAAGTACATCTTATAAAATACATTGCATGGTGAAGATACAAAAAGTCAGTATTGACATGTTCATTTAGTCTGAAGGATTGTAGTCAGTGGGCGACGTGAGTCAGAAGGACCGTAGTCGGCGGGCGACGGAGGTCAGAAGGATTGTAGTCGGCAGAGATCGTGGTCAGAAGGATCGTTGTCTGGCGATAGAGGTCAGAAGGACCGTTGCTTGGCGAGGGAGGCATGAAGGACCGTTGCTTGGTGAGGGAGGTCAGAAGGACCGTAGTTGGCAGAGATCATGATCAGAAAGACCGTTGCCTGGCGAGGGAGGTTGGAAGGACTGTAGTAGTAGTAGGGCAATACTTCGACAAAAGTCTGGACCTTATGCGGTTGTCCGACAGAAGTCTGGCGTCATTCTGATGTTAGGCAGAACTCTGGCATTATTTTGGAAGAATTCCAGCGTCGCTTGGGCGTCCGGCGGAATTCCGGCGGTGGTCGGGGAGAGTTGTTCCCTCCTAAGCTTCTCTTCTTCTCTTCTCCTTCCCCTCTTCGCTCCGGTCCCCATCAAGAGAAAATGAGGGCTCTAATTATAGATTTTATGGAGTGGCATAGCCCGTAAATAGATGAAGGATCAGGGGAAATTATGGAGTGATCCGGATGGACGGCTGATGTTGAATCTCTTGATCATGGATCGTTTATTGAGCATTTGAATGCCCTAATGATATCAGAATTTGATGATCTTGGGCTCGTTGGATTCGTCTCGTCGAGCCACTCGATTTGACTATAAGCATGTCACTTTTAGAAACTATTTGGTAATTCGAATTATGGATTGAACCTTCCAAACGTGCTTTAGGTCTTTGATTTGGACTCTTTTGGGCTCGGATTGAGTTGAATTTGGTGTCGTTGAGTTCATATTTCCGAGACGTTCAGTTCGACTATAGGTTTGCTGAAATCGGAGTTCAGATGATCTCTGAATTAATTTTTGAAGTTTCCAACATGATTTTTGCCTCGAGATTCGTGCCCGATCAACATAATTCTTTGATGATACATCAGTTGCCCCCCTATTTTCAGATGTTGAAGCTCCATGAGTCTGAAAATACTTGTTCCGACATTTCACATTGGCCAAATCGCAAAAAATTATGTTCCGAAAATTAAATGTTTGCTCGAACTTGATCATAGAGGTCCCGTTGAGCTTTGAAAGTGTCAATATTGAGTCCGGAACGTCGAAAAACATGTCCGGGGATGCCCAAAAATGTCTAGTCTGGACCGTCCGGGCCAAAAATCGGAGCCCGGGATCGCGTAGACGGCCGAACCGGCCCGCGACCCGCCTGGGGCCGCCCGGCCCACGCCTGGGCCCGTCTGCGGCACTTGGCCTCGCCGGTTTTAAATTTTTTTTTTTCAATGGTGGGGCCTAAAAAATCCAAAAAAAATTCAAAAAATTCAAAAAAATTCAGGGAATTTGATAAAATTTTTGGAATCCTCCCCCCTCAATAATACTATAAATAGACCCCGAGGGCCTAGGAGAAACTCGCCCCTTCTTCCTTTCTCCTTCTAGCTTTTAGCATTTTGAGGCCTTTCACCATTTTTGAGTAGGGGTGTCAATTTCGGGTCACGGGTCGGGTTCGGGTCGAACCCGGAATGACCCGCGTTACAAACGGGTCGACCCTAACCCGACCCGGGTAGAAAAACGGGTCGGAAATCCGAACCCGAACCCGACCCGGCGGGTTGCCGGGTTGACCCGACCCGACACGGGAAGGCGGGGCGGAGGCGGTCGCCGGCGGGGCAGCGCGAGGCGGAGGCGGTCGCCGGCGGGGCAGCGCGGAGCGGACACGCGGCAGCGGGGCAGCGCGGGGCGGACACGCGGTAGCGGGGCAGCGCGGGGGCGCGGGCTGCGGGCAGCGGGGCAGCGAGTGCGGGGCAGCGGCGCAGCGGACACGCGGCGCGTGCGTCGGCGCGGGGCAGCGGGCTCGATCGGGCGGGGCAGCGGGGCAGCGGGCGCGCGGGTAGCGGGCAGCGGGCGGGAAGCGGGAAATTTTATTTATTTTTTTAAATTAAACGGGTTATCGGGTTGACCCGGCAACCCGCCGGGTCAACCCGAACCCGACCCGTTTTTCAAACGGGTCAATTTTCGCAACCCGAACCCGACCCGTTTGAGAAACGGGTCGGGTCAAACCCGAAAATTTCGGGTCGGGTTCGAGTCGGGTTTTCGTGTCGTGTCAAAACTTGACACCCCTATTTTTGAGTAGGTGACTTTCCCTGCTTGACTCGGCGCCCCTCCCTTTGCGCAGAAGTTAGCATATTCCTCTCTTCTCCCCTCTAGCTTCTGGCATTTTGAGGCATTTCGCTGTTTTTGAGTAGGTGACTTTCCCTACTCGACTAGGCGCCCCTCTCTTTGCGCAGAAGTTAGCCGCTTCCCCTTTTAAGGAAGGGAAGCGGAATGGGAGTTAGAAATTTCTCTCCTTTAAGAGATCATGTGGAGGTGAGATGTTAGTCGGAGGGAGTCTGAAGATGGTCGGAAGTCAGACGTCAGGAAGAAGTACGGCGTCGGGTAGAACTCCGACGAAAATCCGTCAGCGGGAAGAAGTCCCACGATGGGTAGAAATTCAATGTCGGGTAGAAGCCCGACAAACATCTGACGACGGGCAGAAGCTTGACGTCGGGAAGAAGTACAACGTCGGGTAGAACTCTGACGAAAATCTATCAGTGGGCAGAAGTCCCACGACGGGTAGAAATTTGGCGTCGGGAGAAAGCTCAACATCTGTTAGAATTCTGACGAAAGTCCCGCGATGTGCAGAAGTCCTTCGACGGGAGGAAGCTTAGCATCGAATAGAATTTTGATGCTATTTTAACGAAAGTTCGTCGATGATGGACGATCGGGTGGAAGTCTGTTGGCAGTCAACGACCAAGTGGGGAGCAGAAGGAGAGAGTTTAAGGCTGCTGCTATCGGCAGTTGAACGAGAAGCCGATGATTGCTGATATGAAGTAAAGAGCTGCCGATAAACATCATGCCAATGGCTGATGATGACAAGTGCCATTTTGCTAAGGCAATATGTATCCAAACTGAAGTATGTTGACATCAGATATCCTTGAGTCAAGGGGTCAAAGCAATGTGCTATGTTAGTAGTCGGGCGATATACTTATTGTGTAAACTGAGTGGAGGCCTGATGATGATCAGGTTACATCTTTTCTTGGAAGAAGAAGTTGTACGAGATACTTGAATGCATAATAAATAATAGGTCAATTGAATCCACCAAGGATTTTTGACCATTTTGAAGTTTCTTCTTGCTTGATAATAGCAGCTTGTACGAATGATGCCAATGTGCTTTTTGATTTCAACTTCTAGTGAGAAAAAATATACATTTGAATCTGAATTTATGTAACTCCATTAATATTGAAGTTGAGAACTTGCCTCTTAGGGGAAGCTAAATTATTATTACATATTTGAGACATGCTTTGATATATTGCCCCCCATATTTTTGGAGGCATTGCTAGACTGTTTATATTTTAATATGAGTGATGATTTTGTCAACCGCTTGCTTTCATGGAATCTTTATAGAGAGAGTGTTATTCACTTAGAACACTGCTTGCTGATGTTGACCTCTATAGAAGAGGTCGAGAGAATCCACCAAAGATGTTGAACCTATCCGAGGTTGTATGTCAGAGCCTATGCTCGATGGCGTTAACCTGTATGGGAGAGGTCGAGAGAATCTACCAAGGATGTGAGACCTATCCGAGGTTGTATGTCGGAGCCTTTGCTCAACGACATTAACCTGTATGGAAGAGGTCGAGAGAATCCACCAAGGATGTGAGACCTATCCGAGGTTGTATGTCAGAGCCTTTGCTCGACGACATTAACCTGTATGGAAGAGGTCGATAGAATCCACCAAGAATGTGAGACATATCCGAGGTTGTATGTCGGAGCCTTTGCACGATGATATTAACCTGTATGGAAGAGGTCGAGAGAATCCACCAAGGATGTGAGACCTATCCGAGGTTGTATGTGGGAGCATTTGCTCGACGACAATAACCTGTATGGAAGAGGTCGAGTCGAATCCCCCTGGGATCGATTATGCCTTGATTGGGAGGGGGCAAATGTCATGTGTATCCCGAATTAAAGAATTGTCTATTTTTAGACCGTTACTGCCTTTTGAGGTCGAGATTAAGACATTACCCAAGGAGTAGAAGTCCAGATATGGATTATATAAAGATTATAATCGATTTGGAACTATCCTTGCATTTGCCGGGAGTTTCCTTATATATCGCCTTGGATTTGAATGTCTTGGAGGGATCTTCTTGACTAAAATTATAGTCAAGGTTGCCCCCCAGTCTGGATCTGATTCCCATGAAATTGGTGCATTAATAGTAGTTGAATCACCTTTTGAGGTTAGAGTCAAAATTGCCCCCCAGTCCGCATCAGATTCTTATGATAATGATGCAGCAATGACTGATGTCATAAAGTTGACATGAATGACCTCCTAGGGGTGAGCATGTTGCCCCCTAGGATAAAAGGAGACAGATATTTGGTGTCAATGATTCATAGACTGATTTCTGGATTGGTATAAGTTGAAGCGGGAGGCTCCTAGGAGGCGATTGCTACGCATGTTGGCTATTGAAGTGGTTCTTATAATAGCGGGATTAAGTTCTCATAGACGGCGCCAAACTGTTGCGTCCAGGAGTATTTGCGGCGGTAGAGAAATATAAATTTACGTCTTAGCGTTGCACGAAAATCCAGCACACAATCAGATAAGAGAGAGGGTGTAGCATACATAAGAGACACCAAGATTTTTATGTGAAAAACCCCTAAAAAAGGGGGAAAAACCACGGGGCCTGGCCCAGCATGAATGAATCCACTAGTACTTGTAGTCGATTACAAATGAGGTCCTTCTTTGGGAGAAGGCCTTATCTTGAAGTACATCTTATAAAGTACATTGCATGGTGAGGATACAAAAAGTCATTATTGACATGTTCATTTGGTCTGAAGGACTGTAGTCAGTGGGCGACGTGAGTCAGAAGGACCGTAGTCGGCGGGCGACGGAGGTCAGAAGGATTGTAGTTGGCAGAGATCGTGGTCAGAAGGACCGTTGCCTGGCGATGGAGGTCAGAAGGACCATTGCTTGTGAGGGAGGCCAGAAGGACCGTTGCTTGGTGAGGGAGGTCAGAAGGACCATAGTTGGCAGAGATCATGATCAAAAAGACCGTTGCCTTGCGAGGGAGGTTGGAAGGACCGTAGTAGTAGTAGGGCAATACTTCGACAGAAGTTTGGACCTTATGCGGTTGTCTGACAGAAGTCTGGCGTCATTCTGATGTCAGGCAGAACTCTGGCATTACTTGGGAAGAATTCCAGCATCACTTGGGTGTCCGGCGGAATTCCGGCGGTGGTCCGATGGTGTTCCGCCGGTGGTCGAGGAGGAGTTGTTCCCTCCTAAGCTTCTCTTCTTCTCTTCTCTTCTCCTTCCCCTCTTCGCTCCGGTCCCCATCAAGAGAAAATGAGGGCTCTATTTATAGATTTTAATGAGTGGCATAGACCGTAAATAGATGAAGGATCAGGGGCAATTATGTTAAGCTTGGCAAACATATAAGATATCTTTTGACCATCATTCTGTGCAATGAGTCATGGCTCTCTTTTATTTATTGGATTTTTCAAGGAGGGATAATCCCCCATCAGAACTTATATATAAAGAGGCACACTACAATTAGATAGGGGATGTCACCTATCTAAAACAATGAAAAGCATCTTGTATAACAAGCGATCTGAGATGGAAAAGGTGGAGGGAAGCATAGATTCCTTCTATACAAGGAGGAGCACTAGAATTTGATAGAGGACACCACCAATTCAAGACAGTGGAATGCTCCTATTGTAAGAAAGCTAGATGGAGAGAGGAGATTGTGTAATTTTTTCATACCCGCAAATGGGTATTTATAGTATAAAGGGGGGGGGGGGGGGGGGGTTAAAATTTAAACTTTTGGATTAAAAAAAAGAAAAAAATAAAGATTAAATAAAAAAATTATATATATATATATATATATATATATATATATATATATATATATATATATATATATTAACCGCAGCTAACCAGTTGTGGTTAGTGCCAACTAATGCACGACAGCTGCCCACGAACGTGGGCAACTACGAGCAGCGCACCCGTAGCCGAGCAGCTCAACGAGCAGGCGGGCCAGGCACGCGTACCAGGCAGGCTAAGCATGCGGGTAGGCCAGGATGGCCATGCGTGGGGGTGGTGACGGGAAGCCGACCCACTCGGTCGCCAAATAGTGTATGGGCCCGATTTTTGGCTGGACAATTCAATTCGAATATTTTGAAGCACGTTTTTTTATATTTCTGCTGCAATCAACACACCATATTCAAGACATGCAAAATTTATGATCAAGGGTATTTTACTTGGTTCACGGCCCCGAGGAGAGGTCCACGTTGACGTCTAGGGAGTGGTCACGCCTCTTAATTTCTCAAAAATTATAATCTTATAATTGGAATAATTTAATATACTCTAACATGTATTTTTGAACTCTGCAAACTTTGATGTCTTAAAATAGTGAAGGGGGACTTATATATCATCAAAAAATTATCCTAATAGGGCACAAATCTTGAGGCAAACCCTTATTGAAAACTTCCAAAATTAAATCTGGAGCTATCTGAACTCTAATTTCAGCAAACTTATAGTCGAATTAACCTTCTCGAAGAGACAAATCCAACGACACAAAAATCAGTCCAATCCGAACCCAAATGGGTCCAAATGGAGAGCCTGGAGCATATTTAGAAGCTTCAAAGCATAAATTAGATGATCAAATGATATCCAAATATAACATTCTTATAATCAAATGGTGTGGCTCGACAAGTTGATTCCAACGAACCTAAGATCTTTGAATTTTGACATCATTAAGGCACTTAAATGCTCAATAAATGGTTCATGGTCGAGGGAGTTAATATCGGCCATCCATCAGAATACTCCCAACATGACCTTGATCCTCCCCATATTTACTAACCATGCCACACCCAAAAAACTATAAATAGACCCCTCATTCTATACAAAGAAGGAAGGAAAAATAAAGGAAGAGAAAGAAGGAAGAGAAATATGAGATATCTCTTACAACCAAGCTCCTCCTCAACCACCGCCCAGCCACCGATCATTGCCGGACTTCTGCTCGTCCTCCAACAGTCGTCAGACTTCTTCCTGACCGCCCACCGTCACCAGACTTCTGCCTGACTGCCGACGGTCGCCTGAATTCTGCCCGGCCACCGACTGTCTCGGGATTTCTGCCTGCCATTGAATATCGCCGAACTTCTATCTGACCACCGACCATTGTCAGACTTCTGTCTAGCCACTGACTGTCGTTGGTTTCTCTCCTGACCACCAATCATTGCTGGACTTTTGCATGGTCACCGATCATCGTCAAATTTGTGCCCGATCACTAACTGTCGTCGGACTTTAGCCCGGCCACCAAATGTCATCGGACTTCTGCTTGGTCACCGACTGTCGTCGGGCTTTCGCTTGGCCACCAATCATCGTTAGACTTCTGCCCAACTTTCCAAACTATTGTAATTTCATCATCTCCAAATTAAAGAATGAATCAAGCTTTGTAATTCACTCAAATTTAGTGAAATCATTTTTACTAGGCGTGGCCCCGTGATTTTTTCCCTTTTTCTAAGATTTTTCATGTAAAAATCTTGATATTTTATCTTCTATGTTTGTGCGCTGAATATTCACGCAACGCTAAGATAAAAAAATTCCTCACTCTACTGCAACGTATATTCTAGCTCGCAACAAATATAAATATCGTAATCTACAGTAGTGATTCCAATTTTATACTCTTGAAGTCATCTTAAATAAATTTTGTCCTTGTTAGACTTCAAGTTCAAGAGACTCAGATCATTTCCATCAAAGCCTAGTTACCTATCAGTTAATCAAATAATTGGATGAGATCAGCTGAGCGGCTTGACTCTTTTTTGTTTTTTTTTTGGGGATTCATCTGTATTCTTTCATGAATTAGACACTTATTTGGGTTGTGGCAATCAGATCTTCTTCAGAATAGACTTTTTCTTCTTTAAGAATATGCTAAACGAAAGAGAAGTAGGATATAAAATACCATTGACTGACTGACAACTTCATTAGTCCCTCAAGCGATTCAACTTCTTAGTATGGATGAGATTAAGATTTTATTTGGAATAATTTTATATCTCTGTATTTTTTATGCTTTTAAAAGATTTTTTACTTAAAATATAACTTTACAAAGCCGTAAGAAAGTCGCCCCAAACGAAGTCTAAGGTTTCGCTTGGGACGGCTTTCTTGCTACTTCTTAAAACAACTTGTTAGTACAGAAATTTTTAATTTTGTTCTAAATAACTGCTTAAGAAAATAATAAAAAAGCTGCCCCAAATGAAATCTAAGTTAGAACAAAAACTTTAGGTGACTAGAGGAGATTTGCTTCTACACTACTTATTATGACTTGATCAATTTTGATTTATAGATGGTTCAAATATTCACAAAAGCAAATAATTTTATGAATCAAATTCATTTTCTTAAAATTAATAACCCACCGGCGCACCTTATCACTCTCTATCATAAAAGTTATTACATTTTATATAAAAGTCAAGTATTAGTGGGTGAAAATTGCAGTGATGTGCGCCATTTTTTATACTCTTATAAATTTCAATCAAATCAATTCAAATCCAAAATGTATTTTTCTTAAAAAAATTTATACAATAAACCAAAGTTTTTAATTTTTTTTTATATTTGTTTTTAATTGTCTCAAGTATTAAAATACCTTTTAATTGTTTAGCCAGGCTTTAGTGAATAAATAAATAGGAAAAATTGGCTGATGATCTTGATCGAGTTTTGTAATATTTTAATTTAATTTTATGAATTGTTTGCAACAAAAATTAATGAATAAATAATCAGTAAAAATAAAGAAATTATGTAGAGGAAAATAACTATTCAAACACTCATTGATGTTTATGTGGTTCGGCAATAGCCTACATCCAAGCCTTGTGGCGCATCGAATTTAGGATTTCCTACACAGCTTATACTAAAAATCTTACTCCTTCAACAGGTGGAGAAGCCTTTACACTAACCTTCTCTTTGAGATAACGTCCCTTTCACACTATTCTTCTACAATGGCACTGCATCTAGGTGTTCTTCTCTAGAATACTTAGCACCAACCGAGAAACAAATAAGTAAAATAAGAATCAATAATAAATAGAAGTAGCCTTACATGAGGTCCTTTAGTGAGTGACGACAAAAGCTTGCCAACAAAAACAATTAAAGAAAATATTTGGAAAAGGCAATCACTTCTCTTTCTCGATAGTAGATGCTAAAATCTAATAGACTTTTCTTAGAAAATTTTTTATCATCAAAATCATGGAAACTCTTGGGCTCATGGGGCCAACAAGCTCCACTAAAGCATATAGATAAATAAAAAGTTCATCCATTTTTATTTTCTGCATCATACTCAAGTGCATTTTGATATTTGCTTTATCTTCATAATATATTAAATGGGCACCTAAAAAATAAGTTATAAAAGGCGAAGAAAGATTGAGAAATGACAAATTATGAGGATAGCTTCACATTTCTTGTAAACCCTATTTTTAATACTTAAATATGATTACAAAGCAATGTTGATTAAGGTTTCATTTGGGACGCATTTCTTACTGTTTCTTAAAACAGCTTTTTAGTACATAAATTTTAATTTTTGTACTAAAAAGTTGTTTTAAGAAACAATAAAAAAGCCGTCCCAAACGAAGTTTAAATTCTCTTTTTTAAGGTGTATTAAAGGTTATCTTGGTGGCTTCTAATATCAAATCTAAGTACCTAGCTGTTATAAGAAGTAGTTATCGTAAGCATTGAAGTTTGGCTCAAGTGAAGGTACGCTTTATCAGAAAGCTTGAGGTGTCCTCGTAATCCATCTTCCTTAGGGATGATGAATTGCAATTAGGAAGTTCTCAAATGGTGCATGGTTATAATTATCAAACTCTAAGAACACGTTAGATGATAAATGATAATTGAGAACCTGGAAAGCCCAAGTGAAGGTGATAAGTGCATTAAACATTGGACTAGACTTTAGATGCATTGCATATACATTATAATTATTGTTTTTGAGTGTTTCATTTGTAACCTTTGAACCACGAAATGATGGAATAGGTACAACATTTTTCTCATAAGTTCAATATTCTCATGCCTCTTCTCATAAGTGTTATATATATATATATATATATATATATATATATATATCTTCTCAATATATAAGGATTGTTGCAAGCTGGTGTATTCGCGGGGATAGAGTAAATTTTATGTCCTAGTGATTTACGAAAGTGCCAAAGATTTTTTTTGCAAAAAACTTGAAAAGAGAAAAACTATAGGGCCTTGCCCAAGTGAATATATTTTATTGTGTATGAGTAAGTTACAAAGGTTAACCTGTCTCCTAACTTGCAGGCTAATAAATTACAATAGTATGAAGAATTGACCGAAGTTCGTATTAGTGCTTGGGAGTTGGAATGATCATGGTTGAGCGATGGGGATGGGAAGGACTGTAGTAAGGTGATAGTGGTCTAAGGATTGTTGTTGAGTGCTTGAGGTTGAAGGATGGTGGTCGGGTGACGCTGCTCCAAGGTTGGAATTAGATGGAGGTCAAAAGTCAAGTGGTAGTGACTGTCTAAAGGTATGATAGAGCTATGACAATGGTGACACACCGACAATAGGGCAGAGATCAGGTGATAGTGAGGTCTGGTGGCGATTCAGCGATTGACGGTCGGGATGAGGCCCGACGAAGGTCCGAAGGAGGTAGGAGGTCTGGCGGTGATAGGTCGGGAGGACATCCGGTGGTGGAGATTGGACGGAGGTTCGGTGGCGTCCGGTGCTTGACAGAGGTCCAGCTGTGACGATTAGGTAGAGATGAAGGTCTAATGAAGATGGTCGGGCGAAGGTCCGATGATAGGTAGCTAAATGGAGGTGCAATGAAGCTCAGTCGAGTGAATGTTTGGTGACGACAATATTGCCATACATCCCACCCTCTCCACCAGGCAGTCGATTGCCGTCGGACCTCTGCCTAGCCAACTTTTGCCCGATAGCCACCATTGCACCTCTGCCTGGTGGCTGCCAAACCTTCACCTAGCTAGTCGTCGCGATCAAGCCTCTACTCGACCACCAACCATTGCTGAACCTCTAACCAACCGCACGATTATCAGATCTCCGCTCGGACACCATTCTTGTCAAACCTTCGCTAGGCCACCACCGTTGTCAGACCTCTGCTAGACCTTGCCCAGCCACTACCACTAGACTTTTTTGACTTTTATAACCTATCGATGTTGGTCCTCAGTCTAGCATCACCCAGTCAGGGTCTTTCGACCTCAAGCCCACAACTAGGATCCTTAGACCAATGTTGCCCGACTATAATCCTTCCATCCCCCTATTGCCTAACCATAATTATTCGGACTCTCTAGCACCCATATGAATTTTGATCGATTCTCCACACTATTATAATTACGTTGTCTCCAAGTTGGGGGACAAATCAACCTTTGTAGCTTACTTATAAATAGTGGAATCTCTTCACCTTGGCAAGACCCCATACTTTTGCCTTTTTCTAGTTCACCACATAAAAAATCTCTAATATTGTCAAGTTTTCTCACTTATCTATTTATGTGCTAGGCATTCGTGTATCACTATGACGTAAAATTCTCTCTCTACTGTCTGTCGCAAATCTATTAGCCTGCAACAAAGATCAAAATATTATTTTAGTATATTATTATGGATAGTTCATAACATCAAACTTGGAGACATTTACACATGATATATAAGAAGTTATAATATTAATAACATATAAAACTTACTCTTATAAGTATAACAATGATTGGAGCAATATTCTCTACAATTTTGAAGTGATATACAACTATGAATTCACAAAAACTTAAAAAAAAAAAAAAAAAAATCTATACCCTAATAGAAACTTTGCAGCACCTTTCCTATAAAAAAAGATGAGGTCAATGCTGACGATGCGGGTGATAATAATAACAATAGACGTTTTTTCAATTAATTACATTTACAATTTCCCAAAAAAAAAAAATAATTACATTTACGAAATGGGCTGGGCTGGTCGGGATCTTCATGTTCTCTAGGCCCGACGTCGAACCGTTCAGCCCTACCGCCTTCTTAATATAATTTTTTCACAGCCTCTCGGCCTGCTTTGTGGTCCAGCTCTATTTTGCCTGTTTGTCTCGTACTCTTCGCCGCACTATCTTTTATCCTTTCCGGCGAAGAGTTCGCTGGAAATTTTCGGTAAGGGAATGCTCTTCATTTCCAATCTCCAAGCGAGAATTGGAGACCATACGCTTTCTGTCTAGGTTCCTCTTCCATAGGCGAGAAATCTTTCTCCTTCATCATTCCTTTATTCTTTTTTCCCTTGTTGAAGGAAGCTCAGAAGAGGGATCCGTGGTGCTTTTCATTCTTCCACTCCGCGAGGCTTTGTTCAGTTATTTCATATACGCGTGATCTAATCAAATCACAGATCGGTCGCATTTTTTTTTTCAGAATATGTGTAACGAACTTATGTATGTTTCACCTACTTTCTCGTTTGGATTCCTTAGTTACTAGAATATTGCAAGGGTTTTGATAATTCTGCAAATTTGTGATTATATTTTAGCATATATGCGGACGAAATGTTTGGTCTAGTGTTTACCAAAATATACTTTCGATTGATGTGAAAGGACATAATTCTGGATATCGTCAGGGAAGCTTTGTTGTCATCATTGTCTTTTACTGCTTTTATACATAAATCAGTACTCAGCGCTAAGTGAAATTTCGACATGGGTATTGTCTTCCGGGCAGTTTATCAATGGTATCCAATTTCATAGAAAATCTCAACTGAATGGTGCCAATTAAATGAAAATGTTTAAATACAAAGAAATCTTTTTATATCTCCACTGACTCACCATGTAAGCGGACCCTTTATGTATTATGGAATTCTTCCCAAATAATCATGTAATTTCTGACAATAAGTTGTGAAGTTGAACTGTTTAGAGTTGTTACTACTCAATTCACACCACTGTGCAATCCTATGATGTGAAATATTGCGAGTGGTTGATATTATGGTTATGAAAGAAGAAACCGATGTAGTTGCTTAAAAAACTAAATAGAAACAATGTTTTAAAAGCAGACTACTATAATTATTAATTTAAATATAATTTGAAAGAGGATAGTAAATCCTCTGTTCTGATACCCGACAAGCCTCTTCCGGGATATGCTACTAACCGAGAGGTTCCCCCAACTCTTCCTCCCCCCATTAAATCTTCTCCTTTGCCTAACCTGAATTCTCCCACTGAAGAAACCTCTTCTTCAGACCATTCTACCCCAAGCTGTATTTTACCTCCAACAAAACAAATTCCTTTAGTTAACCAGTTTGCCTCTTTGCAAACTGAAGATTTCATCTCTACCAATCCCATAGATACTCTCTCTATCTATGATTCTTCCTCCTGCTCAAAATCAGTGGATGAACCGACTGAATTAGGTATCTTGGATAACAATCTCTCTACTACATCCGCTGGAAAAGTGGCCCTGTCCAACAAGGTAAAACCTCCTAAGGGAAAATCGGCCAAGAAGGCCAAAGCCACAAAGTAATAATGTCCTTACCTTCTTTTGCAAGTTGGAATGTCAGGGGGTTCAATAATCCCGATAAAGTCCGTTTCTGTAAGTCACTGATCACTACTCATGATCTTAAACTTCTCTGTATCCTAGAAGCTAAGATTTCTCCTTCTTCTGTTGAGGACCCGTGGTCCTTGAATTCTCACTTTCTCTTTGAGAATGAAGGGAGTTGTAATAATTTCAGGGTTTCGGACCCCGGTAGAATTTGGATAAAATGGGATTCTTCGGTTTTATCTTTCACCCAGTCTTTTACTTCTTCACAACTCATCCACGGCATACTGTCTGCGGGTTCTTTTCCCCCCATTCACCTTTCTGTTGTTTATGCATCTAATTGTCCTGATGATCGTAGAAGCTTATGGAATCATTTGGTAGAATTAATCCCACCTCGGGATCAACCTTGGGTCATACTAGGTGACTTCAATTGCTGTAGACTAGTTACTGAAAAAGCTGGAGGTTACCCTCTATCTGATAGTAGACTGGGTGAACTTAACAATTTAGTTTTTAATTGTGGTGTGCAAGATCTCTCCTCGACAGGTCTGTTCTTTACTTGGTTTAACCAAATGATTGATAATCCTATTAACATCAAGCTTGATAGAGTCTTGGTGAACACTGCTCTTTTGGATTACCTTCCGGATGCTTATTACAGAGTTGACCCTCCTCTCGGTTCAGATCATTCCCCCTTAATATTCAAGTCGTCTTGCACTAAACCTACATCTGCTAGGTTTATGTTTAAAAATTACTAGATCAACATGGATGGTTTTTGGGATGATGTTATATCTGCTTTTGCTACAATGACTTCGAGAAGCCCGATTGCTTCCTTTTGCCACAGCCTTCAATGCCTTAAAAGGTCTTTAAAGGATAGGAAATGGTCTTCCTCTTCTTTTCTCTCTTCTTCAATATTAGATCTAAAAAACAAACAGTATAATTGTTTATTACAGATTCAAGCCCAGCCTTTAAATTCGGAGCTCAACCAAAACTTGAAATGCATTAATGATGATCTTGCCTCCTTACAGTCTTACTGGACATCTTGGATCACTCAAAGAGCTAAAACCTTATGGCTTACACATGGTGAAGATGATCTTGGTTTTCTTTTTGCCAAAATCAGAAGTAGAAACAATAAAAATTGTATTAAGGAGATTGTTACCAATGAGGGACATTTTACTTCTTTTCCTGATATTTCAAAGGCAATTATAAAACACTTTCAAGAGCTTTACAATCCTACTCACACTACCATTGAAATGCCTCTCCAAATCTCTGCTGGTAACTTGGTTCCTCCCCATCTTCTTGGTATGTTGGTGGCTCCTATTTCTTTAGAAGAGGTTAAGAATGCTGTTTTTGAGGGTAATGAATCTTCTGCTCCTGGTCCGGATGATTTTTCCTATGCTTTCTATAGGAAATCTTGGCATATTATTAGTCTACAACTTTTTAAAGCTGCCAGTAATTTCTTCTCTACTGGTTCCTTTCCTAAAGGAGTTAAGGCCACTGCTATCACATTGATACCTAAATGTTCGCATGCTGCCAACATCAATGACTTCAGGCCCATTTCTCTATGTAACGTCTTTTATAAAATTGTGGCTAAAATCATTGCTAACCGGCTAAAAATTGTCCTCCCGCTTATTGTTCATGAGAGTCAATCGGGCTTTATCTCCAATAGATGCTCCACGGACAATATTATCCTAGCCTCTAAAATTCTTAGAGACTTTAAAGGCTCGCATAAGAGTTTCTATGCTAAACTTGATATTAAAAAGGCTTTTGACTCGGTTTCTAGAGATTTCCTGATTGCTAGACTCATCCAGAAAGGTTTTCCTGACATTTTTGTTTCTTGGATCAAAGGGTGCATTTATGATGTACATTTTTCTGTTTGTCTTAATGGTTCTCTTGAGGGGTTCTTCAACTCTTCCTCTGGTTTACGCCAAGGCTGCCCTCTCTCTCCTCTGTTATTTTGTATTGTTATGGATGGGCTCTCCAATATTCTAATCAGCAACTCTTTCAAAGGTATCAAATGTAAAGAGAATAATATAAATCACCTGATGTATGCTGATGATCTCCTTGTTTTTGGCATTGCTTCTCGGGCCAATGCCATTAGCTTGAATAGGTGCTTGCACCATTTTAGTACTCTTTCTGGGTTACATGTCAATGCTTCCAAAAGCTGCATTGTGTTCTCCAACAATTTCAATGAGGTGCAATCCATCAGTGATGAGCTTGGAATTCATCAAGTTAAAAATTCTCTCATCTACTTGGGACTTCCAATTTCTTCAAAAAGACTAAACTTTTCTCACTTCCAACCACTCCTGAGCAAAATTACTGCTCTACTTGCTGGTTGGAAAAACAAATTTCTGTCTTTTGCAGGTAGGGTCCAATTTCTCAAATTCACTATTTCCAACACCATCACTTATTGGATTAGGGGGCCTATTATACCTAAAGCTTGTTGTGCTACAATCAATAAACTTTGTTCGAGATTCCTTTTCCATACTAACCTGGTTGACAAAAAACTTCATCTTATTGCCTGGTCTAAAGTTACCTTGCCTAAATGCTACGGTGGTCTGGGCATCCCCTCTATTGACGCTCTCTACCATGGGGTCTTCTGCTCTATCATTGCGAAAATTTTCAATTCCCACAACCTTCTTGGTAATTGGTACAAAGCTAAATATGTTTCCCCTTGAAAAGCACCTCCTCCACATGCCTCTAAGTTTTGGAAAGAGATTAATGCTACTGCCATTAAGATCAAAAATCATATCTCCTTTTCAGTGTCTCAAGACTGCACTTATTCTATGATGTGGGACCCTTGGCTCAATGGCAATTCGATCTCTGAGAGCTTCCAGCTCCCTATTTTTGTGGGAAAAATGATAAAAGACTTTATTAGCAATAATAACTGGTCTCTACCTGGCAACATTCCTTTAACGCTTTCTGATGCCATTAAAGCTTATGATATCAAAGATAAGTCTGAGCTCCTCTGGTTTGGTTCCCCTAAGATGGCCTTTAGGGGCTTTATTTATCAATTTCACTCTCATTTGCCCAAGGTTGACTGGTATACTTCTATATGGCATAAGAATTTTGCTCTCAAATATGCATGCTTTACTTGGATGGCAGCGATTGGCAAACTTAAGACTGCGGATAATTTAATTATTAGGGGGATTCAGGTTCCTCCTCATTGCAATTTTTGTCTTAGTAATCATGAAAACCACAATCATTTATTTTTTGCTTGTGATTTTACATTCAACATTCTTAAGCATTTGCTGCCTGATCTCAACTGCTTCTTGCTAAGGCCCACTCTTTCTCAGACGTTTGAATTCTTTCAGCAGTCGGTGCAATACAATCGTCTGGAAAAGAACTTCTGCTTCTTAGCTATTAGCTGCACTATTTACCATATTTGGCGTGAGAGGAATAACCGTCGCTTCTCCAACTTAAGTTCTAATTCGGTTAGAATTATTTGCAGTATTTCTTCTGCCATTCGCTATAAGATATCTAAATGGAAAAACAAAGACTTACTGCTGCAAAGGTTCGATCGTTTCTAATTTCTCTCGGCTACAGTAGGATTTCTGGGTTTAATATGACGCAACATTTCCATATGTCTTTATTCATCATTGGTTGGGCTTCCTGCTTCTTTGGGAAGAGGATGTTGCAGAATTCTTATGCTGTTATTCTGGTTTTTTGGATTTCGTTTTGGTGGGCAGGAAATTTTTTGGGAAGACAGCTGCTTCATTTTTTTGTGCAGTGTCTTCCAGTTTTTACCATTAGAATGTCAAATTTTTCGGCTAGCTATTGGCTTCAGGTGCTGCAATCTTTACAATCCGACGATGATGAGCAATGCCAGTCTCACCCATTACGCCCAGGGTTGGCCTCTTTGCCACCCTGTTTTTCGGTAATGGTTCTTTTGCCGTTGGTTGGAGGCTCTGCGATGGCCATTTTACTGCTTGCGAGGGATTCAGTTATTTGGCAACCTAAGCCACCCCACGGCTACGTGGGTCCGAGAAATTCCTTCTGATCAATATGAAGTCTGGGTTCTGGCTCCTTTTCTCTGAGTCATTTGGATTGTAATTTGCCAAGTGCCAATTTTTTGGCACTTGGATTGGGTTTTTTCTTTGTTCTTTCCATTGTTCTTTTTCCCTTATAGGTTTACTTGTATTTGAATTTTTATTTTAATACATCGGCTTCTGCCCCGGGTTTTCCCAAAAAAAAAAAAAACAAGTTGCAAATCATGGCTTTTATGGCCACTTGATTGCCCCCAGTTGTTGAGGATTTAAGTTTCCTTTGTAGGGCATAGATTCGAAGACCTATGACTGTGGAACTTCTCAATATTCCCAGAAAAAAAAAAAACCGTGGCTTTTATGCCAATGTCAAACAATTATATGAGCCTTTTGAAGCTGACCATAGACAATTAAAGAGTGAACATGTTGCATTTATTAAATTATATTGTGAACAAAGTCATTTTTCTTTAACAGATAGCTCAGTAAGAGCTCATTAGATTCTCTTTTGATGCTTGTCAAGTATTCAAGTAGCTTTTTTATGTCAGCTTCTATTGTTATGTCAAACTTCTTTTGTGTTGTTCCATTTAAGTGAAGTATATTAATAGCGGTATAGTGTGATGGAAGTTATGTTGAACAATTCGTTAGATTGTTTGATTCAATTTAATTTTTACCTCTAATTAACTTTGATACTTTATAAGACCTTAGTATACCAAATGAATTGCATTACTTTTTAAAAAGAACAATGAAAAGGTTTTTGTTCTATAATGAATTTTTGTCTTTAAAATCATTAGTATAAAAATATATATTTTGGTGGACTAGATTAATGACTCATTTCTGTGCGAAGTCAAAACCAATGTTTAATCAGGCCTAACATATTCAATATTTGGCGCTATGATTTAAATGTATAACCTCATAATTAAACTTAAACTTCTTCTTTGTTGGTCATACAAATTGATGTAATTCACTTGATAATTGTTTAAGTGAAGGACATAGACTTCAACCTTATCTATGCCTCTATTAATATACTCTACTAAAGTGTACAGTATGAAAACAAGTTTGATAAGAACATGAAATAAGTCATTAAATAACCTACTAAACAAGCATGTATCGAGCTCTAGTTGATTTACGTTTTAAGTAACTAGAAAGTATGTCTTTAATATTAAAAGAACAAGCTTGAGGATGCTCTGGCTTGTTCATTTCTATGTCTATTTTCTTAAATAATGTCAAAGTAAATATTAGGAACCTCACATGTGGCTTAGCTAAACTTGGATTAACAATTGATGCAAGTCTTTATAAAATGCAGAGTTCATAACGCTTATTGCTAACAGTTTGGAAGGAAGGAACAACATAAAATCAACATACTAACTATATGTCTCTTCAACCGATTAGCATCCATTGTTGAAGCATAATATGTTAAAATTTTAGATTTTTATTTCATGAAATGACCTATTGGTAAATCCTTCTATGTGGATCTCTTTTTGTTTTGGTAAAAAATTTATTGATTTTGTAAGTGAGCTGTTTATTAGCTGTTTAATGAGTGCATGCTTAATAAGTTTTTGACATTTACGCTTTTGATGAATGTGCAACGTTGGAACTCATTGGTATAGCCTTAACTGTTAGATATCAGGTCATATTGTTGAACTTTTGTTTTTTAAAAAAGAAATTTTGCATGTGCATCAAACTATCATGCCATCCTAGGTTCCTGGAAAGAATTATTTCACTTGCAAATGGTATTTCTTCTTACTTAATGTTTTTCAAATTAATTTTGTGAAAGCCAAAAAAATTACTTTTATTTTTCAAATGGCATTCCTTTAACAGAACTGGCTTTCTCTGCCTTCTATGGCTGTAGGGTATTGTTAACAATATATCTTGTTCATAATGAGATAGTAAGTCTAGGTTTTTTCTTTAATTTAACCTTCATAGGTAATTGTTTTCTTTCCTTTGCAGATCTAATCATTGAGTTTATTAATCATTGTTATTTCCGGACATGTGGAGGTTCAAGCCATTCAGCCATAGAGAATCATCCAGCTTAGAAGGCCGATCAATTGATGTAGGCAATTTGAAAGTTCATGTTAGAAATCCAATAGCAGCAGGAGGATTTTCCTGTGTTTATCTAGCTCGGGATGCCGTACATTCAAGTAGGCAGTATGCTCTGAAGCATATTATCTGTAATGATGGAGAATCGCTAGAACTTGTGATGAAAGAAATATCAGTAATGAAATTGTTGAAAGGGCATCCAAATATCACTAAACTTATGTCCTACACCATCATAGACATGGGCAGGACGAAGGAAGCATTACTTGTAATGGAGTTCTGTGAAAGGTCTTTGGCTACTTTCCTTGAAAACGGAGCTGATGTTTTTGAAGAAAAACACATCCTTTTGATTTTCAGGGATGTGTGCAATGCAGTGTTTTCCATGCACTGCCGACAACCGCCCATAGCTCATAGGTATATTTATTCTTATAAAGATATATCCTCATTCTAGGCATGTTAATGTTTGAGAGCATGACTGATCTGCTCAGTTTTTAGCATGAACTTTTGGTACTATGTTTTTATTTTCACTGTTCATGAAATTGACTTGAAAATTTAGCTATGCTCCATGCTAGCTATTGATTTTAATGTAATATATAATAATTAACCATGCTTTATATTAGCTAGTTAACCTAGGAGAAAGTGAGTGCAACTTTATGCTTTTAGTTTAGTTTTTTTTTTGTCTTACTATTCCAGTAGTATTTGGGCCTGCTGATGAATTGGTCACCTTCGGTTCTTCTTGGAAACTAACAGTTACATATTTTTGCACTCATACTTCTACATTATCGTTGATTTGGCATCCTAAACACTAAATCTTGCAGAGACCTAAAAGCTGAAAATGTGCTTTTAGGAGCTGATGGAGCCTGGAAACTCTGTGATTTTGGTAGCACTTCTTGCAATCATAAATGCTTTACAAGGCCTGAAGAAATGGGTATTGAAGAGGATAGTATCAGAAAGCATACTACTCCTTCTTATAGAGCGCCTGAGGTCTTATATTTTCTTAACTTCTCCTAATTTAATCTTCCTATATGCCTGCTGACATCATGGAAGGGAAATTTCACTTTGCTAATTGCAGATGTGGGATCTTTATCGGAGGGACGTTATTAGTGAGAAGGTAGACATTTGGGTGAGTCATTAACACTTAACCATGCTTTTCCTATGATTAGCAACTTGTCTTCCTATATGTTGGTTTAATTTCCCTTGCATGGTGGTTTTAGGATGAAAATGATCAAATGTTAGACTAAAATAATCATATTAATAAAACATCTAGTAATAATCTGTCAATTAGAATGAATAATGGATCAAAATGATTATTAATTGTAATGCAGATGTACTGCAGGAGGGATGCCAACTAAAAGCTTCCACTACTTTTGAGCCTTCTCAAAGTACTGCACTCCATAAAGCCCCACTTCCCTGAGAAAAACCTTGGATGTGGTAGTGATTGTATGAGGAAGCTAGTAGCATAATCATGTTTGGTTTTGCAGGCTCTAGGATGCCTTCTGTATCGAATCTGCTTCCTAAAATCTGCATTTGATGGTGAATCTAAGCTGCAGATCATAAATGTGAGCTACCAGATTCCAGAATTGCCAAGATATAGTGCACCATTGATAGGGCTCATCAAGGATATGATCCAGGGCTCTCCTGATGCCAGGCCAGACATCACACAGGCATGTTTTTTGTTTGATTAAGCTTTTACTGTCAGAAATCTACACTATTTGTCCATGAATTTTGAAGTACCTGTTCTGGATTGTGAAGCAGTTTTCTAATGCCAGGTATGGTTTCGTGTCAATGAACTTCTGCCTTTGGGGTTGCAAAAGCATCTACCTGACAACTCTTCATCAGCGATTGATATGCACCCTCCTACTGCAAAGCTACATCAGGAAGGTGGTTAAGTTTCTAAAATCTATAATCTCATGCATATTAACAATCATAATCTCATGCATATTAACAATCTCTTTAGTATATGCACAAAAGATGTTAGGCCTTATCCCGATGAGATATAATATACTCAAAATCCATATTTCTGCGTCTGATGTTTTGCTAATTTGAATTCCTTAATTTAACATATTTTGACAGATTATTTAGGTTACATTTAAAGAAATGTTCCTAAATTAAGGGTGAATAAACTTCAAATGTAAAATATATTCATAGAGCTTTGTTGGGTTATTACAGAAAATTTCATTTCAAGTATTATATCTTCTTATGTTGCTATTTTGAGAATCACAAATTGTTGCCCTTTAAGCACTATTTTCTCAAGTTTGCCAACTGTTAAGATTTTGGCCTTTTTGCATCCGTATTAAATGAAATGTTTTTGTTGAAATTGTGATGACTGATAAGCACTTTTTGAATTAAATCACACCCTAGAAGTTGTGTTTGAAGTTTTGTGTTTTTTTGTGCAAAATAAACTAGCATTTTATTTGGCTGATTTGCAAACATGGTTTTAGGTGTTACTAAAGGGGTTAATACTATTCCTCAAAGGATCCCTCCTCCACCGTCATCTGACTATGCTCAACGGAACACAGCACCATTCAATAAGGAAATGCAGCAGGCTAAGCCTTCCCAGTCTACTGCAAAAGCTAGCAGACATGCGGCTCATATTGGTTCATTTTGGTCCACTCAGCATGCGCAGGGTTCTAACAGCTCTCAGGGCTCTCAAGTCTTACATGATAAAGCCCCTCCAAAAGATTTGGACCATGAAATCATAGTTTCCAAAATAGAGAAGAAGCATACTTCCCAAAGAATTAACCCATTGAATACCATGGGGCAACCAGCCTCACAGAACAACTATCTTGATGCGTCTGTTGCTATTCTTGATATCAGTCAACAAAGTACTGGTAATAGTAGCAGGATCCTTGGTGAAAGTAAGTCAGTGTTGGAAGAGCAAAGTTCCGAAGTGAATAGTTTAAAGGACCAGCTTAAGCAAACAAACATAGAGAAAGCTGAAATCGCTTCCAAGTATGAGAAGTTGATAGCTATTTGTCAATCACAAAGAAAGGAAATCCATGAGCTGAAACGTTCCCTTGTGGCAGCCACCACATCCCCTCTTAGCAAAGACAACTCAAAGAGCCAGATCTCTCCTGCTAGTTTGCCATCCACGACTTTGGTATGCTTACTATCAGTTTCATTTTATTTTTATTATAATTGTGATTGGGTTGGCGGCCATTGCCATTCCCCACTTTCTTGAACAACCACTGGTTTGGGTCAGAGAATCATTTTTTGTGGGAGAGCAAGAGAGCAATCCACCTGCCATCGTGCATTTGCTACTATAAACAAATCCCTTGTGATTAATTTTTTTCCATGTTTGGTTATGGAATCCTGACCTTATTAACAAAAAAAAAAAAATGCAATCTTCTTATTTTTTTTAATTAATTTTGGTTTTTTTTATTGGCTAGTTTTGTCTTCCCTCACTTCGTTAAACACCATCTCAAGTCGTGGTTGAGAAAGCTGCTAATTTATTATCAGCATCTCCAAAGTTTCACAACCATGACTTTAGCGTTAGTTGCAACTCTAGATGGGTTGATCCAATTTGCAACCCCACGAGGGTCGACATCCTAGGAGTTAATGAGTTAATAATGGGTCAACGCTCCCTTCATGTTAGTCAATATGCCCAATAAATTAGTCTCCAACATACTTAACACGAGCATGGGGATTCAAGATTCTGTGTTTATATTGAGTAATTACTTGCTTATGTATAATTGAGACAATCATATTTCGTATAATTATTTATAATATGTGTAAGGCTTTTTAGATTTAAGCCCAATCGGATTCTTTGCAAAGCCACTTATTAAATGGGACCCATTTGGTAGGTTCCACTCGAAAGCAAAGCAATAACCACCAGGCTCTCCCTTCTCTTCTATTATCCGTAAGTGCAAGGATGTGGTGAAGATCTTAGAAAAGAGAGGAGAGTTTGCAAACAAAATCAATTAAGTATTGTCAGAAACCTTATGATTGATGACGACTTCCCAAAGATAGAAATTGTGGATTTTAAGAGAAAACTTCCATGGCTTTCCTATATATGTTGGTATCCTAATGCTTTAGTCCTTTAGTTCATAGGTTTTTCCTTTTAGCTCATGATCTAGTTTGATGTTGCTACTGATACCCATCGTTCTTGGCATGGGTGGAAGGCTCCTTTTAAACTAAGTGCTTTGTGCAACACCCTTGAATCCTTTTTTTTGACATCTATAGGATGTTCTGATAGCGTTCATCGATACCCCTCACAAGATGCTACATAAAAGCATTGTCGAAATTTTCAACAAATTCACGATAAACAAATTTCGATCAGTTTGTTGTTGACTGTGGATTTAAAAGCATGTTATAAACAACATTCAATATTGAAAACATACATTATATATAGGAGCCCGTAGGCAGTTTAAGAAAACAATATGTGATGTAGAGAATTTAGCTTTTAGTGTTTTATATTACAGATTAGATAACAAGGAGGATGAAAGATGTATGTATAAGTTAGCCAAGCAAGGAGATAGGAGAAGTAAGTATCTAATTCAATTGAAGTGCATTAAGGATGAAGATAAAAGAAATATTTTTCTTAGAAGTATATAGAGAGTAAGGAAGATCTACATATGATTTTTATTAATTTATAGAAAGCATATGATAAAGTTTCAAGAGAAGTGCTCTGGAGAGTTCTAGAAAAAATGAGTAAGGATATGTATATAGGAGCTGTTACTTGTGTCCAAACATAAGGTGGTTTGGCCAAATATTTTTTTATTTCAGTGGACTACATCAAGGATCATCTTTAAGCCTTTATCATTTTGCTTTCGTCATCGATGTTCTTACTAGACATTTGCAAGAGGATGTACCCTGCTGTATGCTTTTTGCTAATGATATTCTTCTTCTTGCTAAGACTAGAGAGGGAGTTGAAGGAAAACTTGAATTATGGAGATCAACCTTGGCGTCCGAAGGTTTTCGTTTGAGTAGATATAAAGCTGAATACATGGAGTGTAATTTCAGTTGGTAATAGATCTAGCAGTGGAATTGTAACATTGGGTGATCAAGTCATTAAAAAAAGTCAACGTTTTATATATCTCGGGTCTATTGTTCAAAATGATGGTGAAGTAGATGGGGATTAGTTGAATTCAAGTTGAATGTTTGGTGGAGGAATGCATTGGGCCTTGTTTTGTGATAGGAAAGTACCCCTCAAACTTATGGGAAAATTTTATAAGATGGTGATGAGACCTGCAATGTTTTATGATGCATAATTTTGCCTATTAAAAGAGAATCATAAAATTAAGTTGAGTGTTGTAGAGATGAGGATGCTCAGGTGGACGTGGCTTTATATTTAGAGACAATGTGAAACGAGTATATATGTGAAAAGGTTGGAGTAGCTCAAATTGCAGATAAGATTAGAGAGAGTTGCCTTAGATGGTTTAGTCGCATAAAGCTTCGGCTTTCCGATGACCTGGTTAGGACTTGACTTTCTGATTAGCCGTTTAAAATAGTAGATGTATTAGATCCAACCTGCGTTAAGAAAAGGTAGATGTAGACTTAAAAATATTTGGTTAGAAAGTATTAGAAATGATATTTTTTTATTAGATTTAAATAAGAATTGACTCTTCATATGATATAATGGAGAAAAAGGATTCATGTACCTAACCTCACGTAGTGGGATAAAAGCTTGTTATTATAACCTTATCTTTGATTGGCCTTATGAATTTTGGATATCTTTTAAAATTATAAGAGTAACCTAGGAAATTCAAAAAAACTGCAAAACAATCAAAGAACACAAGTAAAAATCTAAAGGTCGTTTTAAGGCAAATTTAATGCACTTTTAGGAAAATTAAAAAAATCAATTCCTTTAAACATTCCCATAGCATTTTTAACCATGTTTTAATGCATCCATTTTTCCACTATAAATGTGATATAAAAAATACCCAAAAATTGTGAATGTGATAAAAAAAAAAAAGAAAATTGTTAAAATAATTGAGAAAATATGTGTTTAAATCTTATCCTAGTCTCTTGGAGGTGAGGTTGACACAATTTGAGGCTCAACTTGTTTCCAAAATAAAATAAAACCAACTTTTTGACTTGGAGTTGGTTATTTTACAAAGAGTCTATCGATTGGCTTGCAATTGTGGGTCGCTTATAATCATTCAGATTATTCTATGTGGTCAATTGCCTATTGAATTAAAATAGTCAAGTGTTATAAATGTTATCGCCTTGATTTGAATGTTAGCATGATAACACTCGCATGACAACAACCTAATAGGAAATGGATGTATTCTTCGAAATCAGTGAACAACAATAAGAAATTAAGAACACACCAAAACCTTTTTTTATTGCAAGATATATGAAAAAAAACAGCAAGATATCGTTGGATCTTCAATCGAAGAGGAATATCCTGCTCTCCCAAATCCCTAGCCGATGACTAGAGCCCCCACAACCTAAGAAATTCTAATTTCAGCAAACTCAAAATATCCTCTTGAAATCACCATATAGTTAGCCTTAAATAGGTCCCCTTATTCTCTCCCAAATCAGCCCCCTGTCCCTAAATAATTTCCTCTCAGATGTTAATTCAAATTAGATATCTTTCCCTAACTAATTCTCTCTCAATTGTAATTAAAACTTTCCCAAATACTTCTCTATTAATTCCCCCTTACATAATGAATATTAACTCCTTAGGGCTTTCCCTAAAAAATTTCCTTTTAGATTTGAATTCAAATTAAATATCTTCTCTTAATTAATTCCCTTTCAATTATAATTAAAATTTTCCTAAATAATTTCGCCTCTCTCTTCTTGCCCACCGCCCAGCCTAGTGGGGCCCACCAGCTCAGCCTCCGTCCATCAATACTCCCCTCCCAAAGAGCTACATTATCCTAAAGGTGGAACGAAGGAAACTATTGCTGAAGCATTGGACTACTAGCAGTAGACTAGAAAATGGATTGACACTGAGTTGAATGATCCCTACCTGGAGCATCTCCCTGATAAATCTCTCAATCTCTTCGTTCTGAATTTGGGGATGACGGTACATACGAACATTGATAGGTGAGACTCCTCCCTTCAAGATGATTTCATGCTCGCATTCCTACGGAGGAGGCAACCTTTGAACTAGCTGGAACACCTCTTGATATCGTTGTAGGAGTGGTTAAACCATGTCTGATGCTTCTATCTTCTCCCCATCTTCTTTTCCTTTCAAACTTTTCAGCTCTATCAAAAATCTCACTCCTTTACCCTTTCCCCTCCTTGGAAGTGGCTCCAAAGATGACATCTAATCTTCTTCCACCAAAACTTCTACCTCACGATCCTCCCTCGTCATCCCTATATTAGGGTTTGCCCCACTTCCTAGTCCAATCAACGGTGTTCTCGCCTCCGATGTTGTCGGTTGGGTGTGAAGCTCTAATAGTTTCCTTATCATTCTTCTAGGTTTGAAAACTTTTCCTCCATTTTTATCATTCTATCCTCAAACGCCGATTTGAGTTGGCCAAAATTTCTTTTTAGACGCTCTTCTAAGGCATCAACTTTCTTGCCACCATAGGTCCCAAAAACATACTCTGATACCAATTTGATAAGAAATAGATGCAATTTTCTCGAAATCAGTGAATGACAATAAGAAATTAAGAAGAACACATCAAAACAATTGCAAGATATATGAAAGAACACAACAAGATACAGTTGGATCTTCAATTGGAGAGGAAGATTCAACTCTCTCAAATCCCTAGCCGGCAGTTAGAGACCTTGCAATCTAAGAAATTCTAATTTCAACAAACTCAAAATATCTTCCTGAAATCATCCTATAATTAGCCTTAAATAGGCTCCCCTAATTCTCTCCTAAATTAGTCCCCTTTTCTTAAATAATTCCCCCTAAGATTTAAATTTAAATTAGATTTCTTTCCCGAATTAATTTCCTCCCAATTGTAATTAAAACTTTTCCAAATAATTCTCTATTGATTCCTCCTTACATAATGAATATTAACTCCTTGGGGCTTTCCCTAAAAAATTCCTTCTCATATTTGAATTCAAATAGGATCTCTTTTCTTAATTAATCCCCTCTCAATTATAATTAAAATTTTCCTAAACAATTCCCCCTCTCTTCTTGCTCGCCGCCCACCCTAGTGGTGCCCACCAGCTCAGCCGCCGTGCATCAATACCCTAGTGGGGCTCACTAACTCAATCGCCGTCCATCAATGCTCCTCTCTCAAAGAGCCATCTTGTCCTAAAGGTGGAACGAAGGAAACTGTTGCTGAAGCATTGAACTAATAGCATTAGAGTAGAAAATGGATTGACACTGAATCAAGCGATCCCTGCCTCGAGTATCTCTCTGGTCAATCTCTCAATCTCTTCGTTCTGAATTTGGGGATGATGGTACAAACGAACATTGATAGGTGAGACTCCTTCCTTCAAAATGATCGCTTCCTCGAGCATTCCTGTGAAGATGGCCTCTCCTCTTCTTGCACCAAACCTTCTACCTCACGATCCTCCCTCATCGTCCCTATATTAGGGTTTGCCCAACTTCCCAGTCCAATTGCCTCCAATGTTGTCGGTTGGGTGTGAAGCTCTACTAGTTTCCTTATCATTCCTTTTAAGTTGGAAAACCTTTCCTCCATTGATGTCATTCTATCCTCAAACGCCAATTTGAGTTGGTCAACTTTTCCTTTAATATGCTCTTCCAAGGCATCAACTTTCTTTGCCTCCATAGGTTCCAAAAAAGTGCTCTGATTCCAATTTGATAGGAGGTGGATGCAATTTCAGCAAAATTAGAGAACGCCAACAAAAATTTAGGAAGAATACATGAACTTTTTTTATTGAAAAAACTAAGGAGAAAAACAGAAGATAAAGTTGGATCTTCAATTGGAGAGGAAGATCCGGCTATCCAAAATCCCTAGTCATCTGCTAGAGCTTACCTAACCTAAGCAAAATTAGTTCCAGCAAAATCAAGCATAATCTGAAATCTCCCTATAGTTAGCCTTAAATAGGCTCCCCTAATTCTCTCCCAAATTAGCCCCCTTTCCCTAAATAATTCGCTCTCAGATTTGAATTCAAATTAGATATTTTTTTTTAATTAATTCCCTCTCAATTATAATTAAAATTTTCCTGAGCAATTCACACTCTCTTTTTTTTTTTAGACAACTACATCTTAAACTCTAAAGTTAGTAATGACACCCCTTCTGGTAATGATTTTGAAGCTTTGCAGTGGGTTTAGCCCAAAAACTTGACCATAAAATGGAATTCTTTTGGGCAGAGCTGAGTAATTAGACTCCAAAAGTAAAGATTGAGAAGACATTGGCTAAAAAATCTACAATGTTCTTCAAGCTAGCAACGATAGGAGCCTTGAGACCTACAAGTAAGTTGTAATGGTTCCTCGAGAAGCTAATCTGAAGGAGAAACTATCCAAAGAAACAATAGGGGAACAAATTTGAAAAGCTTCACTTCCTAATCCGATTTCCATCAAGAGCACCAATCTATTGATCAAGGCCTATGATGAGCATTTAAGCGTGATAGTTAGGCCTATCCTTAATAATCTATATCCTTGATGTAATGATAAGAGAAATTATATTATTGATGTTAAGGTTTCATGAAAAGTCATAGGACTAGTTGATGAGCAGCAGTCCATGGCATCTGGGTATTATGCTCAAAAATATATTGTAAGGCATCCAGCGAAAGAAAAGAAAGAAAGTCTTTTAGTTAATTATGATGATGGTCAACACCCTATCAATCATCCCAAAATACTACATCGTTCTTTCCCTGAGCATTCTAACTTGTGTCAACCAATCAAATGAAAGAGGAAGAAGCTTGTCATTTTTGTCCAACTAGTGTCATATTTGGCAGCCGACCCCATATAATGGGATAAACACTTGATGTTGTTGTTGTTGTGTCATATTTGTCAAGCATCATAATGTTGTTAGTCACGGTGCTAAAAATTTGTTGGAGGAACCTATCTGATATTTAAGCCGGCAATTTAGGGGATTTGGAGGGTATAATGATTGAGGTTATATTCATTGTCTAGTAATTCAATGAGTAACCATTAACAACAACAGCAACAGCAACCAATTAAATTAAGCAGCTTCATACTAACCTCATGGGGGCATTAGAAAAAAAAAGAAGTGGCTCGTTCTGTATTGTCCAAGGAAAAGAGGCTTTATAAAAAGAAGATGAGGGTATTTTGAAGGTCTCTTCCTTGGCGCACACATCAATTTATGGAGCACCAAATAAAGACCAAAGATTGAGCGATTACTTTGCTTAGCATTTAACTAGTTGTGAATTCGTAGTAGCGCTTTGATAGTAATCATGACCTATATGTCTACCATGACATAGGAAGCATTTCAATAGCCAATCTACCAAATGTCCTAGTTGCCAACTTGCCTTTCTAGATGGCTTGAAGTGTCCAAGCTTAAAAAACTACTTTGTTTCAAAGACATAAGTTGCCTCTAGGGCAGAACAAATATCATGTTGGGAGTGTTGCAGCCTAATCCCTAATACAATTTATCAATTTATAAGGTATTCAACAAGGATTAGCTTTGTAATTTAATCAATGAGAAGGTCATATGATCAAAACTTATCAGGATGTCGAAAGGTTGATTGGAAAAAAGCTGTCCATATCTAATAGAATATGACTAGGTGCAATATATTAGGACGTACTCTATTCTATAACTCAACAAATTTAGAGGGATTGACAATCCCAAGCAATATGTAGTGTCGTGCAAAACCTATGACAACATGAGGAGTTGACACCATACTCGTTTTTCACCTTGACAATTGCCTCTTTGACATTATCTTTGAGTGGCATGTTAAACAATATAATGACTTTGTTAGAATATTTGATGAGCCAAGGGGAATGTTTATGAAGAAGCTTGATAGCATCTCTAAGCAAACGATCATCATTGTCTTTGCCTCCAAGAAAAGAATATAAGACTTGAGCATGAAATGTTAGTGATAGCTTGCAAATGAGCAAATTATTTTCATATGGCCTCATACCTTTATATATGATTTCAATCAACCTATTTTTGGGAGCTAATAAACAAAGCAACGATTTAATAGATGGCTTAAAATATAAAATATGATGAACAATTTGAGACTATAGCAATGGAGCAAGTATGCCTGTCTACCGAGTATGCAAAAAGATCCTCGATTAAGGGTTTTGTGAACATATCAATAAATTGATATTTGGTGATTACAAATTGAATTGTAACATTATTTTGTGCCATATGATTTCTAATAAAGTGATGTCTTATCTTAATATGTTTAATTCATTAATATTGAACATTATTTTTTATCAAGTTTATAGAGCTAATGATATCTCATTTAATAAGCATATGATCTTATCTAAGTTTGTTGTCTTCCAATTATTGTTTAAGCCAAGGTATATGTGTGATGCAACTGCCTACAATAATATACTCTATTTTTATAGTGTTTAGAGCAATAAAATATCTCTTTGACTAAGCCAAGATACCAAAGATAGTCCTAAGTATTAAAGAGTGCATGTGGTTTTTTTCCTCTCAACTTTATATCCTGCATGCATGAGTGCTCTTTAGACTCGGAAAACTTTCGCTCTGGTCTTTCCACATCCTTTTTTTGTTAGCGAAGAGAGTTTTAATAAGTTTAAGTTTCAGGATAAATTTTCAAAAGGCAAATTGAGTTTTTAGATAAGACACTACCTAGAGATTTCGCCCTCATTTTGCGAGAACTTTATGATTTGGGATCTGGTTTCCCATAGGTGTATGCTCCTATAGTTAATTACCCCTCCCGATAACGAGAGAACACTTTTGGTTAAGGCTAGTCGTTAGATAGTTACGGTGACCAATGTATAGTAGTAACAATTTTAGGGTTTTAAAATTGGATTTGGGGGTTTTTAATGATTTGAAAATTTTCACCTTGCACTTAAAGTGGGTGATGGGAGAATGATTATGGGTCTCAAGATCCCATGGTTTCATCATACCGTGCTGTCGTGGTCCTTAGTCTACTTAGAGGAGATAGTTGACTCAACTTGATTAAAGGATCCTTGTCATCATTCATAAGTTGCGTCGTCTAAGGATATCTTGTAGACTTTAGGTAAATGTTTGCCTAAGGTGGCAGATTTGAGTTTATCTTAGCTAACAAAGGGCATTATGCACTATCGATTATACTCCATTGATTCATTATTCAAGGATTTAGAACCATTGGGGAACATACGGTCTCTGGCTGTGATCGTAATTTAGTAGTACAATTTAGTGGCAAAACCACCTTGTTAGAGGGCTCGAGTTATAAACGTTTATTTATGGTGTCATTTGTGGCTAAACCACCAGTTAGAGGACACATCTCATGTCTTAACTGGCAAAAGATGATTTGAGAATGAATCTTCATGATATTCTAGACTGGACATTAGCTTTTTATGAGCTGAAGTGATTTTCAAATTTATCCACCTCAACAAACTGTTGCGGAGGATTAATGGATTTTTTTCTTTAAGCATTAAGTGATTTAATTTCATCTTGAATATTTTAGATTTTGTGATTATTGAAAATTTGAGATTTGGGGCATTTAAAAGGTAGAGATACCTTTGGTTAAGATTAACTTTCAATATGGTCATCATCAGGGAGACGTTAGTCACATGAAAATATTTATATTTCATAAGAATTTGCAGGCATTTAGAAGATATGATCCCTTTCGGTTCAAATTAACTTTTAATACGACCATCATCGGAGATTATGGGTAATTTTATTTCATTAGTCGAACCTTGTCGACTCTATTTGCTTACCAACAAAGGATCATATTCAACAATTGAACACAATCTCCCGGTGAATTTGTTATTAGACATTCACTTATTAAGTCTTTGAAGGCCTAATGTGAACACTTAACAAAATTCTCCTAGTGAATTTATGATTATGCATTCACTTATTAATTCAAGTTGTGTCAGCTCCAGTCCTTTTAAGGAGGGGGATTGAATTTGAATATTTAACCCACATAGCATTATTAGACCTCAAAGTTAGGAGTTCAAAGCAATGGTCAGAGCACATGCGGTTATTTCAAGTTTCATTTTAAATGATATGTATATATGTTAACTTGTTTTCATAATATGTTTTGCACACCTTTGAAGTGGTAGATTTAAAACTCATTTATTATTTTTTGATTCACATAGCATTTTTAGACATTATGTTTATATATATGGCATGTTCATCGGGGCCCATGCAGATGCATGCTTTTCAGTGCATTTTTCATAATGCATTTATGGGATAATTAATATATTTTGAATGATAGGCATGATGCAATCATATGTAATTTTCATAATGCATTTGTGTGGTGACTTAATGCATTTGCGCATTGTATAATATATTTCCATATTGGTATAATGTACTACTACGACGTATAATACATTTGTATGTTGAATGATGTACGTTACATAATGCATTTTGCACATTGTAGGGTGTGTATGCATGTGCCGCAATGAATGTATATGACATATATGCATGTTTAGATACACATTTGCACGTGTATTTGTATATTTGCATGCTTTCATATGCATTTGCATGTTATATATTTTGTATCATATGCATAATGCATTTATATGTTGCATGGTTTGTATGCGTAATGCATTCGTATATTAGATAGTGTATATGCATGTTGCGTTGTTGGACAATACTATGTATGATGTATTTGCGTGTTGTATAATATATGTATACGATACCTTTGCACATTGCATAGTGCATATGTATGATGTGTTTGCATATTGAATACTGCACTCGTGCATCACATTTGTATGTCTATGCTCGTGCAATGTGTATGCATTAATTTCAATGCATTTGTATAATTGCATGATTATTGGCATATCTAGAAAATGTATTTGTATGACCAATGGTATGTGTGCATTCTACTTAGTGTTCTCCTATAATGTACTTGTATGGCTGGCAGTATATGTACACACCATTTATTGTATTTGTATAATGTTCTTGAATGTCTTTTGTACACACATTATATAACCAAGGGCTCGTACTTAACACCCTCTTCTAGTGAGATGATGCATCATGCACACTTAAATGAGGTGCCGTGCAACTTGTGATATATAACAGTGTGCTATTTTGTTTCTTTTCAAAGACAAGTATTCATAGGATGTATGACATATTCACGGGGCACATAGGAGCCTCTTGACTTCAACAACTGGCATGTATGTTACTTAGGGAATCTGTGCACTTGTGACTTACAATGGGTTAGTGCATTTCATCTCATTAGAGGACATCCATGTGAAATAACCGGTAGAGTTTTGGAGAATCCAATATGTCCGTCAGTCACGTGAATGCACCATCATTAGGCTATGTTTGTAATTTTGTACTTTAGGCTAAATGTCGTTTGTATTTAGATGAATAATTATTTTGTATTTTGCTTGTTTGCATGCACATAGGGGATCCGATGCGGGTCCATCAAAATGATATCTTGGCACATGACACACATGTTCCCTCCCCTTATTATTTTTTGCTTGGAGTTTGGCTCAGCAGGTCCCACAAGAGGATCAATTTTTTTTTTGCTTATAAATAGGAAACCAGACCCTAGTTCAGTTCCTTACACATTTCAGTTCACATAACATATTTTGCTAAGGGATTTGAGTGTGCGCGCGAGCTAGAAGCTAAGAGAAGGAAGTTTGGTTTGTGTTTGTGTTAGTTGGCGAGTAACCAATTTTTGTACAAGTTCACTGTAAGTTCTATTCTGTTACATTTTGATTTTTGTTCATTTTTTATTTTCAATTTTTGGACGTTGGGATTTCGTGCATTTTTTATTTCTCGCTGATTTGGGAGTTAGATTAGGTTTTAATTTCCTTAAATTTTGTTTAAATCATTCATTTTAGTGTAAATTTTGGCAACACTTCGTCGTCGTCCCAACGTAGGGGTTAGCATTGGGGTGCTAGGCCTTCCCACCATGCTAAGAAAGGCGTGCATGGTCGGTATCGAGTGATACCGTAACTGAAATCTCCAATCGCCGCCTGCCAAGAAAGGCCGCCACAAGTTTTTAACTACCTATTTATAAAGTACAACATTTTACTGCCTGTTAAGAAAGGTGGTCATGATAATTTAGTTTCACACATATTATAGTATTTCTCCGCCTGCCAAAAAAGACAATCACGGGTACTTAATTTCACATGCATAATAGTGTTTCCCCATCTGCTAAGAAAGACAGTCATAGATACTTAATTTTACACACTGTAATTCATAAAAAAAAGAGTGTGTAGGGGTTATACCTCAAATGCGTGGCGACAACGGGATGTTGGTGATGATGATGACACCTACGATGCACGTATATTTTTTATATTTTTTTTTATTTATTTAATTTATATATTTATTTTTTGTGAAATAGGGACGGTTAGAGAGAGAAAAAGGATGCAACCTCTTGTTTTAGAGAAAGAAAAAGAGGGAATAAGGGGATTTGGCTAGTGTTTTCGTGGGAATGATATAAGGAGGTGATGGTTATGAGGAGGGTGAGCTAGAGAGAAAATATCTCAATCTCTCCAATTTTAGAGGGAGAAAGAGGGGTGAATTATTTTCTCTTTAGGTAGAGAGAGAAAGGTAATGGGAGTGAGAGGGGGTGTTTGAGGTGGAAAGTATTTAGAGGGAGAAATGATGTGTTTTCTTTCTATTTCTAAAGAGAGAATTTTCTCTCTCTAGATCTAGAGACCAAAAGTGAAATAGGATGAGGCTTTTTGGTGGAGATATAAGAGGTGGTGGGGAAGGTTTTTTTTTGAAGGAAATTTGGTGGTTTGAGGTATTTTGAGAGAGAAATAAAAAAAATAGGGTTAGGTTAGTTTTAGGTTTTGAGGAAGAAAAAAGAAGAAGGAAGAAGGTGAAAAAGGAGATGAGGAAGAAGGGAAAGAAAAGGAAGAAGAAGAAGAAGAAAGGAGGAAAAAAGGGGAAAAAGGAGGATATAGAAGAGGAGGAGGAGGAGGAGGAGGAGGAGGGGCTTTTACCTAGTACGGCGGCGGTTGGGCATGCGTGAGAGAGGGACCCGAGAGGGAGAGGGGTCGTGCGAGTGGGCTTGGTGTGTGTGAGTGTCATGACGGTTGGGAGTGTTATGAGGGAGTGAGAGGTAGTTTAAGTTATATTAATATTATATTTAGGGTTTAGTTTTAGGATTTTAATTAGAATAGTTCTTTTTTTAAAATAATTTTAATGTCAGATTTACATGAAATTTTTTGATTAGAAGTAAATATTTATTTATATAAATTGTGCATCAATCTGGTTGCGATGTCATCGTCGTTTGCCACGTCGATGCTGACTCGATTCACATGCTCAAAATTTTGATTTTTGCCGATCAATTATCTCGATCAATATGAGTGTTGATCTTAGCGGTTTCAATTATCTCGAACGCGTTGGTGCTGTCCATTTTGTGAATAGAGGCGATTTTGGTGATTTGAGTTTTCATTCAATGTGCGTCGAAAGGGTTTCTTGCACCGTCACTCTCTTTTGCTTTCGAAACTTACTGTGCACAATCAACTCGACCCCGACACTAGTATTTAGGTCAACAAATGTCCTCTAATAAATATGATGCTCGACTGAACTGGATCATATTTGTTCTAAACAGTTAACATTGTGGATCGCGAAGAACTTTTTTTTCTTATTTTTTTAATGCTTGGATGTCAATGCAGGATAGGGGCTGAGCATGTGAAGTATTTTTATATTTTTTTCTTTTTGTCTTCATGTATTTTATTTTAGTTCTTTTATTTTTCGCCTGTATTTTTCTTATGATTTGATTTTGTCTTCTTGCTAAGAAAATGTTCAACCGGAGCAAACTGAAGGTGATGTCCCTATCTGGACAATGATTGATAGTCATGCCCTGCAAGGTTGAGATGTTGAGAGGCCGCATCATCTACAGTGAATTCTTTAAGCTCTCCTTCACACTTCATATTTCAAATTCGACCAAATAGTATATAGGGAGCCTTCGGAGTGGTTGACAACCATCAGGCTGAAGTGTGCGGAGTACAACCCACTGGAGAGCACTGCTTTACATGTGCGATATCTGGAGCTAGCTGTCGACGTTATCGAGCATGCTGGATTGAGTCACCGCCAATTGCAATCTGTTATGCATGAATGGCCTAGAGACTCTTCGGTGGGGCACTCTTTGGAGCTACGTGCGGATATTTTCCTTGGGTAAGGTATTTCTTAAGGTCTCATAAAAAATATTTTGAAAGAAGCAGGTATATACGAGGCCGTATATGCTTCGATGCTCAATTTTGATTGTATCTCCCATTCTTGGATAAAGAGGGTAATAAAATTTTGGAACCTGGCAACGAATACCTGTTGTGTGGGCCCTGAGGAGCTAACAATCATGTTGTAGGAGCTGCAGGCCATCTCTGGGGTGCTAATCTTTGGATGCCCATATAAGGAATGTATTCCTTGGATCCTTCCCCTGATAGGAATAGGAGGGGAGAATTGATTCTGCTAGCGTCTCTTCTGGATGCACTAAGCTACTATCAACAGGTCTGCAGGACGGCCAAATTATCAATGCTCTCCCGAGCTGTTGTCCCGCTAGATACTTGGATTCATAGCTTTATTTGGGAGGAGTTCGTCCAACTCACCATTCAACTGCATTGAGTTTGTAGAGTATGCTCCATACCTTCTTCGCTCCATACCTTATTGCTAATCATTTTTGTTTGGTGCATCAGCCCGAGATTGGTGGTTTAATAAACAACCTCATGGGAGTATAGATCATGACGAAATCGATCGTCACGATAGGTACACTCTTTCTTTAAGGGTCAGTCCTTATATATTGCTGAATACTTCATAAGCATGTGACCTTGATGGCTGTGCTATTGTTATGGATGATCGGTGGCCTTGAAAAGATATCAACCAAGCAAGGTTGCTCGACATTTCGGCCTTTCCCTGGACACTGCATATGAGGGTCTACCACTCCTTCCTGGCGTCACAAATGTAAGCGAGTTGAACACAGTATCTTTAGAGACCCGCATGTACATTGCTTCACTGATGTGGCTTCATTTACTCAGGCTCGACATAGGTATCAAATTTCACATAGCACCACCCGACAGTCACACTAGAGTCAGTTACACTCGATTGACTTGGGTGAGATAGTCATATATGCCTTTCATGGAGCACAAAACCCAGAAATACGAATGTAGGGTGCAATCATTAGAGGTCCCTCAATGTCAAAGGCCTCTAAGAAGCTCGACACAGGTGGGAATCAGTAAAGTTACTTTTTTGTTTTACTCATTCATTTTTTTCTTATATGTGTATATGTATATGTGTGTGTGTATATGTATATATTTCTCTTGATTTGATTGTGGGCGGACATTGCGATCAATGTGTTGCCAAGGAGACCACGTTTTCCTCGTCCTAAGTGCGAGCTAGGGAACCCTTCTAAGCTATTCCAGTGTCCCGTCATCGGCACACCATCATATACGTTCTTGCCCTATGGAGCATCCACACATCTCAGTAGATTTGACAGCAAGCCCATTACCACAATAGCTCCTTACCAAGGATGATGTACCTTTCGATTCCTATCGAATGTTTGTGGATGCCAGATATGATCCTTTTGGTGATTACGAAGGAGTCTCGTCGAGCATGCACATACCCTCTCCCATACCTGAGGCGGGATCTTCCTTTGGTGACAATCTTTCCGACCGACCCCTTCTCTTCGTATTGGCTTGGAGAAACATTTGCAGCAAGAGAATCACTGCCTATTGGAGTGGTCCAATGTGCTAGAGTATACTCCAGTTTCTTTCAAGCTGGCTCTAGTGACTAAGACTCCTTTCATTTGTAGCCCACCGGCACAAATATGAAATTGTTTATTATTTTTTTGTTTTGTCGCCTTTTTTTTATCGTTGTTTTGCCTCCTCTTTTTTTAATGGCATTTCTTTCATCCCTCTTCTACAGTGCCTAAAGGAGCAGATTGTCTGAGATATTCTGTCACATTCCATTATTTCTTGACCCAAGGATTAGAGACATGTGCGATCATAGCATGTAGTTCCTGTGCAAAGTAATTTCTAGGCTGAACCCAGGCTCGCTTGAATCATTAGAGTAGTTCATGGATACTGCCAACACTACCTTGGATCTCTTAGCACAAATTGGATAAGAGGCAGAGGATTTGATATACTAGGAAGGGCTATGTCATGAAGCTGAATTTCACATTTGAGGATTGAAATCTCTCAATCATACGAACTAGGGTCTCATTGCTTGATCTCCGCGAGAAGGTCAGAATCTGTCAAGAAGTTGCTGACACTACCCACTATGGATTTACAAAGAGTGATGATGCCATGAGGTGACATTATCAGAAATTTTCTAGTGCCTCAATTGAAATAGATAGCCTCTCCTCAAAGATAAAGAATCTTTGGAGGGAGATCAGAGATTCGATGTCCTACAAGGTTGACCATCAAGCGGAACAAGAAGTGCCGTCATGAGTAATTGAGAGGGAACATAATCTATCAGATTTTCCACTGTTCCATGCAAGATGCTGAGGTTGTACTTGGGCCATGAAATAATTGCATGTTGCTGAGATCGAATATGAGACCATTGCCGAAGTGATGTCGCAGCTTAGAAGTCGATTGCCCTGATGCAATTTCACATTGCTCTTTGTCTGAGAATCTGTACCCTTCATGCATCTTTGTTCTCTTTTTCTCTCTGTTTTTAGAGATTTGTGCTATCTTTATATATATTTATGGCAATTTATCATTGTTAATTTTCTCATTTCAACAATTTTTTTCTTTTCTTTTCTTTTTGTATGAAGAATTCTTCTTATTGAAAGTTTGATAGTTAAGATTGTGAGCAAACATACACTTGAGCCTTGACCCAAGTGTCAAGTTTGTAGTTGCTTTTGGTTCAACTATATTACTTTCTTGAACTAGTTGAGATTGCTATCGGTCGGATGCTTTGTGCTAATAGACTTACTGATGACGAATTCAATTTTGGAATTTGAGAATTTGATTCATTATGTTATGTAGTTTGTGCGGCAAACTTGACGAAGGATTACTTGATTTGTCCTCACTGAATTGTCAGGAAGTTTGCATACCTTATATTCTCTATTTATTTTTTTTTTACGGGCTTGATGAAGGAGTGCATGTTGGTGACCTAGGCCTCGAGGCTTGCATTAGGTCGATGGGAAAAAGTCATCGGTTTAGAGCTTTGTGAATAACAGACTTGTTGATGATAAAATCTCCTAGGTTCAGCCTCGGGCTTTATACAAACCTTGGGATAGCTTCTTCAGTCCTTTGCTTTGTGTTTGAGTGGACTTATTGAAGAAACAAAATTCCTCTTATCCTTGTTTTATAATCGGCGAATTCTTTGAGGGAATTGTAGGTTTTGATTAGGTTGGTAGCACCAAATGTAGGTAATACTCTGACCCTAAACCAGTTGAGATGGTATCCTTAATCTGGGTTATTTGGACTTATCAAGTTGGGTAAGTTGGGATTTGACAGCTCTTGTCATCCAACTGTTGAGACGGGAGTTCTCTTATTACTTTCATACGGCTTGTTGTGTAAGCAGAGCTGCGAGCAACTCAGTTATATTTACTCTTGTTGAGTTTGACCTCATACGCCTATTTAGGCCTTAGACTTGAATTATAAAGAAACATGCTCTTCCAACTAGATTTCCTAAAGTATGCATATTTAGAGTCTTTCTTTGTGGTTTAAGATCTCAAAGCTTACATGCATTTAATAACTTTTTGAATGAGAATTATCCCTTCAACTGTCACCTCGATCCTTTTGTCGATGAGAATAATCTTATGGACCACGACTATTTGAACTTGTCGAGTCAGGTAAGCTTAGGAATCTAACAGTCCTTGACGTTAGGATGATGAAAATGGAGTTCTTTTATTGCGGACTTTCTTAACAACACAAGTTCTCCTATAGCCCAAAGCTGGGGAGTGACACGGAAGAAGGTGATGTCATCCCTTCTGAATCCAAGAAGACTTGCAAATCTTTAGTCAAAGGGAAGATGAAGGCGGAATATTTAGATTCTAATTATGACTAGTTTTGAGCTTATGATGATTTTTTTTCATTCTTCTGAATCTTGGGTTTATAAAGTTACATTGGCATCTTCACTTTTGGAATTAGATATTTCATTTCCATCAAAATCTTAGTAGTTTAGTGTTGCTTCTTTTTCAACAAAATCTTTCCTCTCTTTTTGAATTTACTTTATGTTCATGTACCACAAGGAATCTATGCAGTTGATCAATAGAGTAAGTGTTCAAATCTCGTGCTTCAAGAATGGCAATTTTAATTGGGTCCCATTCTTTTCTCAAAATAATGAAGAACATTATCTATCTTTTCTCTATTTGTGTGCTTTTTATTGAGTATCTTGTTTGTTCGTAATTTTGATGAGCTGACCGAACATTTTGATGACAATTTCTCCGAGCTTCATTATAAATGATTTATATTCTTGCATAAGAATGTTAATTTGAGTTTCTTTTATCTTGTTTATGCCCTTCATTTGTGACAACTAGTTTGTCTTAAATCCTTGCCTATCTTTAAATTGCAAACTTTCATATAGTTATTGTATTTCAATTGTAAAATATAAGTTCCTTTTAATTGTTTAGTTGACCAATTCGGCTACCTCTACTTCTTTATAAATTTTGGTGTGATTACACTGTCAATATTAAAATAGGTATTTTATAAACCTTTAAAACTAAATTTCATACTTGCATATCACAATATTGAAAATACATTATCATAGGATCCAAAAGTTTATTGCAAAATAGAAGAGGCCTTATGATGAAATGACTTTCATGGACTATCCTAAAAGTGCATTTGTGCGATATGAATGTATTGATATATATCTCAAAAAATTATGCTTGGATCTAAAGCCAATCATAGACCCGATGCTTTAATACCAATTGATGGTTTACACGTGACCCAAGAGAATAGCATGAATTGGGTACTTTGAAAAACTTATTTGAAATTAAGTACACACTAATTTCACGAAAATTATCTTGCTTGAAAATAAATATCTAAGTAACCATACAAGATCAATAAACAAAAAATAACATGCAAAAAAATAGATAAAAATATTAATTTTTATATGATTCAGCTCGATGAAGTCTATGTCCACATTTAGATGCACAAATCAATATATGATTCCTACTAGTAAACTAAGTCTTGTTCACACCATGCAGATGGAGAACCCCATAAAATCATTTCTAAGAGGAATCATTTACTCACCTTCATTATGGATAAAACTGCTGTCTCTAAGCCTTCTCCAAAAGACTTGACAATTATATAAATTATAAAACGTGAAATGCAGTAAATAGGACAATCTTACATGCAGATCTTGCTGTGTGAAAAATTGATATTATAGGAGCAGTGATCGAAGGAGAGATGAACAAACTAGTAATCCTTTGTTCTCAAAATTGTCATTTTGATGGCTGAAATTTTCACGGAGGGTGTTGGGGTTTTGCAATGGAGGCTAAGGTTTTGCAATGGCAAGCTCTTTGTTATTTTGGTTAGGATCTCGAAAATAACATGAGTATGTATAATATAATTTTTTTGAATTTGAACAAGTAATATAAAGGAAAAGGATTAAAATGGCTTGACTCTTTGTGTAGGATCAAAATGGCCCCCCATGAATATAGCCTTATTTCTAATTACTATGCCAGAGTCATTCATTTTATTCTTGAATACTCAGCACAATACTCTGGTCTTAGGTCTGCTAACCAACTCCCAAATATCATTCATAACAAATTGATTCAATTCTTCTTGCATGACTATGATCCAGAATTCATCAGATAAGACTTGATATATGTTTGAGGGTTCTACCATGAGATGAAAGTAGAGTGAATAACCTCATTTAACCTCATTTGCTTTCCTAGTTGGCAGACATCACAAATGTGGTCCTTAGAGAATTCTAGTTTGGATATGCCTCTAATTAGGTCCTATTGGGTTATATTTCTAAGAGTCTTCATGCTTGCATTGCATACTCTCCTATGCCATAGCCAGAATTCATCGACAATTATTTTTAAACATAAGAAACTAGTAAATTCAATACAATTCAAATCAAGTATGTAAATATTATTAATTCTTTTTCCTTTTAAAACAATATATTTATTTACACTAATCACATAACTAGTGGATAAGAATTTAATGTGTAAACATTTATTGTACAATTGACTAATGCTAAGCAAGTTATGTTTCAGGCCATCGACTAGTAAGACATTTTTAATAATAAAATTTTTTGAATAACCAATCATACTTGAACCTACCACTTTCCTAATGGTATTGTCTCAAAGTGTGACTTTGCCTCTTGCCCTGGCCTCTAGCATGATGAACTGCTTCATGTCTCCAGTCATATGCCTTGAGCATTCTCTGTTCATATACCACATGCTCTCACTATGTTCTTTGTGAGAGCACTCCTACAAGGTCAATCAAACATTAGATTTGGGGATCCAAGTGAGTTTGCGTTCCACCTTATGCCTTGATGAGTGAGTTGCATGCATGCTATACTGTGGTGTAAGTGATTTGAGCCTCACACTAGATGTGTTCTACAGTGTATTGTGTAGGTGCAGGCTATGTGACCTAGTATGCCACAAAAATGACACCTAACACTAGGGAAATGATTCACTAATTTATGTGGGGTGGGGTGCCTCTTCCTAGGGGTATATGATGCATGCTATGACATGGGATTATACCATTGTGCCAATGTAGGTGGTGTTTCATTTTGTTGAAGTGCATGGATCTTTGCTTTAAGAAATTGATTTGCACTTTCAAGACTTGCAACTTCCAACTTTAATGCATGCTCATTACTATCTAATTCGGTTGCACATGTTTCTAATTCCTTGTATGAATTGTCTATCTCAAGATACTTTGATTTCAAGGATTTATATGCATTGGTTAGATCAATATACTTCTTGTTTAATGCATCAAATTTATTAAGTAAAGACATGTTTTTACTATCTAAAGTAGAATGTTCAACTATCAAACAATCATGTTCTTTTTATAAATTAGAAAAGTTAGTTTTTAAGCTAGCATACATCTTTTTGAGCTTCCTATATGAATTATGAATTTTTTTAATATAATAAAAAGTTCATCATAGGATAGTTGACATACATCATCTTGATCTGACTGATCAAGATTATCATTAGCCATAAGACATAGATTTGTTACCTCATCCTCTACTTGTTCAGATAATTCTGAGGCGTAGTCTGCCCAAAATGCTTTCTGTGTCCGTTGCTTCCCCTTCTTGAACTTTGCCTTCTTTTCACCCTATTCCTTGGTCGAGTGAGTTTTCAAGTTGGGGCAATCAGTTCGCAAAGTGGCCTAGTTTCCTGCATTCAAATCAAATTGTGTGAAATGATGCTTTAAAATTTTTACTATTTTTACCTTTGCTCCATTGTTGATGATGCTTCTGCTTCCTTTTCAGGAAACTTTTGAAATGACGGGTCATCAACGTAATGTCGTCATCCTCCTGAGCTGTAGATCTGTTACTTTCCAATTCATTAGCTTTCAGTGCCATTGACTCACACCTTGCTCATAGGCAAATAAGTGAGCCTAACAAGTTATCTATCGAATAAACATTGAGATCTTTTGATTCATAAATGACAATAACCTTAGCATCATAATTACTAGGGAGAACGAGAATTTTGTTCACTTTTTTAGAATTTGTGAGCTCTCTACCTAAAGCATGCAGGGATGTCACAATTTGAGTAAACTTAGTGTACATGTCTGAGGTGGTTTCATTAGGTTTCATGCGAAAAAATTTATAATCGTGAAATGAGATGTTCAGCCTTGATTGTTTGACCTTGCTAGTCCCTTAGTATATAATACATAGTTTATCCCAAATTTTCTTGCCAGTGATACAAATAGAATCTCTCATGTAATCTTCAGACTTAAATGCACAGAAAAAACAGTTTAAATATTTCACGTTTGATTGAGCTAAGTCCCTATCTTTATTGCTCCATTCATTAAATAGTACCTCAGTTTTAATGCCATTAACAAAATGAGATGGTGCAGAATAACTTTCTTGTACTAAAAATCACATGCGAAAATTAATAGATTGCAAAAATGTTAACATGTGGATTTTTCAAAAATCAAACAGTATGTTGTTAAATAAAGGTGAACATGTTATAGAATAACCTTCCGCAGTATTTCTATTTTCAAAATGTGCCATAGATCATTTTTCTCAAGGTTTTCTAAATGCTACTTGTGAGAACCGCTCTGATACCAATTGAAAGTTCAATGTAGGATGTTAATCCTAGGTGAACTATCCCTAGGCATACCAAGAGGGGGTGAATTGATAGTTTTAAAAAACTTCCTATAGACACAAAATTATATTAATTTTTTTTATAAATTTTTTAATAGCTTAAACATAACAAAATTATCATCCAATGCGTAAGTGAAATTATGAAATGAATTTTTTAATTATGATGATGATGAATAACTCAACTCAATATATCAAATAGTTGAAATTATGAAATGAATTTTTTAATTATGATTATGATGAATAGCTCAACTCAATATATCATCAAATAGATGATTTTCTATCATGCAATTTTCAGAAATTTAAAGTAGAGGAAAGTAAATTGCAAAAAATTAAAAATCAGAAAGAATACATTAAAATTTTATAGTGGTTTGGTCAAACAATGACCTGCGTCCACTCCTCTGATTCCTCCTCTCCGAGTATTGCACTGAATTTTAGTGTTTCTCCTTTAGCCCCCACAGATAGGTGGAGAAGCCCTTACAATCTTTTCACCAACTCGGTGCGGTAGAGAACTTTGACCTCTTTCACCCTCCTGGTGAAGGCAGATAATCTTGCACTCCTTTTTACCCTCTTGGTGAAGGTAGAGAACCTCAACGGTCTTCGAGCTGACCATCTTCTTTCCAGAGCCACCCAAGAAATCAAGTAAGACACTCGGAGGAAACAAGGCAAGACGCTTGCTTGGAGCAACCGTGTGAAAACCCCCCACACTCCTCTCTCACACACAAGCTCTCTCCTTCCTAAAGCTCCCCAAGATCTCTTCTCTAAGTTCTCTCTTCAAAAACCCAACAGCCAAAGACTTGAAACAAGTTAATTAAGAGAGCTTAAATACAAGGCTTCACAAAAAGCCCTAAAATTCAATTCTGTCGACACTGATCGTACAGTACGATTAGTTCAAATAGTCTTGTTAGTATTGTACGAAGAGTAATGCGCTGTACGATCAGTTCAAGTATTTGAGCTGATCGTCCAATATGATATAATGCATCGTCCAGTACGATTAGTTCAATTGAATTGGATTATCGTCCCGTACGATTGGTGACGAATAAATATCGTCCCATGCAAAGATCGGGTCGTACTGTATGATTGGTCCAATCATCCAGTACAATGTGATTGGATCAATTAATCCAAATTCGATCCCCTAATTACAGGATTAATTTAGGCAAGATTTGATTATATCGTCCAGTACGATACCTATCATAGTGTACGATTAGAACAAATTTTGAAAATTAAAATATTGCCTAAATTATGATTGGTGGCAGAGATCTTGATTTAAACTGATCGTCTTGTATGATTTTGAGTTGATCACTTTGCGTGGTGGATGGTGGACCTGAAATGTTAGTACACAAGAAACAAATATGCAATAATAACCATAATAGGATATAGCATAGTAGAGAATTCAATAATATTTATTATCATCAAAATCATAAGACTCGGATCCAGATTTGCAACAGATGAGTGCTGCGATGTGGCGTGCCACTGTTGCAATTAGAGGAGGTTGGTGAGCTATCAAGCATCAACAAGTGAGCGAGTGTAAACGATGAGGAAGTGAGTGAGGCAAGTGGGATGGGTCACGTGTGCGATGTGAAAGCTGTCATGTGCAAGAAGTCATGAAGGCTTTCTCAGGCATGATGTATCTAATTCAAGTGTATTTCAAACATTTGATATTTCAAATTTATGCGTTTTTACTCTACACTCCTAATTCTTGTAACCAAATAGCCCCTTTGTCAATAATAGTCCACCAAGCAAACTTAGTTTTTTTTGTTTTTTTTTGGCGTGATGAGGTAACCAAGATATTGTAACTTTTTCATCTCACACTCCAGAATGAAAGCCAAGTGGTGAATATGAATCGAGAGATCATTTGGGAGAAAGAGAAGGGATAATTGACTTTTAGACCCGAAGCTCCTTCAGATAATTGAAAAGATAATTTTAAGGGCACTGAAGTTGTTTGACATCTGCATCACAATAAAAGAAGAGCATAATCCATAGATTAAATACTAGTTAAAGGAGGACCAACGACAAAACTTTTAATCAAGTCCTGCCTGGTTTGCACGTTGTAGCATTTTTTGGAGAACATCTCTGCTTCAAACCGCATGATCACCTTGAATTGATTGCTAGGAATCCCATTGACAAGAATTAGATGATGAATTCCTTAATCCTGACAACCTATAATAGAGTCGGTAAAACTGAATTTTACTATTGCTTATTTACAGAGGAGAAAATTATGTTTCTTCTCTTGGGGTATTTTCAAAATATCTAATACCTGCTCTTCACTATAAATTCCAGCTTCTAGCAATTTTTATTTGTTTATTGTTTAATTGGTTTCATGAATGTAAAATGAAGGTTCTTTATGCCAGACTTCTTAGTTGGGACAAGGAAAATGATTACGATTGATGGCGATGATATCCATTTAATATATGCTTTTTTATTGCAGCGAAAGGATAAATTGGATCCTAACCTCCTGGAGCTCGAGCAAGCGATCCTTGCAAGCACTACAGCAGTAGCAGCACTTCCAGCACCCAGTCATGAGCCCAAGCCATGGCAAGCCTTTGATGATGGGCCAAAACCAATGCCTTTGCCAAACAACACTTCAGGATTGTCTTGGCCAATCAATGGGAGACTGAACCAGGGTAACTATGCTGCTGCTCATTTCAGTTCTCAGATATCCAGTACAACTGCTCCTGCTTGGAACGGTTCTTCCCAGAGATTTGGTGGTGACTTGGAGAAGAAACTCAGCGCAAAACAACCAAGCAACTGGACTGGTTTCTAGCTTGTACCTCGATTTTGCACAGGTTCTTCAATCCTTAGCTTTCCTATCCTACGCGATTCTTTTCTTCCAGTCAAATGGAAGACTTTTATGGGCTCCTTTTATTTTTTATTGTTGGATGGGTCAATGGCATATATGGGGCATGCATTCCCTTGCTTTTTTTTTTTTTTTGGGTTAATTACATTCACTTTTCTAAGAATTTTTCTGCATATACAAAGCATGTATACTCGAAGGATAGATCAATGGTTCCTCCAGCCTTTTATAGCACTTCACCAGTTCATGATTCTGTACTGAAATTCTCTCGTTCAAGCTGTCATGGTGTGTAATAAAATAGTGTGAAGTAAACAAGGTAGGTCTTTTGGATGCTATTTCTATTTCGTATTGTTAGTTCAATGAAATTGAGTTCTTTCCATTGGTTATTTCCGTGTAAAACTTTTATATTATTATCATTAAAATTTTATATTTAATAAATTTGTGTTAAATAGTTATTAAGTTATGATCAACCCGAAAACAACCAACCTGCACCCATATAACAAAGAGGCAAAAGATATTAATCCATTTTTGACTCATTTAAACTCAAATTTACTTGATTGAATTAAAACTTAACACGATGTGGTATGAAATTTTGGACATTGAGGATCCTCAAAGTCTTACTAGTGAAAATCTCTTTAATATATATATATACTTGGCCGAATATTAATGTTTGGAAAGTATTCGAGCTTTCAAATTTCAAATAACAAATTCAAACATTCCCTCCAATTCTCTTATGATCGATATTTGCATCTCTCTCTCTTCTCCTCTTTTTGCTAAAAAGATTGATCTCTAGCAGAAAAACTCTAGAAACACTCTCTTGAAAAGTTTCTAAGGCATTCTACTTGCAAAAATTCTTTCAAGGGAAACTCTCTCTTATGGTAGATTGTGTTGAGACTTTTCTCTACCATCTTTCATCTCTCTAAGAGATTGAAATTGATAAAGATTTTTTTTATTCATCCTTGAGTAAAAAATTTTAATCTTTATTTTCTTTTATAGTTTGAATGAACATCAAAGTGATTGGATTTTCATTTACAAAATATTTTGAAATCATTAGTTACATTAATAATTATTTTATGCAAAAATATTTTTTTTATTTATTCATGAAGGTGTTCTCTATTTATTAATCCACCTTGTGTGCATTTAGTATTCATAAAAATCACTTTAGCATTACATTGCATATATTTATATTTTAATTTGAAAAATATATTTTCAAATATCAAATATTTATAAAGAAATTATTATAAGCATATTATTAAAATTGTCCTTTTATGAATAATTTGGGTGTATGCGAACAAAATTTGTTTTGAAAAAGATTGAGAGATAAAGTTATAATATATTTTTTTTCCTTTGTATTTAAAAAATTGGGCTGTACTCACTATTTGTAGGAGAGTAGGTTTTTGATTATTATAAGGGCTTGTATTTATCCCGTTGTAGGAGAGTACATAGATCTTGTAATCTAGTAAGATTATTAGTGGAATCCTAGTCAGAGGTGGGTAGGCATTCACATAGGTCGGTTATAAGATTTGGTCGAACCACTTAAAAATATTATGCATGTTGTTTCTTTTTTTCATTTCTTTCTCACATTTGTGTTTGGTTGTGTTTTTAATCATCTTTTTCAGCATATCTTTATTTTGTATAAAATGTTTTAGGCTTCGTTTGGGATGGCGTTTTTATTGCTTCTTAAAGCAGCTTTTTAGAAAAAAATTTTAATATTGGAGATAAATTATAAAGCTCTAATTAGTGGTTTGGAAATATCAATTAAAATGAAAATAAAAAAAATAAAGTTATATAATGATTCTATCATCAGGATGGTAGTAGTAGTAAATAAAATTTTGAAGCCAACTTGTTCTTTTATCAACATCAAGTTATGATTTTACTCAAGAAAATAGCAATCATCACTCTGATTAGAATATAAAGTAGATGCTTTAACTAAAATTATGAAATAATTAGCCAGCCCTAACAGAGAATCAGTTAAAGCAATGACCCAATATTGACATATCATGTCATTGACATATCTTGATCCACCTAAATAATTACTTTTCAAAAATCAAAATCCATAATTATAAACCTTAGTAGATGAAGAATATGATTGGAGGCAAACTATAGTCAACTATTCAAATCAAGAAAGCCTTCCAAGTGATCACTCACTAGTTGCTCAAATTCAAAGTAGAGTACTTTCACTTTTATTTGTAGATAATACTTTGTACCAATATTCATTTGATCAAATGTGATTCATGGAAATGATGTTGAAGTAGGAGACATCAAGCATTATGTGGAACTCATCAATTATATCTTAAAATAAAAATTAAAATTAAATAACTTGATTTTTATTGACAAACAATGTCATCTAATTATGCTAAGAAATATCATTAATGTCATGTTTATTATATCCTTCCACATCAACAACCAAACACACTGCACCCTACCATTGCTTCCCAACCCTTTCAATGTTATGGTACTAATATAATGGGCTTGAATGATCATCCCTCTTTGAAAGAATATAAATTTATATTGATTACAACTAACTATTTCTCAAAGTGGCCATAAGCTATATCCCTTAAAGAGGCCAAAATAGATAATACTTTATAGTTCTTTAAAAACCACATTATACATCACTTTGGGGGCACCTTAATGAACTAAATTAAAAAAATGGTGCTTCTTTAAAAGCACAAATATTATCATATTTTTTTGATGTCATTATATAGAATGGTAGTATTCTACAACATATTACCTTAGGACGAATGAACTTGTTGAGGCTTTCAACAAAACTTTTATAAGACTTATTAGGAAAATATTGATTGTAAATAAAAAAAAATGGCATGATAATTAGAATAAACTTAGTTGGTATATTGAATAATATATTGTGCTCTTAAGCAGTCTACTCCATATGCATTGACTTTTAGTTTAGAAGTTGTCCTTTCTTTGGAAATAGAGATCCCTTCATTGCTTATAAATGCAATTCATGAAATTAATGGTGATTAGAACATATGATTATAGCTTGAAGAATTTGAAAAAAATACACACATGAGAAGGCCCTTTTGTTATAGAAAAGGTATACAAAGGTAGGTCTATCTTATTCGTAGATTGTGATGGTTTTGAACAATTATCTTCCATCAATGGGTAAAAGTTTAAAAATTATTATGTTTCAAGTCATGTAAGAACATCTTTGTAAACATCCATTTATCACTATTTAATTAGAAGTTTATGTACTAAAACATATTTTGATATATGTAATGAAGATAATCATTTTGAAATGTATGCATATTAGATGGATTAAATTAGCATAATTCTCATGCATTCTATACTACGTAAAATTATAGTTGGGTTTGAGATTGAATAAATTTTGTGGAGTATACAATCAAAGTTAGAAAAAAAAAAAAAGAAATCTAACCTCATAAATATGATAAACTTTCCCTCTATTTTATTCCTCTTAAAAAAAAAAAGGAGAATAACTCTTAAATAATAAGAAATAACAGTTTTGGTTCTATCTTTTAACTCGGTCTATATTATCAAAACTCAAATCTATAAATTGAGTGATTGATCTATATACAGTTCCGCTATGTTTATTTGGCTTCTCACAAGACACATACTACTGATTTAGTCATTTGATTAGATTCCTTTGACTCACCAAACCTTAGTTATTGAGTGAACTTCTTCTCTTATGTTCAATAAGTTCAAAGATTGAGCCTAGACATCCTTTCTTTCCTTAGGTTTAATAAGTCAAAAGATTTATGCAAATATTAGCTTTTCTTGGGTTCACATGTTTGAGACTAAGCATATATATAAAGCTCACCATGTTTGAGGACCAATCTTATGATTTATTCAATTTAATAAGCCCTAAGACAAATGGATAATCCTACCAAGTCACATGCTCCAAATTTCATTTCCCTATCAAGGGTTGAGCTAGTAGAACTTTTAAGATTAATACAACTAAGGAAAAAAAAAATCCATGCATTGGAGAAGTTCAATTATCTAAAACTCAAAATGAATTTATTAGCTTAATAAACATAAAGGGTCATTTAGATTAGATTTCTTGAGGTTAAACCTATTCAATAAACTGTGTTCAAACATACACTAAACGTAAGAAATTTGGCAATCAAACTTAAGGACATCAATACACATAATTCAAAAGTCTAATTAGAAAAAAATATTCTAGTTCAACACACATAAGAAACAAATGGATCAACTTTTCTTGAGGATTTTAGTCATATAAAAAATCTAACTAAGGGGTTTATACCATATACTCATTAGAAGAGGCCACTCACACAATGCTCATATGTAAACTTTATATTCCATATCAACCAACTTTTTTGGATTATTTCATCAACACAACCCACATGTTGGAGGCCTATTTGTTGACCTCATTTTTTATACAATTTCATTTCCACCAAACTTATTTGGTTTATCTTACCTAATTATCATATGCTTATGGATATGCCAACCTTGATCCCATACTTCTCAAGTTTTCTACTTCACTTGGCCCAAGTATCATACACCTGGCTAGGTTAGATAGAAATTAACACAGCCAATTCTTTCGATTCCTTGAACTAGGTATTACATATAACTACTAAAGTCATAAACAAACCACATATTCAGAACCCATAACTTGGTTAACTCTAGCATACATCAATAGTATTAGAATAGTTAAAAGTAATCATCTTATTTGGGAATTAATTCAGTATGATATACACTAAATTGACACTCATATATATATATATATATATATATATATAGTTTAAGTTAATCAATTGTAGACTATACTTACATCCTAGCCTTGTCAACCCATATGAACAATGTAAGTTTAAGGCTCACCTAAGGTTAACAAAGATTACCTTAGATCATTCTTTTCCATCAAATTAACTAAGGTTAGCACTTAGTTTAAATAAGTCTCAATTAAATATGTGCTAGGCAAAGTAGGACCTAATCCTAGTTTCACCATTAATTTAATAGATACAATTTCAATTGTTAACTCATAAGATTTAGAACAATCCTATACACCTACTTGGTCAATCCAAAGAACACTCTTGGCCCATTCATGCTTAAGATCTATTTAGGTTAGCCCAAACCAAGCATAAGCATAAGATAAGTTAATTGGTGAACCCTAAATCTTGAATATCTTCCTAGGTAAATCTATTGTGAAAATGTTCTAATAATTAAAAGCATAAAACATACCCAAGAGAGATAGATAGATAGGTAGAGAGAGAGAGAGAGAGAGAGAGAGACAATCGATTGGTGTGTATTTAATAAAATTCTAGTTGTGTGAAAAATTTTATAAATAAAAGCAAACACTAAGTTTTTTTTTAAATAAGACTAAGATGATAGAGTAAGGATAATAATACTAATTTATTTTTTTTAATAAAATAACAAAAATAATATATCATTTTAAAATATTTTTCTTTGATTTAAAATAGATCTCTAATAATGATATCACAAATAAGCATAAAATAAAAAAATTATAAGAAATAAAAACTAAAGTAAGAATAGGCAAACTAGATTTATAGTTAATTGATCAACTAGACCTACATCCAATCCTTGAGTTCTCTCCTCAGAAATTCTATTATCTCTCACCTTTTTCTCCAAGCAATGCGCAGAAGCCTCTCTCCTTCACAAGGTGATGGAGAAACCCTTACACCACTTTTCTTCTTGAAAAGTCTTCAATCCCTAACCTTCCATAGTTTCTCCACCAAGACTCTCTAACACTTCTTATCTCCTTGAGAAGCCTTCACAAATTAGCCTCCCAGGCTAGATCTAGAGTCTTTACATCAAGACTCTCCATAGGTCATCTCTAAGAGCCTTTGTAATAACTAAGAGGAACAATGGTTATAGATTGAGCTAGACAATCATAGTGAATATCTTACACATATCTTTGGACTCTCCTAGAAGATCTCTCTCAATGTCTCTCTCCCAACCTCTCTTATAAAAAATTCTCATATTTTTGAAAAAAATCATTCTCAAACTCTAACTATGCAACTCTAATAAAAATACTTTGGAAACATTCCATAGGTTTCTTTAAATTTTGGATATTTATATGGTGGCCCCAAAAGAAATCCTAAAAAGGTCGTTTAATAAAATGGATGGCTTAATCATATAATATCGTCCATGGATCGTATAATATATATAATTAGTTCAATCAGCCTAAAATCCTTAAAAACATTTTCTATCTGATTAGATTGTATGATCTGAATCATATATTGTATGATAATTTACTCTAATTTGAATCTTCAAAATTTGGGTCTAAATAGGTAAATATTTAAATATTCATACAATACGAAGTACATCATATAATATGGTTAGTTCAAATTTGAATTTACATATTTTGAAAAAGAAATAGATAATAACTGGTTTAATTTAAAGTAGTATATCATATAAGATGGTATTTATTATATAATAATATTATTTATATACCACTTAATTTTTTAATTTATAAAGATTCTTAATTTTATTATGTAGTATGATCCAGATTGTACAATATGATTAGTAAGAGATTAAGTGTTTTAATTTACTCTGAAATTTTCATTCTAATTTATTTTGCACTCATATGTGTATGCTTGATTATTTAATCCACTATATTTGAAAGCTCAATAGATGTTTGTTAAACCAATTAAACTATAGAATGGCACACCAAGAGAGAGGCGGATGAATAGGTGTTTAAAAGCTTTTTAAAAATGTTTTAATTAAATAACCAAAATCATATTTTTTAAATGTGGAAGCAAAATACCAAATCAAAATAGTAATGCCAAAGACAAATTCTAATCTTTTTGTGTTCTTGATTTGGTAGAAAATAAAACAATTATTTTTTTTCCTAATTTTATTTTGAAACAACAGTCAATTCAATCAACCACAGTGATTATCAAACTCAACCAAATTGCAATAAAATAAATATTCAAGAAAGTAAACTGTAGAAAGTAAATACAAAAAATAAAAGAATGCAAATCATGTTTTTATAGTGGTTCAGTTAACTTGACTTACATTTACTCCCCAAAGTCATTCTCTTAGGGTATTATACTAAATAAATAGTGACTCTTCCTCAGCCCCAATGGCTAAGCGGAAAAGCCCTTACACAATCATTTTCACCAACCTGGTGCAGCGGAGTAGTTGAATCCCTTTCACCAACCTAGTATATTGGAGTAGCCGGAATCACTTTCACCCTCCTGGTGCAGCGGACTAGCCCAAACCACTTTCACCCTCCTGGTGCAGTGGAGTAGCCCAAATCACTTTCACCCTCCTAGTGCAATAGAGTAGTCGTAATCACTTTCACCCCCATAGTATGGTGGAGTAGCTAATGGTCCTTTTACACGAAAGGGGCTTCCCAAAGCTTCCCTCAAGATGAATAATGACACGTGGAGAACTTAGGTGTAAGTTAACAGGATCAACTATGTGAAATTCTATCTCACTCTCCATTGAAACCCATAAGGATCTTCTTCCTCTCTCATAGCCTTACCCTTTCTCTCTCTTTCTCAAAGCCATCTCTTCAATGCTCTCTCACAGAAGACTCAAACCTTTGACCATCAAAGTCTTCTATAAAGTCTATTAAGAAAGCTTAAATAGTGGGCTTCCAAAAAACCTAATAATTTAATTCTTCTGACTTTAATCATATAGTTAAAATTTCAATTTGTACAGTATGATTAGTTCAATTCTCCCATTGTTAGTATTGTATGATAAATAGTAGTACTGTATGATCAATACAATTTTCTCACTGATCGAATTGGATGAATGAACAGTAGTAAGATATGATTTGTTCAAATCAAACATCAGATCATATAAGATGAACCAAACATCATTCAGAGTGTCCTCGGGTGATTTGTTGAATATGATATATAATTATTGTAGATCTAATTTTGAATCATGCTATTAAATTAGGTAATATTTGCAAAGATTAGACAATACAAATAGGTTTGTATAGCATGAATAGTTCAATTTTTTAAATTTAAATTTGCCTATTTTAGATAAGCTGGATTCAATGGTGGGATTTCTAGTTATAGCAGATCATCAAATACGATGTGGTGTTTATATTGTATGATTAGTTATAATTCAAATTTATTATTATTTTTTATTTAAATTAAATAGTTTAATTAATTTTTATTTAAACTAATTGTACAATATAATTTAGATCATGCAATATGATTAATAGAAAAATTAAAATATTTCCTTTTTACTCCCTTTGTATTTGTGTACACGATTGCTAAACTAGCATACTTCATTTACATATATTGACTCTAGAAAAATAAAATTATATACTCTTTCAAATAAGTCTAACCTACTCAACCCATTCTTGCACTTTAATTCTCTAATGGTCTTTATGTATGTTGAACCTAAAATGTTAGTGTTGCACATAGGAAAAATATATAGTATATAAAGTAGGAGAAATTAAATAAACATCCAATAATATTTATAATCATCAAAATAAAAGCTCAAGCTCCTAGATTGTACCAATATTCTTATACAAACATGAGAAAATAAGAAAAATTATAAATTATAAATTATAAATTGATACACATTTTAGTATTTGAGATCATATATTTGATGGCTTCACATTTTTAATTTAACCTCAATTAGCTCCTCTTCTTGATTCACTTCTTCTTATGTGCCAGATATCACTTCATCTTTTTGTTATAAATATAGACCTAAGTCTTGTGATTTTGATGATAGCAAACATTATTGAATTCTCACTATGCTAATTAAATTTATTGCATATCTATTTTTTGTCCTGCTCACTAACATTTTAGGTCCACTGCTCATTTGCAACCTCAATCAGCTCATGATTGGATAGATTAGGATTAAAGTCTGTATTTTTAGTTTTTTAATACTTTTTATCTTTCTTGAGTTAATTATATATTTTGATGGTTCCTAAAGTTAAGTAACCTTGCACACACTCACTCAAGGGGATGAGTTAGTGAGTTAGGAAGATCTTGAGTTTTGTGAACTAATCATACAGTATGATTTATAACATACTAGATGATCAGTTGACCAGAAAATCCTTAATTAGAGAACCTGTGATAATTAAGATTTATTAAACTTATCATAGTGTATGATCCATATCACACAGGACGATCAGTTATAATCTTTAAAATAAATGCCAATAATAATTAAAGTAATATTTTATAATTTAAATTTTATTTTAATCATACCGTACGATATGCAACATACTGCATGATCTATGACAATCATGCCTAAATTAATCTTGTGGTTATGGGAACAATTATGGTTAATTTGTTCAATTAAATCATACAGGACGATTGGTGATGATCGTAACTGTACGACCCAAGTGATACATGGGATGATAATTTATCGTCACCTATCTTCCAAGATAAAATGCCATAGTTTTTCAACTAATCGTATATGATGACCCCTTAATTTCATACCATATGAACCGAGCTCTGCATAGGATGATAATTAATTATTGCCTATCATACTGGACTATCATTACAAACTCTTCAACTGATTATACAAGGTAATATATTTCATATTATCTAAAAAGGCTATTTTGAACTAATCGTACTGGACGATGCTCTTAATCATCCTTGATCATTAGTTCATCTCTTTGAACTGATCGTACACGGTATGTCTCCTCATACAGTACTAATAAGAGTACTTTGAACTAATCGTACATGATGATCTTGGATCATACTAGATGATCAGAGTCGACAGATTAAAATTTAGTGCTTTTTGAGTGGCTCTATATTTAAACACTATCTTGGTCTTATTTTAAAAGACTTTTGTTGCTAAGTGTCTTGAGAGAGAGCATAGAGAGGGAGATGAGTTCTTTGGGAGAGAAGAGAGGGAGAGTTATTTTATGAGGGAGAGTTATGAGGGATTCACAAGGTTACTCCAAGCAAGGTTCTTCCCTATTTTCTTCAAGCTTTATTACAAATCTGGGCCCAACGATTGTGATTTTGATGATAACAAATATTATTGGTTCTTTACTACTGTTATCATTGCATATCTGTTTTATTTGCCCTACTCACTAACCTTTCAGGTCCACAAGATTCACTTGCAATGCCAATCAGCTCAAGATTAGGTAGGCTAAGGTTGAGTATGTCTATAATTTCAATTTTAATGTACTTTTTACCCTTCTTGAGTCAAGTAATGTATCTGGTAGACCCCATGCTAAGGAACCTTGTACATACATACTCAAGGGGGTGAGTTAGTGAGTTATTTTTTTTTTATTTTTTGAACTAATCGTACAATACGATATATATCGTACTAGATGATTAGTTATATAGAAAATCCTAATTAGGGCACCCACTATTCAGGATGATCAGTAACAATCGTACTATACGAATAGATCCATGCATGGGATGATATTTAATTGTTACCCATCGTACAACACAAATACCATAATATTATTTCTTTATTTTTTAGCTATTTTTGGAGGAAGGACCTTCCTTGAACGAAACTGGATCTCCTACACTAAGTTAAGCTCAATAGAAGACTCATTTGGTTCAGTGGTCATGGCTTGTGTTGGCTCTATAAAAAGTGATAATTAGGGGGTGTTCTCAAACTCATCTCTAGAGTCCATGTAATAACCACCCTCATGAATGGTAAACCTAGGTTCTTCCTCACACTCAAACTCTTCTCCATATGAGAGATTATCATTGTTACCAAAGATATATAAAATATGAGAAGAACGAGTGCTAAAAAAGGTGGAACTAGAAAGAGCAAGATATCAAAAGTAGCTAGAATGATCTTTTTTTATTAATTCATCATCAATAAAATGGAGAATAAAATCCTTTAGAGTAAGTGCCAGAAGAGATCTCATCTTTCCTTTTGAAGTTATAATAAAATATTCTCTCTCATATATTTTTTTAGTACATAAAAGAAAAGAAGTGTGCTCAGTAAGCACTACAATGGAAGAAGGAGAAGAAATAAGTAAAGCAACTGGACTGGCAACTGCTAACTTGGCCTGTGAAGGCCTCCTCTCAACTACCTCTGAACTCTGATCATACCTATTATCTTACAAGAGAGTGCAAGATGTTACTCTCCCTTAGTACTAAGGGGTGCTCTGCTATCACTGCTTTGACTATCACACTAATTGGAGTTTGTGATCATATGAATAATTTGAATAACCTTACCTCGAGGCTGTATCAGATCATTATCTTGTAATTAAATCTCCTGGCTAGCCATGAGGCTCTCTACCTTGTCCTTGAACTTGAAGTAGTCTTCAAGGACATGTCAATATACTGGTGGTATGGATGGTATAATGGATGGTCTGTTTACCCCTCTTCTTCTTCCTTCTTGTTGAAAGGAAATGTTATAATATTCTACTTAACAATGAATTTAAATATCTTTTTCACACTCTCCCTTTTAAAGGGATATTCCTTGCTTGGCTTCTTCTGAAAATATTGCTAACTCTCCAGAGTCCTATAAACAAGTCTAAACTGCTATTAAACTTAAGGTTGTGGCTGAAACTGGATAGGTGGCTATACATGTTGTTGTAATTTAGGATCCCTAGTATCTAATTTTGATGATGATAAATAATTTTGACTGGATTACTATGCTCTTCCTTGAAAAATATAGATGTTATTTTTTATCTATGAGTACTAACATTTCAGGTAAGATATACACCGCTCAAGACTGCTGGAGACTCAAGACTAGATAGAATATGATGTAAAAGAATTTATATTTTTGTATTTTTTTTATTTTATTTTTTGAGTCTGCCACAAAAGAGTGTATGCAAATTGGGTGACCATGTCACATATAGGGGGAGAGGTTCTTTTTTTAAGATTAAAGTTTTTTTAAAGAAAAATCATACTATATGATTTTTAATCGTACTATACGATCTGTCATCAACACTTAGGCTTAACGGCTAATTCTAGATAATTAGTTTATGAACTAATCATACTGTATGATTAAGATTGTACTATACAATTTATTTCCATCTGAGAACCCTAGCCGCCAGCATAATTTAGGTAAGATTTTGAATTTGATCTTTGAACTGATCATACTGCACTATCTTAATCATACTGTATGATTATTTAAAATCTTAACAAAATTATCCCTCGTAATTAGGTAATTAAATCGGGGTTTATTAATGAATACCATTTGTATTGTATAATGTATATTGTACTGTACGAACTACAGAGATGAAATTTCTTTGGCCCAGAAATCATACCAGACAAAACCATAATTTTTTTGTACTATTCATCCCAGATGATATTTGTATCGTACAGGATGATGGATTGACTGGAACTAGTCATACTGTATGAAGGGTACAGTGTTGGACGATTTACAGAGATGGTTTTTTGTCATCCCATAAGTTATCCAGTATAAACAGTGGAAAATAAAATGATCATTTAGTACGATCTCTGGATCATACTGTATGATGTGCTTAGAATTTGTGAATTGTTCGCCTACCTTCATACTGGACAGAACTGATTTTGAACTGATCATACTATACGATATTGGATTGTACTGTACGATCCAATATCATTTGAATTGAATTATTAGGGATTTTTTAAGCTTAATAAAAAAATAAGTGTTTTTTATTCTTGTGTAAGTGTGAAGGAGAGGAACGTGATAACTGAAGAAACTCTTAAGAGGGAGCTTTTGAAGAAATCTAGGGTTTATGAGAAGAAGGAGAAGGTAAGCTTGAGCATGATGGAGAAGGAGTGTGAGGGGATCACACGGCTGCTTCAAGCTAGCTACACGCTTTCTCCTCTTATGGCCTTGGTGAATCTTATGGAAGCTCTCTAGGGAGATAGGCTTCTAGGTCAACATCTACCTTCTCCAGGAGGGAGAAAAAGGAGAAGGTCCACTGCCAGGAGGGTGACATAGCGTCTGGCACTCCGCCACACCAGGGAAGGTGAAAGTGAGTTTAATAAAGGCTTCTCTGCCTTACTGTGGGAGCAGAAGGAGAGTCAACTTTTAATAGTGCAACTTTCAGAGTGGAGGACTTCGAGGAGTGGACGTAGGTCAAGTGACCGAACCACTATAAAAATTTATAGTGTGCTTTTTCTATTTTTCATATTTTATATTTCTTGCATTTATGTTTTGTGTTAACTGCTTGGTAAAAATTTTGATTTTAGTTTTTTTATTATAAGATTTAAAATTTTATCATCACTATTATAATTATGAATGAATCATTAGCTTTTATATTTGACTAGTTAAATCATTATTTTAAAATCTAAACAATCCTTAAAAAATTAGAATTCGTGTTTAAGATTCATTTTTAAAATACTAATTCACCCCCCTCATGATGCATCTCGTACATTCACCTGTGCCTGTGGCTTCATCTGTGGTCATGGTGGTGGTGGTGGCTACTATGGTACTGAATTGACCATGGGCCTCTTATCTCTATCTTGGGACTCAAAAGTACTGTGAACTTCCACCTTCCTAGGAGGTGGTGCCCCTAAAAACTCCTGCCTTTAAGGTCTACATCGAGGTTGACTTTCAACCTTAGGAGGGACTTCGATGGGCATACTATCATATAAGCTAGGGGCCTTAATAAATAGCTTCTAAAAGATTTAAATACTAAAACCCTTCAAGTATGGGGCAATAGGACTATTAATATTCTTCAACAGAATCTCAACTGCATGCTGCTCACACTGAAGACTAAGGTTCCTCCACCTAATAATATAGTTAGGTAAGGACTAGTGAGGATATTGTCTGGTCACTACTAACTCACCGACTGTAACTCTATGCTCGACACTGATAAATCTCTGAAGGAAAATCTGCTTAAGCTATACAAATGTGCAGACTGAATCATTGGGAAGATTGGCATACCACTCATATGCCACTCTAATCAAACTGCTAATAAATATCCTCAACATTAACACATTATTCCCTCTAATATTATAATATATGGCTCGATATTGAGCCAAATGTTATTTGGGGTTCCTTAAACCATCAAACAGTCAGAAATGTGGGCGAACAAAATTGATGGGGTATGGCTCCTGCTCATATTCTATCGGGTACGGTCAGCCCCTACTAATTGAATCTCGAGACTTTTTTGGAGGATATAGCTTGTTCAACTCTCTGTACAATCATATCCTAAATCTGATTGGGCAACAATTATACTGACTGACTCATAATTAGAATATTGCAAGTCACTACTAGGGATGTTACTGGAACTATTCTCTGGACCCTTTCTACTCTCACAGGCTCTGTCACCACCATATGTGGCACTGCCGGCTCATCTCTGGATGTAGTAGGAGTACCTATATCCATGACATAGGGTGTAGTCCCCACGCTGTCAATGGGGCGGTCATCACCGACATAGCTCTGGCCATCTGAGTCTACAACTATAAAATTATCGCATCTATATCCAAAGACCGGGGAGGTCTATCCTGTGCTGAGGTGAAAGACACATAAGCCTCCCCCTGCTCTTTTATGTCATCACCAAGATCTTTCTAATCATCTGATGTACCCCACCTCATAACAACATACACATAGTGAACGAGGACATCCTGTTCTGACTCATCTCTAAGGAAGATATCCCCAGAGAAGGTCTAACAGAGGGCATCAATATATGGACCCATAGGGGAAGAAATCCTATGGGGATCGGGGCAGGAACTGACTCTAGTCGAATCAGGGAACCCTCCAAAGGATCAACATCTATAATATATGCCTGAGTATCATAAACCATCAGGACTACTGCTGATCCTAATGGGAGAACTGTATCCAACTGCTAAGGTGCCATAATTATCTGCTCTACCTCACTAGGTCATTACCTATCGACGTCTCCATACCCATCTATTATGTTGGGACCCAGTAGGAACACCTGGCTGTGGAGGGGGAATAACGAAAACAAAACTGAGCTGAGGCCATACTTGCTCCAACTACGGGTGACATCCATGATGATGTGGGTGTTATCCTACTGTAGGAAGATTTATCTGAGGTTTAACTGTAGTAGCTACTCTAGGTTACTGCTGATGTGGTGGTTGTCATCTTTTCCACCTTTAACTCTGTTAGACCGATTATCATTGGTACTGAGCATAAATCTGAGAGATCTGATAGAGTAACCTCTCCTCACTAACACGACCTCTACCCCGTGTTGAGCAGACAATAGTCTTGATCCTCTAAGCGAGGGCTCTAGTAGTATTATTCTTAGGGACTCTAACGTGCGAAAGAGTAGTGATGATAGGAGGGGCCGCAGTAATACGAATGACATCCTCCTCGTCACCACTATACACTAGTGGGGAGAAGCATCCTCCCTGAACTGCATCAATCTCAAGGGCAATCATAACCTTAGGAATTCAAGGAACTGGCGATCTATGTGGCTCTTGCTGTAAGGGAATCGCCCTCTGCTGCACTGGCTCCTAACGAGCCATATATTCTACTATTTATTGTAGTGCTACATTAGACGCTACTAGTCACAACCTCTTATTTTTATTCCTCTAGTCCCTTCTCCCAAGGCTAGAGGTGGAGGAAGATGCTACATTAGGATCGACTAACTAAACAACAAGAGGGACAGGAGCTACTGGAGGAAGTGTTGGGGTTTGCCTAATAATCTTAGGATGATAAAGCTGGCTGAAAATAGAAACCTGATGAGTAAAAGAAGGTGAAGGAAGCTCGGCCTGGGCTCCCCTCTTTCTTGAGGAGGAAGGAGGGGGGCAAAACCTAAGCACGAGTAGCCTCCATCGAGGCAGCATGAAAAGGAACTACTGGTTATCGGTGTTAAGGGGCTGAAGCCATCCAAATAACTAGTACTATAGGCACTGGCCGCCTGACCACTAGATGAGGAAGTTGAATAGGTAGCGGCCTAGGCACTGGCTGTCTAGCCACAGGGTGCACTAGCTACTCATGAATAGGAGAGCGATGAACAGTTGCCCAAACTAGCTACCGAGTAATTGGATGACCAAAAGGGTGCATGGTTGTGCGACCTCTCCTCTGTGGGGAAGAAAAGGCAGCAGCCTCAGAGAGGGTCAGTCTGCCAAGAGTGACGTAGGTCGAGTCAGTAAAGGAGCCAAAAGTGATCCCCTCACAGGAAGGCTCAATAATAGGGACTCCAGAAGTGTCACCCACGACTCCAAGCCAAAAGAGAAAGTAACTAAAGGATCAGAGTAAGCCATGGTACTTTCTACTAATAAAAACTTATAATAATTAACACAAGACGATACTATGAGAAAGAGTGGGAAAAAAGAGGGTGGAATAGCCTAAAGGCTAGGAAGAGAATAACCTAACTAAGGAGAGCCAAACCTAGAGTACACACAAAAGAGAATAATATAGAATCCAAAAATGAAAAGAGAAACTTATACAACCATGGTCGCCATAAATCTATAGGTCTCCAAGAGGATGCTACTTAGTGGGGGATCAGAATGCAAAGGGTACAATCACACTATCCTATAGGACAAAATGGTCAAAGGCTTTTACACTCTATGCAAGAAGATCAATGGGAGAGAAGATGAGATTATACATACGATTAACCATGGAGGATAGTAGCTTTCACCTACACACCTCGATGGAAAATAATATATATGACCCAAAAAATTATGAGATTTCCCTTATTCGATACATCAGCTTGAATAAGGTTTATTTAATATGGGTGTTAGTTTTCCATGGGCGTAAGCCCCTGTGGTTAATTACATCTTAGGCTTCAGCCTAAAAAAACTCTCAATTAAGAACACTATATTATTCTCATCAAGGGTTTGGCGTATAATGGAATATTTATGCTCTCTGAATCTAAAGGAAGATAGGCTCAATTGGGCTAATCAATATATACGGATCATTTAATCACTCGGTCGATCCAAAGTAGAGAAATATGGAGAGCAGACATCACATACCAAACAAATGGAAGTGGCGTCATCCATATGGCACAGATGGGTAGGACTTATAGCCTTCGAAGAGTGGAGAGCTTACCCATCGATAAGACATGCAACGGTATACCAATACCGCCAGCCTTTGATCCTAGATCTATATAAGACATACTATACACCACATACTAACTCCTATGACCTAACTAATGCAAGACACCATGAGGGGACTTATAAAATAAACCCCACTAAGGATCTAAGTAGCTCGGACCTGGATTTACCACCCTGCTTGGAAAGGGGTACCAGCTAAACTCCACCTAGCATATTAAATCCATACAGTCTGATCTTATGCGAATGCAAGAGTGGTGGGAGTCACAGAAAGGGGAATGGGCATCAAGCCTAACCATGAATGGTACTATGCTATGCAAAATAAACTATCCCTCTATGTTGCAAAAAGAAAAAATCTATATGCTTGACTTAAGGCTATACACGTATGGGTAAGGCCAATCAGGAATGTCCAGTAGTCACGGTAAAGTGAACAAGATTTAGAATATTAATCATTATTTTAAAAGTAACCCACAAAAGGGTCATGCATTAATTTTGAAAAATGAGTTGATTTTAAAACATATGTTCTTTTTTAATCTTATTTAAACAAATTTTAATTTTTATAAAAAGCTAAGATCCTAAAGAGCCTAATATTTTTTAATCTTATTTAAACAAATTTTAATTTTTATAAAAAAGCTAAGATCATAAAGAGCCTAATGAAGACTCCATCTAAGCCACCCCAAAGCAAAGCAGAGTAAGAAACTTATGAAAAACATGTAGTTCTAATGTGCAATCAAAGTAAACAAATTATCACACCACAAATAATAATTAATTTCCATGAATATAGCTGGGTTCTGTAATACACCCAAGGAAAATAAAAAGAAAGGTAGCTGAGCTCTACCATATATACAACTCAGCCTAAATCTATACAAAAATGAATTGGTTTGTGGGTTCTTGATCGATCTCCACCTACTTGGCCTCCTGCCTTCTGAAATTCATACACACCTACAAAGCTTTCCTAACTAAAATTATATTTTTGAAAAATAAAAACTTACATGAATCCCCTACAAAAAATATTGTCAGCACAATTATAATAAATAATCATACATCAATCATCCAAAATCTAGTCCTTAGGACCATATTCCCAAGCCAGCATTCCTCACAGTATCTATTAAAGAGCGCATTTATAATTATTATGACAACATTTTTTTTATTTGCCCTTTAGGAATGTGGTCACCTGTAGAAGATATTTTTATAAATAATTATAACCACTTAAGGGCAAGTGCCCGCTCATCAATCATAAAATAAAAAATGGCAACCATAAAATAATCTAAATTAGAAAATACATCATCACATCATCACAAATATAAAATGAAAAAGAAAGAAATTGTAAAATATTATCCTAACTACACCCTACCCTCAGATACCTATGAAAAAGTGTCATATCCAACACCTAAATGTGAGCAAAAATTAGTGTACCTAGCTACCCCAAATAAGGTGAGAAGTTTAAGTTTCAAGGTCAAGTTCTTATTATTTAATTCATTAGTCCTCGAGTTTCTCTTTAAGTAATTAGTGCTTAACGGTGAATCAATTAATAATTAGATTTAGGATTATAACTTTAATTATTAAGTTATGAAGAGCCCAAAAATATGGGCCCTAACATACACTAAGGTTATAATGAATTGGGGGCAAATGGTCCATCCTCAATCTTACACCTAACCGAGGCTGAAAATGGTATAAGGTGGCAAGGGTCGGTTACTCCTTCCTTGATAATCTAAGACTTGAGGTAAGGCTAAAAGGTGACATCCTAAGAGGATCTATCATCCATAATAAAGAAAAATCTATGCTTCCTATGTCTAGGATAGATTTTTTTTAAAGATTGATATTAGAATAAAAAGACTCACTACCTAGAGATATGTATAGGTTCTACCTGACTTAAGGTTTAATATTTAGGTGGTTAAGAATTTGGTTTGGACTTCTAAGGATGGTTTCAAATTTTTTAAAGAGGGGATAATTTATATAGATCTTTATAATCTTTCCCCTTAACTTATGAGGTATGTGGCGTTGTCACAGTGGACTCGAGGAACCAGGCCTCCTTAGGATACTTAGCCCTGTAGCTCAAGGTAGTCCAGCCTATATACCTTTCATGTGTTAAGAGAAAAATGTACAAAAATAAACATAAATTTGACATAGGTTGAGGAACTAAGGTATAGTTTAAAGTTCATTTGCTCCTCCAAATATAAGGTATTATACTAAGCTCAAATAATAAATCAGACACATTAATCATTAAGGGAACATACAATATAAAGCTAAGATACGAGATAACCTAGCATGCTAGAGCTCAATTTTTATTTAGATTTTCATATTCTTGATTATGTTAATGGAAAATATCATTTAAGGCTTAAAATTTTATTAAAGAAAATAGTTTTTAGAGTTATTTAAATGTTTTAAATCCCAAAGAAAACCAACCTAACGATGCCCACTTCACGTGAGAAAAATGATGCATATGTCACAAGTAGGTGGCCTACACTACAGGCTTAAAATGACCCTAATGGTCTCTAGGATTCATAGAAGGGGGCAAGCTTTGGCCCACAAGGCCAAAACTTTGTTAGTGCACTAACCTATGGTAAACTAACTAAACATCCTAACATGCATATTTGGGCAGGAAAATAAAAATAGTCAACAATGTGTGTGCTAGTGTGTATCCATTCATCATACATTGAGATGTCTCTAAATAACTATCAAGTTATACTTGACCGTGGCATGCCCACTTAAGAGGTCCCGTGCAAATAACATACTAACTAAAGCATATGAAGGACATATTTTACCTCGCAAGCAATAGAAAGAGCAAACATAGGGTGAGAATATGCACCATTCAGAAAGAAATGTAATTAGATAAAAATTAATCTAAAATAACTAAAATCTACAACTTTAAAATTAATCTAAAATATATGGAAAGAATACATCAAAGGAAAGAGTATGTGTGGGTAAAAGAAATAATTAAGCAAGTGCAAATAACCATTAAGATAAAGATATGCATAATGCAATTTTGAATGTGACAATCATATGTCTTTGACTTGAACCTATGCGTGCTTGTAATCAAAACGTAAAACCTATGAAGTCATATAGCATGGCTCATGGCTGCAAATCACATAGCATGGTTACAAAATACTCAGAAGAAAAATACTCAGAAGATACTCACAAAATACTCCAAAAATACTAACAAAGTACTCAAAAAATACTCATAAAATACTCACAAAATATGCACAAAATATGTAGTAAATATGCAGTAAATACGCAATAAATATGTAGTAAATATGCAACAAATATGCAGTAAATACATAGCAACTTCACAATAAACACGTAGTAATTATGCGGTAAATATGTAATAAATACACAGCAAATCTGGACAGTTCTTGCCATCCCGACCCCTCATGTAATGATTTCTTGTAAGTACCAAAGTGTTCAGAATGGTGCGGAATAGCAAATAGAGAGATATATATGCACATATGGAAAGAGAAGACAGGATTAGGTGAAAGAAGACGGGTACCTACGAACGAAAACTTGCGGTCGACGAGATGAACGACTTCAAAACAGTGGCAAGATCTACGACCAAACTTACAATGGCGGATGGAAGGCTCTTTGATATGAACTGAGAGAGTAAGAGTTTCTCTGTTCAGCCCCTTTTTATTCGCACAAGAGAGAGACAAAGAAATAGAGGGAGCTCGAACGAGAGAGCTAGGGCAGGGACATGTGAATGTCAGAGAAGGGAGAAGGCTTCGGCTCTTACATGAGGAAGAGATCGCCACCCTTTTTTCTTTTCGCAGAAGAGGCATGTGACCACTTCTTATTCTGCCCAAGGACAACACTCGCAAATCTCTACCGCAACGATGATAAGAGATCTTCTGCACACAATCTCCCTACTACAATCACCGAAGTCAGAAAAAAAAGGCTTGATAATGATTAAAAATGAGAGCGATCACAGCCATTGATTTCAAGCGGCTAAATGGCATCTGATTTGAGCCTGAATTAGGCTCAATTTGACTTGATTCAAACCCAAATTGGGCTCGATTAGGCTCAATTAAGTCGACCAAGAATGCTCGGGGGCAAATCCTGATAGAAACGAGATCAACAGCACTCTCGTACTAAACATATTGACATTAGATATCACTTCATTAGAGATCACATGGCCAAGGAGATTTAGAGCCATAACATGTAGACATAAAAAATCAGTTAATAGACATTTTTATCAAAACCCCTTAAGTATGAATGATTCAGTACACTTAGGACTAAATTAGGAGTTATCAAATCTTAGATCATCCAGGATGAACCAAGATCATCAAATTAAGCTCTCTATTAGATCATCCTGTATAATATTGAATGTACAGTATGACCATTAATGGTGATTAAATCCAGATCGATTCCTTCATCTATGAGATTTAATTATAACATTTTAATTAATGTTTGTACAGTATGGAAGGATTCATCAAGTATGATTAGTTTAAATTTTAAAATTTAAATTAGCCTAATTTAGGTAACATAGATTCGACGGTGAGGTTTTTATCAAATACCCCATAATTTTATTATTTATTTTTATGCACTCTAGTTTACTTTTGGTTATCATTTTGAAAGAATTTTTTGGTGATAGATCTCTAGTTAATGTTCTTTTTTGAAATTCAGAAAAAAAATATTTATTTTATAAAAGTTAAAAAATTTTATTTTGTTTTGGTTTTGGTTAATTTCATAAATGAATCAGCATATCTCATTCTGATTTTAAGCCAAAGATATTTAAAAGACCAATAAAACAACCCCCCCCCCCCCCTCTCCTGGCGTGCCATTTGTACCTTCAAGTGGAATCTATATCTAACCAAACCACATTTGTATGTGTACTTATTGTTTCTATGTGAACCACATTCACTTGAGTACTTTTCTTTTTCTAGATGACTCATGTTCTTGTCTATATATATATATATATATATATATATATATATATATATATATATATATATATATATATATATATATATATATATATATATATATATATATATACATCCCACAATAATTAGCACACTAATCAAGTGAACCACCTCAAATTTAGCTTCTTTTTGTTGCTTCATGATCCAAACTATACACACCATCTAAAGTTATATTTTTTTCTTCCATCATCCAAACTATAAACACCATCTAAAGTTATATTTTTTTCTTCCATCCTATACAACTAATTGAGAGCTTTCTAATGAATATTTGAACATGCTTTTTAATGGATTATGAAGGAAGAAATTAATTTTCTTCACAATTATCCTCTTCGATAAACCCCTTTACAAAGTTAGGGGATGATCTTGTGGCCATGTGATGAAGATCTAATGATCAAGTATTCTTTAGAGGTTAGGGTTCATTGGATGCTTATTATCATTTAACCTCTTATTCAAATCCAATGATATAGGACTCTCAATATTTTTATTAAAAAAATGAATATAAAGAAAATACATAAAATTGTTAGAAATTATTTTAAATTCTAGAAAAATATTTATCCAAGATCCAAGGTCCTAAAATTCTAAAATCATAACACGAGTCCCTTTAGATGAGAAAGTCTCATAATGAAAATTTTAAACCATTTGGATCATAAGTTAGGCATGATAAGATTTTAAGGCTCCTTTTTTAAGTATTTTTTAATTAAGAAAATTAATTAAAAATTATAATAATTACAAAACATTTATGTGTGTCCTCCATTATTCCTAGGATTATTATGACTACGGATAAAAGCAAGGATTTAATTTTTTTACCTATTTTACCCATTGATTCATCAATAATCTACTAAGCCCATTAACCTTTAGTCTGGATAATTTTGAATGATTTATAATGGTTTGATTACGTTTTATATGTTCCATTGGGTTTACTCTATATAAAACATGATTTGGTTTAAATTGATCTTTCCACCCTAGATTCTCTCATATGTCTTAACCTTAATTTAGGTTAACTCTAGGTGAGCCAATAATTTACCTTAGTCCTTAACCTAGCTAATGGATTTTCCTTTATGGTTTTATATGGTTATATATTCCATTTAGTGATTTTCCATCTTAAGACACTAAGTCCTTAATTGACAGTATGATATGGCACAAGGTAACAATAGTAGACCAATTATAAGAATCTAACTAGGAAAGCAAGGAAAATTATGAAGGGGCCAAGAAGAAGAGCTCAAGGTGAATAGCAATCTTAAATGTTCCCTATTTTATATTTTCACTTTCATTTCTTGTGTGTAAAATACTTATCAGTTGCATTTGGAATTTTATTATAAAATCTAGGACAAGCACAATCCAATATGAATTTTACACACACAACAGATGGATACAAAAAAATTAAAAATAGGGAAAATTTAATAATGATGATCTACTTGAGCTCTTATTCTTGGCCCTCTCATAGCTTTCTTTTGCTTTCCGATTAGTTTTTTTATGATTGGTCCATTGTTGCCACCTTACACCACATCAAAGTGTTTAGTTTGCTTGACCTAATTTGAACCATTAGGTTCTAAGTTACCCATTATATCCATACATCATATGTATGACATCTATTAGTCCAAAAGGATTTGTATGGCCCAACCCTCATGGCCCTAATTAACTTTAGACTACCCCTTTACTTATTTAAGGTGGGTTTAGTTGGTTTTAGTTGGTTTAGTAACCTACACTAAGTTCTAGCTTCTTTATTTAGTGCCATAATGTAACATTCCACCTAGGGTGGAATAATCCCATCATTGGACCATGTTGAGCTTAGGATAGCATAACCCACCCTGAGGTGGACTATGCAAATCTTTAAAGCCTATTGAATTTTATAAACCCTTAGACCTATGAAACTATGAGCTTGGAGTGGGCTTGAACTTATTCTTCTGTGTTGCATTCCTCGACTCTTAGACTTAAGATCTAGAATTTTTGTGTTGATTACCCTTTAATATATTAATAGATTATGACATCCTTGCCCTTAGATTTAGGATATAAGACTTAATGATGGATCACTCCCACTTGGCTATTCTTTAGAAGATTAAACTCCTTAAAGAAAATACTTGAACCTCATGATGACATGACCTATCTTATGACAAATTATGTTCATCACTCTTGGATTTTTTTTTATAATTTTCAATGGTCAAAACCCCTAAGTCATAAAAAATATTAAGAACTTGTTTTAAATCATTAATGATTTGAAATGAAACCATCATTAAGCAATGAACTTCTGAATGTTATGTTCAAAATGATAATTTGAAAATTACACATTGATTAAATTGTCCCATATACTAACTTGGCGTTCTCTAAATGATGTGATAGGTGCATCCATTAAAAACTTTAGGATTAGGATGTAGTTAGGATTACTTGTCCTCTCTACTTGCTGATTCATGTATTGATTGATTGATTGATAATATTATTTAGCTATGACTATGTGAACTAGGATAGATATATCTCTCCCATGTAGATTCGTATCGTGTAGCACCCTCAAAGACACTACTTGCTCACTTGATACAATGTTATACTAGACTAATAATAATTTCAAAGGAAATCAATGTATATTTGAAACCATATTTTGTGTACTTTTATTTTCGTCATATATTTATGTACTAAACAAGCTTTTTATACATATGGGATGATCCATTAGGTAGGAGAAATTATTATGTGCGGACGTCGAATGTTGTCTGGAGACCAACCAGAATGTGCCTAGTTGGTACCGCGGCTCGGTATCGCTGACATGGCTCATTCTGATTGATCTCCGAACAAGAGCTGCGTTCGACATCCACACAGAATAATTTCTCCTTAGGTAGAGCCCAACTGCATTATTCTTAACTCTTTCTTAGGTGTATGGGATGATCCAAGATAGAGCCCACTAGCACAGCTTGTGCAACCTCATCCAATCATCAGCTGATTTTGGGATGTTGTCGACCTAAGACATCATTGAATACATTACAACTTCATCTTATTTTGCTCCCATCCATTAAAATAATCAAGTCGAACACACCACATATAACGCGCATTATCTAATATTTTTTAAAGACCAAACAACATATAAAATTCCAATAAATAATCCACAACAATTTATGCTAACGTTGCTTCAAGATATTATTATTTATGCTATCCAATAATATTATAGACCCCAACATCATATTCGCATATTACATTTACTTAACAAACATTTTAGGTATGCGTACCGGGCAATAGTGGCGATGCGACAAAGTGAATGCTCTGCTACATCTATAATCCGGATCTTTCATTTCTTATAGCTTTAATCTTGTCCGTAGATCCATGACAAACTGCTAGGCAAAGTCGCTTTCCCTGGGTTTCTCGGTATATATATTTTCCTGTATAAGCTCAGTTAGGGCCGGCAAGCAGATATGCTTTTCTGCTATTTCTATACACTCTAATACAGCGGGTTACATTTTCTCCCAAGCAGAGTAGCTTGATTAAGCTACTGTTTACAGAAATAAGCACATCACTCAATTTTCTAAGCTAAGGAAACCACTGTGCAAGAAATCAGTGAATTTATTTTTATTAATTTTGTCCAGCTGAGTAATGTGAAAATCACTTGGGAATTTCGTTAATAGCTCAACAATTGAAGTAATGTGCAATCACAATCAGTGTCAGCTTTACGGTAAATGCAAAAAATTTGAAAGAATGGAAGCTCGAAAGCTTAAGCAAGTAATAGAAGAAATTTTTTTCCTTATTAAATAAATTTTACGTTTACAGTTGTTAGCTGCGGAGGACATCAATTTTGCAGAGCGTCGGCTGTGGTTAGAGGCTGGCAACGATGAATAGCACCAGCAACTACTTCGTCTCACGCAAAGGCTCACGCTCGGGAACGAGAAATAGGCTCAAGGACGGAGACGAGAATGGGAAGAAGATGAATAGTGAAAAAGAGTGGTATTTACATACATATCACTTTATCACTAAAAAGTTTTGGAAGAAGATGAATAGTGAAATAGAATTAGGGAATTAGGTTTTCGCCTTTTCGGTTTAATAAAAAATTTTCTATCATTTGAACCGTCTGATTTGAAATCAACGGCTCATACTACGGTATTATTAAACTACACAGTTTTTAAAAAATTGATCCGGTCAGCCGACTCAGCGGTCGAACTGCAATTTTGAAGCCATCATACACAGTTCCACTCGATCCCAATTTCAGCAACTGATGGAACCGCCGTCCAACCGGTTCCGGTTAAACCAACCAGTCTAGTCCGGTTTCAAAAACCTTGTTAAAAACTACTATCTTTCATTCTTGAGGAAGTGCATGTCACACTGACCAAGTGCTCAAAAAGTGCAAATAGAACGAATTATTTCTGCTAGAAGGACCAAAAAATTAACCTCTCCACAGCCCAAATGAAAGATTAAAAGCTCAGCAGATCTAAAGACAAATTGTCATAGAAATTAACAATAAGATCAGAATAGACAACAAAAATATAAATAAATACACTCAAATTTATATAAAAAATTCTAGACAAAAAAAATATATATCACAAGAATATAAGTATTCAAAATGTTAAAAAATATGTGAAGTGTTGGTCCATGATTTAGTTTAGGTTGATCCTACATGTTATCACACCATTGTATAACTCTATAAATAGAGGTCTTGTATGATGTATTAGTTGAGGAAAATTTTAATAAAGCTTTGATTGTATTTCCTCCCCTAAATTTATGTATCTCTCTCCTCCCTCTCCCTCTCCTCTCTCCCTCTCTCTCTCTCTCTTACAAGAAGAGCTCAAGACCGTTTTTCTCTTGAATTTTACTTAACAATTTGGTATCAGAGCCTGGTGGAGTTGATCAGGCAAAGGTGAAAGAAGGAAGTGTTCTTGTCCAAGAAAGGGAGCAGGTGGTGGCTGCCGGTGCCGCTGATGTACGTATCCACGAGGATTTGTTCATTCAGGCGGACAGGAGGTAGGTTGGTCTCCGGCCGTGGGAACAAGAAACGGGCAGAGCTCGCAAAGGAGGGCGATCGCCCAGTTCGGGTGCTCTGAAGCGTACGGAGGAACTTGGCGGAAGGCCGAGCAGGGCGCAGATGAAGGCCGCGCCGGTGTGAGCAGACGCACAAGGGCTGACGTGGAGCTGTTCGCGATGGATTTGCACTAGGCAGAGCGGCGAGCGCTGCGGGCCGGAGCAAGCGAGGCACTCGGGTGCCTAGGGCTCGCGAACACTGGACGGGATTTGAGTTCGTTTTTGAGAATCTTGGCCTGATTGGATGTGTCAGGAGTGCACTGCAGGCCGGCACAGGCGGAGCGTGCGGGAGAAGGCCTACGTGCGGGATCTTGGTCGATTCGGTGGCTGAGCGAGGGGGCCGAAAGCTCGGGCAGACTCTGTTCTTCGGGCTGTAGCCGAGGTCGGGCCGCCAGGATGGCATGCAAGAGGCTGTGCAGGTTCCGGAAGTAGGGAGATCGCTCGAGTGGGCCAAAGGCGAGATCGGGCCTAGTGCTTCTTGATTCAAGAATATGTTCGTTTGATCGCTGCAAGTGCCACGGACACGGACGAGCACCGGATTCGTGTGAGGCGGACTGTACGGTAGTTGGAGGCGTGGAGCTGCCTAGTTCTAAAATCCGGAGTTGTTCGCGGGCATTTTGTCGGGGCCGAGCAAGAGCGCTTGTAAGCGCAGAGAGGGATCGCACCAGGCAAGGGCGCATGAACGGGGCAGATCAGGGCGGCGGACCGATCGCAGGCTGTAGGCGAGAGACACAGAAGATGCGGGCGCAGAATATCACACAGAAGGAAGGCGCTGGCTCTATTTCATTCGCGTGCAGGTGATAGAGGCAAACCTCTAATGTTGACGTGCTTCGGAGTAGATCCCGCAAGAAGAGTTATTGGCCAGGATCTTGCAGTAGATGCAGTAGCAGAGGTAGTTCTATGGTCGAGAGCAGGTCTTGGTAGGCTTCAACAAACTACTAGTTCATTCCTATTCCTGGGTCCAACTCATGTGGGAAAGATAGCTTGAAAAGGCTCTTGCTGAGAAATTGTTTGATGTTGAAACACTAATAGTTCAAATTGGCATGTCTTAGTACATGAAGCAGCATTCAGTGGCCCGTTTAATTGGTACGCCACCAGGATATGTTGGCCATGAGGAAGGCGGGAAACTCACTGAAGCTGTGTGAAGATCGACTGGGGTCACTTGAATCGGAACATGCTTGCTTGACGGAGAACCTTGTATGCAGGATTCGGTCGGGTTCAAGGAGGGAGATGAACTTTGAAACATGGCTATTAACACGACCGGATGTGGAGCTTCAAATTCAGATGGAGCTTCAGGATCTTTTGGTTGTTGGTGTGCTGGAGAAATTGATCAAGAAAGAAAATCAGAAGAAGAATTTCAGGAATTTGAGTTTTTCTGGTTTTCGGGTTTTAAGAGCGGGAGCCATCCGAAGGGGAAGGTTTAGGGCTTGTGTCGTCTTGGTTTCTTGAGTGAGAAGGAAGAAGAGAGAGATGGTGAAATCTTGGGATTTCTGTGTGTGTAAAGAAGGTGAACCCTTCTTGTTTTCCTCTATCTTGTTCTTCTTCTTTGAAAAAGACAATCGCATAGGGATTGTCGATTGGAAGCGAGTTTCATGCCATAAGCTCTTTTGTTTGGTGTTTTGAGTCGGGTGTGAGAGCAAGAAAGGGCTGGATCTTTGTTAATGGTTGTGTTGAGCTTCTTGTGGGTGAGAGAAGATGTGAGGAGGTGAAATCTTGGGATTTCTGTCTGTGAAGAAGGTGAACCCGTCTTGTTCTCCTCTTATTTGTTCTTAATTTATAAGAAAGACAATATGTTGTGATTATCTGTTGGAAGCCAGTTGGTACCGTAAGATCTTGTTCCTTAGCTGAACGCTGGATGTGCAGGTGTGTTGCTACCTGTTGTGCTCTCGGTTGTGGGGCTACGCCCCCTGGTTTACCCGATTTATTATTTCTGTTGCTCTTGTTTTAAAGATCTGGTTAGATCTTGAGTTCTTTGATTGTAAATTTGAACCAAGGTGAAGATTGTGAAGTGTTGGTCAATGATTTAGTTTAGGTTGATCCTACATGTTATCACACCATTGTATAACTCTATAAATAGAGGCCTTGTATGATGTATTAGTTGAGAAAAATTTTAATAAAGCTTTGATTGTATTTCCTCCCCTAAATTTATGTATCTCTCTCCTCCCTCTCCCTCTCCTCTCTCCCTCTCTCTCTCTCTCCCTCTCTCTCTCTTGCAAGAAGAGCTCAAGATGAGCTCAAGACCGCCTTTCTCTTGAATTTTACTTAACAAATATATATAAGAAGAGAGTGGCGGTTCACATATTATCATAAAATCCTAATTTCATGTATATAAATGCATGCAGAAAATTAAAAAAAAAAATTCATATCACGGGGCTTCTGCACCAACAACCTCTCTGAATACCAACCTAATTCCTTCACTACCATCACAAATTCATAAAAAAAATTTCTCATAATTATATTACATCACATATATTGCACAACGAGCATTTCAGCTTTAGGCCCAACAGAAATCAGATTACAAACTCTTAACATGAGGATATATAATATATGTATGAACCATGTGCAAACTCATTTATTTAACAGAACAAAATCCCATTGAATACAAAATGACCTTGGCAAACCTGTGTGATCTTTCACCTAACTTTGAAAGAAAAATAATTCTTGATTGAAACATAATATGCGGTTATGTGTACATAATGATAAATTTTGTACAACATTATAGAAGAAACTAGAAATTCTCAAGAGGAACAAGAAAGCATACAGACACCAGGGCGATATGCCCATGCAGGCGGCAACCTTGCATATTTCTCCATTCCTGGTTGATCATCATAAGGATTTTCCATTACTTTTAGAAGACGGCGAACCTCTTCATAATCTCCTTGCTCAGCTGAATCAATGGCCGTCTGGCATAGATAATTCCTAAGGATATACTTTGGGTTCACAGAGTTCATGGCAGCTTTCCTCTGCTCATCTGGGATGCCACTAGAGACCAACTTCATAATGCACATAAGAAAATAAGGTAATGTTAAATTAAGGAGTTTGTGTTATCAACTTACATTGCATGGATTAATTTCTACAAATCTGAACAAATTTAATGTTATCATGCCATATAAAAGATTAAATAGGAAAATAATATCTTCCTAATAATGATAAAGAAGCATTTAGTTTCATCAATATGAGATTTCTATAAAACTGGTGACCTTTGAAAGATGATGGATGTTTTGAAGTTTCTGAACACACAAGAAAGAAAAAAAAATAACAAAAGCGGCAGTTTGACCAATAAAAAATGGGGATTTATGCCACTTATGTGTGGAATTTGATAGTGTCGATCAATTAGGTTGTTATATTAACTCATACCTTAATTCTGTAAGCCGAGTTTGCCAAGGAGTTACAAGGGGGCCTCCCCTTGCTTAAGGTTTGGGGCTGCCCTCGAAAAAAACAAATTTCCTGTACAGAGCCACGGCGTTGTACATTAGAGCAGTGTAACGCTAGACACCTATGCACTATAGCATCATAGGATGCAACGAGGTGACATTGTAGTATTGATTTAGAGAAACAGTGGAGCACTATAGTGCTGCAAGTTGGGCTAGAAACATAGTGGAGCGCCGCGATGCTCCAAACCACGACGTCGTGGTGCTATAAGTTTGGCTAGGCAATGTTCTTTCACGTTTTTCATGTGTAACTTGAAGAGTTGTGTCTCTTCATATCGAAGTATATTTCTTTGTTATTTCTGAGATAGAACGGTCTGAAGAAATGAAGTGAGACAAAGAGAGAGAGAGAGAGAGAGAGAGAGAGAGAGATTTGTACAATTTCTCATAATTTTCATAATGAATTTCTTGATGTCGTGGGGCTCCGTAGTTTTTTCTTGATTTTGAGTTTTCTTTGTTAAATCCTAGTGTTCATTTCTATTGTTTTCTTTTATTGTTTGTTTCGTTGCATGGTTTTACTTCCCAACAACTTACAGATATATCACTAGATTCTTATATATTTACATACATCTAAAATTTTCTATTTATTTATATACACCCTATGGGAGCGAGTTATGGAGCGTAGATTGCGGCATGATACTAATGTTTCTCAAAATAAATTTGGATTCATGCCGGGTAGGTCTACTATGGAAGCCATACATTTCTTGAGAGCTTTGATGGAGAAATATAGAGCGAATAAGGAGGATCTACATATGATATTTATTGATTTAGAGAAAGCACATGATAATGTTCCAAGAAAAGTGCTATGGAGAGTTCTAGAAAAGAAAGGGGTTAATAATGCTTATATTCAAATCATTAAAGATATGTATGCAAGAGCAGTTACTTGTGTTCAAACACAAGGTGGTTTGACCAAGTATTTTCCTATTTTGGTTGGATTTTATTAAGGATCAGCATTAAGCCCATATCTTTTTTCCTTAGTCATGGATGTTCTCACTAGACATTTGCAAGAGGATGTACCTTGGTGTATGCTTTTTGCTGATGACATTCTTCTTGTTGATAAGACTAGAGAGGGAGTTGAAGGTAAACTTGAATTATGGAGGTCAACCTTAGAGTCTAAAGGTTTTCGCTTGAGTAGATCTAAAATTGAATATATTCAGTGTAATTTTAGTAGTAATAGACCTAGTGAGGGGATTGTGACTTTGGGCGATCAAGTCATTAATAAGAGTACACGTTGTAGATATCTTGGATCTATTGTTCAAAGTGATGGTGAAATAGATGGGGATATTATCAGCAGAATTCAAGTTGGATAATTGAAGTGGAGGAATGCAATGGGCTTGTTGTGTGATAGAAAAGGCTCCCTCAAACGTGAGGGAAAATTCTATAAGATGGTGGTGAGACCTGCAATGCTTTATGGTGCCGAATGTTGGCCATTAAAAGAGAAGCATAATACTAGGTTAAGTGTTGCAGAGATGAGGATGCTCAGGTGGATGAGTGGCTTTACCCTTAGAGATAGGATACGAAATGAGCATATACGTGAAAAGATTGGAGTAGCTCTAGTGGAAGATAAGATTAGAGAGAGTCGCCTTAGATGATTTGATCACATAAAACGGCGACCTTCCGAAGACCCGGTTAGGAAAGTAGAAGTATTAGATTTGACTTATGTTAAAAAATGTAGAGCTAGACCTAAAAAGACTTGGTTAGAAAATATTAGAAATGATCTTTCTTTATTAGATTTAAATGAGAATTTGACTTTTAACATAACACAATGAAGAAAAAGGATTCATGTAGCCGACCCCACATAGTGGGACAAAGGCTTGATATTGTTGTTATTGTTGTTTATATAACACCCTAGTGTCTAAATAATATTAAAATATATACATAAAATGGTGTAATATTAATAATATTTTGATGTCAATTGTATAAATAAAACAACATCAAGCCTTTATCCTACTATGTGGGGTCAGCTACATGAATCTTTTTTCTCCATTGTGTTCTATTAAGAGTCAAATTCTCATTTAAATATATTAAAGAAAGGTCTTTTCTAATATTTTCAAATCAAGTGTTTTTAGGTCTAGCTCTATCTTCTTAACAATTATATAAATAAATATAAAAATTTATATATTTGATATGTAATTACAAAAAACTTCAATGATATGCATGCAAATCACTCATAAGAAAACTACTTCTCTAGCTCAAGTCAACAGGAGAATGCTTTAATTTCACATTTATCCCAGCATAAGAAAAATTACAAGGGATTCCTCATTCGGTGAATTGCTTTGTGACTTCAGTGGCATAAATCGGCCATAAAAGCAATCCTAATACACACAAGTAGCTGTTACGTATGTCTGCATTTAAGTGCGAGTGTTTTAAGAGAGATGGGCTTCAGTACTACCGAGTGAAATATAACTTTTCTGATCCAAATGAACATAAAATCCTTGAATATTGATTTGCAGTATAATGCAAATGGTTACAAAATAGAAATTTTATGTTGGTTAGGCTACGCATCAAATAAAATATAGAAATTTTAAAAAAAGATGTACACTGTACAAGTCCTAATATTACTGAAGTTATTGATTATCAATATTTCTTCATTCAATTCAATAGCCACACTAGATAAAAGTTGAGCATTCCCATAAAATAATTTGTACAATAAAAAAAATCATATGTACTAACTATGAAACTAGTAAATAAAAAAAAAACTTAAGTATTTGATCAGCGACCCAAACCATCATGAAATCTAATGAAAAGCTACTGAAAATCAAGCTTAACGGTCCATTTCTCATGCTCCTTCCCCTGCCTTTTTTTTTAGTGAATAAAAGAAAAATTAAAAAAATCAGCAGATGCTAGCGCTAGATTCTTTCCCTTCTTTCTCTCTTTAAAGATAATTTCAGTTCACCGGTCCTACTACTATAACTTCCTTAAAGATAATTTCAGTTCACCGGTCCTACGACTATAACTTCCAAACGAGAACACCTCCATCAGTTTCCTAATTTCTTTATTTTTGGTCCTTACTTCTGAAAAAGCCATTACATAGGCTCTTAAGATGGTATTTCTAGAACCCTGTCATGACATTTTGATTGTTTTCCAGCACCTTATAATCTTCGCATATTTCTCTGGCATCTGAAAGTATAAAACTACACTTATCATGATTGCAGGCATGATTAGTCTATTAAAGAAAATTAAAAGACTAATAAATTGAAATAGCAAAAAAGCTAGCATTATTTCAACAGATTAAAAGGTAACCGACAAAAACTGCAGATGGCATCCATGATCCTAATGAAATCATACCTCCTCAATATAGGTTTGCATCCAGCTTATCCATGCTTGCTTTCTCTCATTGCCTATATCTAACAGTACAGCCTTGAGAGGAATGAGAAGCTCGTCTTCCGGGGTCTTGGGGTCTGCTTTGATATTTGAAAGTAGACGGAAGAAATTTGTGTAGTCAACTTTATCAACAGCCATGTTATTGAGAAGCTTACCAATCAAATGTTTGTTGTACTTGGATAGACCAAGTTTTCTAGTCATTATAGATTGGTACTCGTCCATAAATTTTATTCCATATCTGTATAATATAGGGAGTGTCAAACTCCAAATCAAAACTCATTAGAGACCTAGCATTCAACAATGATAAACATATCACCTTTCCATAGCATAGTTTACTTCCTCTTGGCTTATCAAATTTGCAGCTGACAAAGTTGCAGTGAATTGTGCAATATTCCACAAGCCAACGTCCGGCTGATTTGCGAAACAGTACCTTCTTCCTGGGAGGTCTGTGGTATTAGGGGTATAGCTTGGATCAAAAGCATCCAAGAAACCAAAAGGGCCATAATCTATGGATAATCCTAGTACGCTCATGTTATCAGTGTTCAGCACACCATGAGTGAAGCCAACTCCCTGCCATCCCGCAACCAGGGAAGCAGTGCGCTCAGCAACTTCAACTGACCAAGCTAGTATGGGTCATGAAAATAAAGCATGGATTTAATTAGTAAAAGGTCCTAGTTATATACATCATCATCATCATTACCCTTGCGCCAACTGTTTGGGGCCTAGTTAAATACATAGCATAGTTAAAAGAGAAAAGAGAATGCTACCTGCATACTTGTTAGATGTCAAGTCCACAGCTGAAGATCCTTCCAAACCAGCTCCAAAAGAAATATCCTCACTTTTACTAATCTTTTCAAGATGAGGAAAATGATGTCGAATAGTATAGTCTGCTAAAGTGTGTATAATATCAAGGTCTTCTTTGCCCCTAAATGCATGTATTTGGAATGAACCGATTCGCAGAAATGATTGAGCAACGCGGCAGACAATTGCACCAGGTTCATCCTTTGAATTACCGCTGAACGATTGATATCCATAAATTATCTCGTGAAAATGCTCAGAATATTTATAGCATTAATCATCATACATTTAAAGAAAATTTGGTATAATTTATAATGCAAATAATTTGAAAAGGCTCAAAAAACGTCCCAGCATAAAAACACAAAGAGGCTTACATATAAGATAAAACGAGTCATGCACGGTGGAAATTACCCAAAAATGAAGGAACCTATACATATGTGAGTGATGCCAAAGTTGATCCAAAAAAAATAAAACATAAATGATGCGCTAAAACAACAATGAACAAAAAAATAACCACATAATTCCAGAATTTGTTAAATCTTCGTAAAAAAGAAGAGCTAAAACAACTGTCATTCGCCAGGCACTCAATTTGCATGGATACTTAAAAAATATTTGGAAAAAAAAAAACACTCGTCACTTCACAGAATTCTTAGTCATAGCTGAAACACAATTATGTCCAATTGTTACATCCTTATAGTAGCAATCCCTTTTATTATATAAAAAAATATCCTATCTCATGCCAACAAAAATGACAAAGTGGAAGCCACATCAGCAGAGCTGAAAAATAATAACATAATCTATGATGCACAGACATGGATACGACGACACGGACACAACTTGACATGACATGGATACATGACGCATCATTTATTAAAAATATAAGACTTATATTCATATATGAGTTGGATACGGTATTATAATTTTTATATCATTATAATCATATATAGAAATTGAGTAATTACACTATTAAGTATAATTGAGAAATAATAAATCATTTAACTAGGATTTGTGTTTAAAATGATTAATATTAAGATGTCGAGAGTCAGGCGTCGAGGTCGTGTTTCAAGCAACGAGAGGGTAGATGACAATGCTGTCAAGAGACCAGTATCGATGTTGTGCAATAGGCATCGAGCGTTGATGTCGAGATAGCGTTGATCGTTTATGTTGAGATGATGTTGGACAAAATGAGATGTCAATACGACACAGGGGCGTTGATTTTGGGTATAGAAATTGTTGGCATCAAACTTTGATTTTGAGATGGCTTTGAAACATGGATGTTGTGATGGTGGTGAAATTGATGTTGCGATGACATCAGATATTGTTGTAAAACCCTAGCTGCGATCTGTCAGATATAAATGAAAATGAGAATATTTGAGAAATGAGGTATTGAGTGTAGGCAATTGATTTGAGATTGTTGAGAGGAAATAAGATTTTTTTTTTAATAAATAAATATATGAAATATAAGAAATTATATTAAATAAAGTTTTTTAATAAACTATTTAACAGAAGCATGTCGGACACACATGACCAATTTATTTTTAATATATTTTTTAATCGGACATGTCTTCGGCATGTTAGATACGTGTCGAAGGCGTATTGGATGCGTGTCATGTTCGATACGTGTCGGATCCTGCATGCCTCTTTGAGGATTAGTAACGGCGTATCATAGAATAGAACTCTTCATTTTTGGTACAGATTTTGCAAGCCTCTCTAGGTTTAGCTTATTGTTGTTGAAATGACAAAGCAAGGAAAATCACTCATGTGAAATAATTTTAGCATTTCTATGGATTTACTGCAGCGACGCAAGCAGCTGCCCGCCCCACACCACACAGACTGCCAACCCAAACATTACCCAAAACACATGCCACCTGATAGCCCTCATCCAAGGAAGAAATATAGAATGGCATAACAAAAGCTGTAAAAAGTTTCAAATAATTTGCTTATGGATTATCAACACAAGAAGGATTTCCACAATATGCTTGGACAGCACAAATTCTACAACTTCAACAACAGATATCTCAAAACCACAAACCTCAATCCGGCACAAATGTGACTGATTATATGAATGAAAGAAGACATGTGTATCATCATAAAGCATCTAAACAAGTGACTTACTCATAGAACATGTCCCTTGAAACAGATTTTCCAGTTGTGACCAGACAAAGAGCACGGGTTGTAGGAATTCCAAGGCCATTCATTGCTTCACTGCATAGGAATTCACGAATGCTGCTGCGCAGGACTGCAAGACCATCTGCAAACCGACTATAGGGGGTTTTTCCTGCTCCCTTTAGTTGCAACTCCCACCTCTCACCACGAGAATTTAGAACTTCACCTAGAGTGATTGCACGACCATCCCCAAGCTGACCAGCCCACACACCAAATTGGTGTCCGCCATAACATTGGGCATAAGACAATCTACAAATTTTACCCATAATTAGTATTTTCAAGGTAGGGGATAAGAAGTAAAAAAAGTATAATTGACCCTTTGAAAATCTTACCCTCCCAACAAAGGCAGCGCCCCAGAAAATATGAGGGGAAAATCTGGCCTTTGAAATCTGAAAAAGATAGTCAATGCAGGTGGTAAAGACATTTATTTCTCATAGCAAAGAAAATATGACGAAAAAACTAGAGAATATCCTTGGCAAAGAAGTCCAGTAAAAAGGTTTACAGAGCATTGCTGCACATTTAAAAAATGATGAACACAAAGCAGAAAATATGCTCTAGAGCATGCATTACTCATTCTTATAATATGCTGTCTATCAAAAGCCCTCTATATTCAATGCAGGTGGTAAATACATTTATTTTTCATTCCACACATTCCTATTGAGTGTTGTATGAGATTTTAACTTTATTTTGCCATGAGACATGTGGTCCACACAACTTTCTTTCTAATCTTCATGAATTTTATTCACTTGCTTATTGGAGCAACTTCTTCCCTCATTTGTACATTTTTCAAACCATTTAAGTATATATTTCACAACCTAATTTTCAATAGGTGCTACTCCCATTATATATAACAATAATAACATCAAGCCTTTATGACACTATGTGGGGTCAGCTACATGAAACATTTTTCTCCATTGTGTCATGCTAAGGGTCAAATTCTCATTTAAATCTAATAAAGAAAGATCATTTCTTATATTTTCTAACCAAGTCTTTTTAGGTCTACCTCTACCTTTCTTAACATAAGCCAAATCTAATACATCTACTCTCCTAACTGGGTCATCCGAAGGCCGCCGTTTTATGTGACCAAACTATCTAAGGCAACTCTCTCTAATCTTATCTTCCAATGGAGCTACTCCAACCTTTTCACGTATATGCTCATTTCGTATCCTATCTCTATGAGCAAAGCCACTCATCCACCTGAGCATCCTCATCTCTACAACACTTACCTTAATATTATGCTTCTCTTTTAATGGGGCAACATTCTACATCATAAAGCATTGTGATCTCACCACCATCTTATAGAATTTTCCTTTAAGTTTGAGAGAGACTATCACAAAACAAGCCCGATGCATTCCTCCACTTCAACCATCCAACTTGAATTCTACTAATGATATCCCCATCTATTTCACCATCACTCTGAACAATAGACCCAAGATATCTAAAACGTGTACTCTTATTAATGACTTGATTGCCCAAAGTCACAATCCCCCCATTAGATCTATTACTACCAAAACTACACTCCATATATTCGGTTTTAGATCTACTCAAACAAAAACCTTTAGACTCTAAGGTAGACCTCCATAATTCAAGTTTACCTTCAACTCCCTCTCTATTTTTATCAATAAGAAAAATATCATCAGCAAAAAGTATACACCAGGTACAACCTCTAGCAAATGTTTAGTGAGAACATCTATGACTAAAACAGAAAGATATGGGTTCCTTGATGTAATCCAACTGAAATAGGAAAATACTTGGTCAAACCACCTTGTGTTTGAACACAAGTAACAACTCTTGCATACAAATCCTTAATGACTTGAATATAAGCATTATTAACCCCTTTCTTTTCTAAAACTCTCCATAGCACTTCTCTTAGAACTTTATCATGTGCTTTCTCTAATTCAATAAATATCATATGTTGATCCTCCTTCTTCTCTCTATACTTCACCAAACCTCTCAATAAATGTACAGCTTCCATAGTAGACCTACCTGGCATGAATCCAAATTGATTTTGAGAAACATTATTCCTTGTTTTATCACACTTTTATATTAAATATTATTTTTTCTGTCACTCAACTTGCAATTGGTATTTCAGCCCAACACCAAATCCATAATACATCGACAGCCTAATTATTATTATTTTTTTATAAAATCCACTTGTAAGACTGCATAGTGGATAGCCTAAAGTTGGTCAAGTTTACTTTTTAGAATACATAGGTAGGTGCATCTATATGTATGTGTAATATTTATATATATACATAAACAATTGAATTAGAATTTTTTTCATCAATAACGCAATCAAAACCAATTCTTAGTTTAATAAATATCAATTTAAAGTTCACTCAAAATTGAAGGATTTTGAGTAAGCTACACTTAACAAATTTTTTTTTTATTGAGTCTAAATCAAGCAAGAATCATTTTTTGAATTTTGAGTTGGACTAAACTAACTCAAATTCAACTTGATATCAATCTTTCTCATGCTCATCACACAGTATTCCTACGACACTTCTCAAATTAGACCATAGAACTATAACTTTCAAAGCAATATCTTTATCTATACCACAATTCTTTTTAAATTAGATCCAAAATACACAAACCTATCACACATAGATGTGACATGATCTTCCAAAATTATTAATCGATACTTATCAATTTCACATCCACTTAAATAAATTATCATATATTCAAACTTAATTCCACTAATTAGACGCCCCTTTAAAAATATAATAGGATGTGGTGAACGGATAGTTTAAACTCCAATCAAAATTGCCAATTTTCCCAAAACTATCTCTTATGTTCTATATGCACGCAAGTGAATATAACTAACTACTAAGACAATAACGAACAAAAATTTAGCACATATACATATATGAGATAGATTTTCCTATTATTAATAGCCTAGATGAAGGAACACTATTCTTTTTTAGGTTTTTTTTTCCATATCTACCATCTTGTGTGGCATCCAAACTCAAGATCAAACAATTGATTTTCAAAGGCATAAAAATTACTTACAAAGCAAGTTTCATCAATTTCCATATTAATGTAATCATTTATCAAACTTGCAAAAGATAAGTGTTGGTTGACCAAAATATAGAAGCCCACTTAAAAGTATAGTTTACCCATGTGTTTCACCAATTAAAACCAGCAAATTTCTATTAAATATATTCAACAACCCAAGCATTTAATTCTAAGCTATTTAAAGGCCACTCAAAAAACACAATTTTCTTAAATTTTAAACCAACAATTGAGAAAATTTTGAAACATAGAAATAATCATACAATTTTAGAAGTTCTAGAAATTGCATATACCACTAGTTTTGATGATGTTAAAATAATTTTGATCTTACATTAAAGGTCATAATAGCAAATATTTAATGATAATCCTAGCATATGATCATCCTCCTCTAATTAGGACAAAAGTCCATCTTCATATAACATAAATTGAATAACTACAAAAAGGTAAAAAGTAAATAATGTTAGAATTCTAATGAAAACAAGGCTTTCTAGGAATAGGCTGGCGATTAGATGTTAATAAATATTCATTGCAATAAGTACATGACAAAGTCATGTCAATTCAGAAGTTAATTGTGTTGAGGAGTAACAGAGTGTAGATTGAAATAAGATGAAGGGGGAAAGACTTGAGAAAACTGAGGAACATACTCATTAGGATCCAAGTCGAGCAACTTGGCAACTGAATCAGACCATGCAACAAGCTCCGGATTTTCTACTTCAGCTGATGGTGATACTTTGGTGTAGCAAGCATGTAGGACCTGAATGCAATAACAAAGGCATGATTGAATCACAAGCCCGCTAAAATGGTAACTCTTATTCTGTTGGAGCTAAAAACTTACAAACCTGGTGACTAAGTTACAAGAATCACAGACCATAAAAAAAATACTAAATAAAAAGGCTATGAACAAAAAAAAGAACATAGTGTTCCAAATACTATAATGACTAAATTGATGCTGAACCTAAGCTGAAACATTCATAACACCATGATGCATTACTAATACTTCAACATCAATAATACTATTAAATGATACTATGATATTCTAAAGGATTGGAAGCTCCCTCCTACATCAATAGCACGCTAACATCACAGCTCAATTCTCGAGTGATTAGCTCCTAGAGCCTTAAAGTGGAAAGCAAACAAAAATAATTACTTCATCCAAGCATCCACCAAAAATAGAAATCTACCAGATGCTAAAATTTAAGATACAGATGTTATGGAAAAAGTTGTGATAAAGATTAAGTCTAATATAAATCATGCAAAAAGATGAAAATAAGCCGGAGCATTAAACTTAATGTAGATGACTGGTGAATAAGATTCATAAAGAAGAGAAAAATAGTTAGAACAAGGTCAAGGAGGATGAGTTTTATAGAAAGTTGTATGCTAAGAATAGCCAAGACAGCAATCCCCGGGTGGAGAAAGGTAGCTGAAACAACAAACACGGATGCAGCTAATAGGAGGAACAAGCACCTCACGAGGCATAATATCGGACCTCGGATCGCAGGGCAACTCCCTCACAAACGAGTGATCCCAGTTCAGCTCCTCCAGCTTCAGGAGGGCGCCGTTCTGGCGTGCCCTCTCCTCTCCTCCATCTTCGGCGCTCGCTACCTTCTCCACAGAAGTTTCCATTGACACCAGGCCACGAGATCCTTCGCTGACCAAGCAGCCCAACCCCCCTCGCCGTAGATGAAGCCTACCCCTGCTCGCAGGAAGAAGACGGTGCCTCCAGCTAGAATATACCCGCGTCGCCGAGCTCCAGAGGGGTGGCCGGAGAGTAGGGATTGAAATCGAGGATTGAGACGAAGAAGAGATTGAACAAGGGAGGAGAGCAAAGAGGGAGGAAGACAACGTTTTGGAATAAGCGGCGATAGAGAAGCGGTGAGAGGGTACGGAAGAAAAATGGGGCATTTTTTTTGGGCCCTTTTTTCTGTCCTCGTAGTTTCACACTTCTGGTACAGGTTATCGCGTGAACAGCGCTTACCGGCTAGCTTGTCGGGACGGGCTCTATTTGGCACTCTTTTTTTTTTAACTATCATTTATTAATTATATGAATATTTGGCTAATAGTTTTTTAAAAACTCAAAATAATTCATTAATTTTTTAATAAAATAAGTCTCAAAATTATTAAATATATTTAAAAATATTTTTTAAAAAATTTAAGTCATTCCTCATATATTTTATTATCGAAAAAAAAAATTGATTAATTTAAGATTCATTTAAGTAAAATATATTTATCCAAATATTAATCATTTTTTACTACATCTCTAAGGAAATAATATATATATATATATATATATATATATATATTATTGAGTTAATCAGTCTATCCTATTATGAGTTGTTTGGTTTGATATAAAATGTGCAAAGTATTTAAAATGCAGGAGTTTTAAAAATATTAATATTCAGTTTGAAGTAAAAGAAATATATAGTAGAATTTTAAAATATTTGGAATTCAACCTATAATCTAATTTTAGAGTAGTTAGAAATTATTAAATTTAACCGATTTCAAAATCTAGTGTAACATTTCTACCATTGTTATTTCAAGTTGCTGCCATCACCGTCTCCAGTCGCCATCATCGCCCTAGCCACCATCACCACCTATATACTAGTGTCATCACTGCGACCCACTGCTTGTTGCTGGCCCCCCTCCCCCTTCTATCTACTGCCATCGACTAATGCCCGCCACCTAGCTCTTGCCACCATCACCAGCCGGCAACTAACATTGCCTCATGCCACTCGTTGCCAACCGTCGAATACCACTTTTGCCACTAGCTACCTATCATCACCATCTTTGAACTTTCTATTGCATTAATTTTACTTCTAATCAAATCAAAATAATAATAATAATAATAATAAGAATAATAATAATAATAATCACATATAATTATTTTGCATTTATTCATGTAAGTGCTAATATTTCAAATACGATATATGTATTTTATACTGCATTCCCTTAGTGTGAAATTATATTGTATAGTTTTTTATTTAAAATTTATAATTTATAATTTTATGTCAAAACATTCATGATGGTAGAGAGATAGAGGTGTCCTAGCTTTGCATAATCGAGCAATGATGGGATGTATTTGAGTTTATGCTTTACTTGTGGCTAAATTATATACTAATTTGCCACTATAGATTCATATGCTAAATACTGTAGTTCCAGTAATTAAGTGTTATGAGAAGAGTAATGATCTCACAAGAAAATAAGCCAATCAAAATTTATTTTAGTATTGCCTACTCAAGATACTAAATTTATCCTACACAATGAATCAATGGATAATTACTAGAACTATTGAGAAATATAAAAAATAATTAAAATAACCAAAAATAAAGATATTTTGGATTAATGATGGTGAATGAACCTATGTTTTCCTTAGTAGACTCATTTATAATAGTTGTGAATCAGAGCTTATGCACCTCTAGATCTTTATCGAGCTTGTAAAGGTTTAAAGAAAAGTTTATGACCTCTTTGCAATTATTATATCTTCATAAATCCTAGAATTTTAATCATCCTATATCTAGGAAAGCATTCCATTTCAATACTCCTAATTATTCCAACATTCCTTCATCAAAATAATGTATCATAGTAGATTTTAACTTCATATATAGCCATTGCACAAATTATATTAAGAATGACAGATATTAAAATAATAATTCACATTTATATATAAGAGTCTACATTAAGATATACACAGATTTTTACATCATCGGTCCAAAATTAGAAGTTTAGCTGACCATAAAAATAAAATTGAACAAAACACTTTCTATTACTTGCCCAAGAAAAGAGTACAAATAGAAAAGATGAAAAAAAAAAGCACCCAGGATGTAGAATCCCAAACAGACCTTGTAAATGGATTCTTCTCGGAGTAATTATCCCCTTACACTTTCAGTCTCCACACTTCTTTTCACTCCTAAGTGTGGTTTTGCTCTCTACAAGGACGATCAACTACTCCACTACACATTACTCACTATCCTTTGGTTTTCCACTTCAAAAGAAATTATAAAAAAACTATTTATACTTAACATAAATAGGCTTAGGTGCCGTGACACTCGATAGGGTGGCGTTGAGGTGTTACAATATGAACTAGAGTCTCGACGCTATTTAATGTGCTCTGCTGTGGCGTTGGACTGACCTGACACTACTGTTAGTTGATTCAGCATGATGTTTGACTAATTCGGTGTCACTTCTTTTCTCTAACAACTCTATCACAGCATTGCAAAAGAAGGGTGCTACGGTACTTGATCACGTCATTCGATGCCACAATGCTCCAACATTGAATTATGTGCAATTTTCTCAATGCTCTGGCACTATAATATTCACTTATGGCACTACGATATTGAGTAGCACTGTTGTGTTGACCTTTGTTCCGCCGAGCATTGAATTTACAAATTGTGCAAGGCTCCAGTGCTGCAATGTCCTATTCTGGTGCCGCACTGTTGAAAATGTTGTGGAACATATAGTTTTGGCACTACATTGCTTGTTCTTAACTTTATAATTTTTGCTCATTTTCCTGAGGTATTCTTGCACAACATTAACTAAAACACACATGTTTACTGGAATTTAATACAGTAAAAATACATCATAATTTTTGTTTAACAAATTCCCCCCAGCTTATGCTCTTACTTGTCCTCAAGTAATTGTGTTTGCACCTTTGATAAACTCTTTGTTCCAAATAAGGAGAAGTTGTAGATTAAAAATAATTAAAATGTAAGATAATACTCTATTATTTAGATGTGAATTATAATAATCAAAGTGTGACAATTTTAATTTAAACAATCATGAACAAAAGCATCCTAAGGAATTATCTTCATTAATACCCGAATTGAATTCCTCAACTACAAGTGTAAGTGTAATTGGACTACTAATTTAGATTGAATGCTTTATCATTTAAGAATTGCTCGTACATTAGCTAATTTTAAAATTCATTTATAAACCTTCATATGTAATAACTTACTTACACTCTTCTTTTGAAACTTGAGAATTAGAATCCTTTGAGAATTCAACCATCATCAGATACCAATTTTTGATGTTATAGTACTAATTTTTCTTTGGCTTTTTTTTTCTTTCTTTTGATATTTTTGTATTTCATTTCTTTTTTTTAACGCATATGAGTACTAAATTAATGATTTTAAATATCTGATTAATTTTATTACTTCAAGTGATTATAAATTAAAATTATGTAAGTATTATACAAATTTATTAATTTCATACTTGACTTTATAATGAGTTTTATAAATTAATCTAAGTACTTCCTTTTTTTCTAAATTTAGCTATTCAATTTTATAATCAATAGTCAGTGCTTTGGTGTTATAGCTCTTAAGTTCAATGTGAAGTACTAACTTAGATAATTTTTCTTTATTACTTGCGATAATTTTAAAATTAGAAATTGTTATTATTTGTTCATTCAATTTAGCACCAATAATTTTTCTATTATTCTTAATTTTAAGTAATTTTTAATGGCAATTTTTTTTTAATTTGATCAAGTGAGTATAAAAGTACAATTATAAGAGGACATTCCAATAATTAAGCAAACAAAAAATTTAGTTAATGAAAATTTACATGAACAACATAAACAACAAACAAATAAAATATATTAAAGTGTGTAAGTAACAAAATGAAAAAGGCAAAATACTAAAAAGGTCTTTTTTATTAGAATGATAATTTGTTGAAAAGCCTGCAACAATAATGTCCACTTTATCCACAACTACAAATAGCTTGTGTAAATGTACTAACTATCCACAAGAACATCTGCCAATATCATCATCACGGGAACTTCCCAAGCAAAGAAAATGAAAATTGAAGAAAGTAAAAATAATAACATCATCATCTCGCTCTCTCTCTCTCTCTCTCTCTCAGACAAAGAAAATAAAATCAAAGAAAAATAAAACACAACAACAAAATAATAAGCTTCATTCCAAATCCTCTTCTTCCTCCTCCTCATCATCATCATTATCTGTTATTGGCGGATGCCAAATATAGGGGTCGTACATAAGAGTTGGCGAAAATTGAAATTGATCAAAGTTTTCCGCAAATGGACTCCTGCTAAAATTGCCAACTAACACTTCATTGAATTTTGAAGCATAATTATACTATATTTTTTGTATGTCCACACAAGGGCAACTTGATTTGACATCCCTTTCTACCACTCCCTACTCATCTCATTGAAAGTTGAAACTCCTGCCATCTTCTCCCTAAGATTAACAACCTAATCACCTAATGACCTTAGGGTTACGAGCATTATGTCTACTCGAACTGAGATGGCTAGCCAAATAAGGCTCACTAGGTCCTGCCTCCTCATCATCTCCTCTCTTTTTAAATCTATCAATGAGAGAGAAAATAGGAAAAAGTTACTCCTCATAGGGATTAAATAAAGGAGTGACCTAGACCTATGGAGGTAGAGCCCCTAATGATATACATCAAAGAAGAGTAAATTAGCTTCTCAACTTCAATGGAGTGACCCACTTGGATAGCGTAATTTAATACCGCCATCTCTCTGGTTACTTCATTAATATTTTTGCTTGACTAAAATTATGCAGAAATAAAATAGTGCCAAGCCTTAGAAAGTTTAATCAAACATGATGCTAAAAAATTAATCACTTCTCTCTCTCCAAATAGCTCAACTACGGGGACAAGTTAAAACTCTAAGAAGTTTTTGGTGGTCAATAGATGCTAGACTAAAAGCAAAATAATAATCAAATTTAATGTTCTTAAGTTTATAAATCTTGTTTATGCTAGGGGGATCCAAGGTTACCCACTAGCCTTTCACAAAACACCTGTTATTTTGGCCCTCCTTCGCATTCATAAAGAGCTCCCTCACAACACTCACTACACAAGCACAGGGTTCCTCACCTTTCTTGGACTCTCCAGGTATGAATATACTCTTCTTTCCAAAAAAATTACTTCCAAAACTCTTACCATTAAACCTCTTCCTACTAGTAGTCCACCATTATTGAGTAGCTAACGAATCATTCTCAATCAATTGGGCTCTCTCCACAAGCTCATAATAATTAGAAACGTGAAATGACACTAGTAACTATCTCAAGCTATGTCAAAGTCCTCTTCAAAATCTATAGCATTTATCTATGGAAGAGCTAACCAACTGTAAAGCATATTTAGCCAAATCAATAAACTCTACCTCATACTACATCATAGCCTACTCCTCCAAACAAATCTCAGAAAAGTCTCCTGCATCTACTAACATGTAGAAGGATGTACAAACTAGGCTTGAAACAAATCAGAGAACTCCTTCCAACTAATTAAAGAATTCAATCTCCCTTGAAATTTCTCCTCTTGCTGGCCCATTCATGAGTTCTCTACCTCATCATCTAATAGAAAGATTACAAATAATACTTTTCTTTCAAGATGGTACTACATAACATCAAATATCTTCTCTAGTATTCTCAACCAGTCCTCTACTATTCTAGACTCAATTGTGCCCTTGAATCTCAAAGGCTTCAATTTTAATAACATTTGTAGATGTTAGTTTATCTCATTATATCTAATATTAGGAACCCTGCTTTGTGCCTCACCCATCATTTAAGCTATCAGACTAGCGAACTAAGAAAATATGTCAAAATCGACCATTAGAGGAGTATTATATATAGGAGCTTCCTAACTAGCTCTCTATATATCTATCATGTCTGGGTCTGACGGATCTATAATAACACATAATATTCAATCACTACAGGAAAACTGTCTGTTACCGTCGGAATTTCCGGCGGATGGTATCCGCTGGAAACTAGCGACGCAATTACCGGCGGATTTGTCGCCGGTAATTATGCGATGGAATTTCCGGCGGATTACCCGTCGCTTATTTACTGGCGGATAATACACCGCAATTGCGCCGGAATAGTTTCATTTTCCGACGCAATATCCACCAAAAATTACCGGCGGTCTTACTGGCGTATTTTCCGCTGGCTTACTTAAACTCGATGAACTATAACTGGCGGATGTTCCGCCGGTAATATTACTGACTGAGTATCCGCCGGAAAATCTGTCGGTAAAGGCCCTATTTCGAGCCATCCCGTGCCTGGTTCCTCATTCTCGTCTCGTTCGGCTTTTTTGTGTTCGATTCCGCTACGATGACGCATTCGCTCCGACGATGAATTCCTTTCCTTCGACGCCAACGGACTCTCCTTCTCCGGTGACACTCCGACGACACTCCGACGATGTTCCTTAGCCGCTAGGTTTTGCTCCTTCGACGACGTTCCTTCGGAATCGAACACGGTTTCGCTCCTTCGACGACGTTCCTTGGTGTAGAGGTAACACTCTCTTTTCTTTAGTCATGGATGTTCTTACTAGATTGTACCCTTGTGTGATATTATTAGTAGAATTCAAATTGGATTATTGAAGTGGAGGAATGCATTGGGCTTGTTGTGTGATAGAAAAGTCCCCCTCAAGCTTAGGGGCTGTTTGGTAGAACCTAGGATTTCATTTAAGTAGGATTTTGTAAATTCTCTAAATCCGAATTTACCAAATAATTTACCAAATCCTAAGGGGGTTAAATCCTGAAAACTGTTTAGGGAGTTTACTTAAGTGGGTCTAGGGCAAGGAGAGGGATTTGGCCAACCAAACCAACCCATGTAGTATAGTGTAGAATATTGGCCATTAGAAAATCCAGATTTACAACGTAGCTTTCGTAGGAATGTCTAAGAGCAGGGAGATGGACTCCCATGGTCAGTGGAATTTTGGAAATCTGGTATTTAGAGCGAATCGGGGGAATTTTCTGTCTCGAGAGGATTTCGTTTGCCGTGAGAATTGGATTTGCATTTTAGGCCGTTTGGATGGATTTCACCCAAATTCGGCCGAAATCCGCATACAAAATAGCCCCTTAAGGGGAAATTCTATAAGATGGTGGTTGGATTTACAATACTTTATGGTGTAGAATATTAGCCATTACAAGAGAAGCATACTATTAGGTTAAGTGTTGTAGAGATAAGGATGCTCAGGTGGATGAGTATGTGGTTTGGTCACTTAATTAAAATGATTGCCTTCTGAGCAGGCTAAGAGTCTTTGTATATTACTTCAATAAATTTAATATATCCATATTATATGTAAGTTATATTATGGATATCAGAACTCAAAGAAGTTGGATGTATAATCGATTGGCGCAAGGAAGAAAGATATTAACCGATGAGTTCATCAAATGGGTGAATATTTTTATTCAGACAGCTTTTCAACTGCCCAGCTTCATCAAAGATGGAATGATTCGTTGCCCATATTCTAAACATAAAAATCAGGTCTACCTAAGCCCAGATGATGTTACTATTGATCTATATCGTCGAGGCATCATGCCAAAATATTGGAATTGGACTTCTCATGGTGAGTATGAACCACATTTCGATTCTCGATGTGGCCCATCGATAAGTGCTACCATAGGTGAGGAAGAGCATATCATACCTAATCTTGAGGACTTAATTCATGATGCAAGTGGAGCACAATTTGAACAGTATATAGAAGCTAATCCTAAGTCACCTAATAAAGAAGCTCAAAATTTTTATGATCTACTGCATGCTTCTCAACAACCAATATGGAAGGGTTGCACTACTCACTCAGAGTTATCCATTGCTATTAAGATGTTAAGCATCAAGGCAGAATATAATGTCCCCCGTGAATGTTTTAATCAATTCATTGGGCTGCTCAAAGAAACCAATCCGGCAGATAATATAATTCCTACAGATTTATATCGAACTAAGAAGCTAGTTTCCAAGCTTAGTTTGACATACACAAAGATAGATTATTGTGTCAATGGATGCATGTTATTCTATAAAGATGATTAATCAGAAATTGCATGTCGTTATTGCAACGTACCAAGATTTAAATCAAAATTTTAAAATCTTTTAATAATTTTCTTTAATAAGAATACTAATATATGTATGTTACAGAAAGCAGTGTTGGGTAGAGAACCTACTCCTATTGAATTACATAGTCATACCCACAAGCAACAGGAGGACCAGTGATGGGTTGACGAGCATGCGAGGAAAGCCTTTGTAAGTATATAAGTTCAATTTTTGTAATGTTATCTAAAAATTGCTTAATTCTTTATTCACTTTCATAGGAGGAGTATACACGGATTCGAGAGAGCCAGACTGCAGCAGGTGAAGGTTCTTCTAGCGCATCAACTGAATATTCTGACTACCGCACTTGGTCGCAAGCGGTAGGAGGAATGCAGCACGACAGAGTGTACCGGTTAGGCTCGCAGGCTTATGCATATGAAGGGCAGACATCTAGTGGCTGCAATTTTTCATTTAGTACCCAGGAGTCTTTATATACCTAGCAGATAACTGCCCTTACAGCTGAGCTAGAACAGGTACGAAAAGCCCAAGCTGATTGGCAGATGCAAATGCAGCAGCAGATGAAGATACAGCAGTAGATGCAAATCCAACAAACTCAAATGTTAGAAGAAATGCAAAGGATGAGGGAGCAGATGAACAGTGGGAAGAGTACAGCAGCTGAGGAGGAAACGGATTCAGACTAGATATTTTTTATTCATTTTACGGATGTGGACATTTATATTTGTGTTTTGGATATATTTTGTAATATAATTGTGGATATTTGAATCTGTTGAGTATGTGTTTTGAACATTATTACATTGTTTATATAGTGTATTGTCTATTATGTTGTGGACATCGTTGTGTATATCTGTTTTGTATATGTTTTATTCGCAGGTTGTGAAAATCCAATTTTAGAGGGAAGAAGGTTTTTTTTGTCAATGCTATAGGTTTCCAGTGAATTATCCGTCGGAAATGGTGCCGGTAATACGATATATCAAACTTTCCGACGGATTATGCGCCGGACATTTCCGGCGCTTAGTCCACCGGAAAGTCCGACGGCAATAGTAATGTCAGTTTGTTGCGGCGTATAATCCGCCGGTATTACCGACGGATATTTTCGCCGGTAGTACCGACGGATCATACGCCGGAAACTAATAACATAATAACGTCATTTTTTTGTTATTTTTTCGTCGGAAATATGCCGGAAAATCCGCCGAAAATATTACCGTCAGATTAAATCTGTCGGTAATCTATTTTCGACGCGCGAATTACCATCGGACGGATTTTCGTCGGAAATCCGCCGGAAATCGTATATTTCCGGCGGATTTTCATTTTTACCGAAGGATTTCGTCTGCGGTAACAATGAGTTTTCCTGTAGTGAATTGAATATACATACACAAGAAATAAAAATAATGAACACCCATATAAACTCAAAATTACCCCGCTTGACTTATAGATTAATTCTTATAACTCTATTTTATGATCTATTCTTAAACTATTGCTCTCATACCACCAAAAGCTTGTCACAACCCAAACCAATAGGATACCTATCATATTAAGTTGTGATAGGAAAATCCCAAGATCTAGTTTTTGAAATGCTTCAGATTTATCTTCCAAGTTAAACTTTAAAACAAATAACATACTATAAAGCTATTAAAATATCTAGAGTATTGAAAATAAACTTATCCACACAATTTATATCATTTCGTCAAAATGTATATACAGGATCCACACTATAATACATAACTGTAAAACAAAGAGCAGAATAAAATATAACCAAAGCTAATCATAACTATATAAAAATCAAAATAGAGAAATATCTATATACTCAATTCATATTCTGAACTGCTAATCAATAGGTTGCTTCCTTTTTTAGTTCCTTAAAATCAGAAGAAAAATCACAATGAGCTACAATAACTCAATAGCCCATAAATAATGATCTAAACTTCAAAATTATTCTTTTGTTAAATATTTTGTTAAAATATATAAAAGTAGTTAAATGCAGTATAATAATTCACTGAGTTGAGAAAAGTAATAAGGGTGTAGCCATTAATTAAATTTAAGTAAAATAACATTGAGCAATAAATAAACCAAAATTTATATCACAGAATAATTCAGATCAATTGTCTCCAGACCTAGATAAAATCTCAAAGGATTCTAGCCCCTTATGACTTCCTTTATGTTTATAGCACCAAAACATGCTCGTAAGCACCAGAGTATGACTTATTGCCACAAGAACAAAGCTTTTAGCCAGTAGAACATGGTTTTTTAGCCAACAGAAAATGCCTTATAGGCACCAGATTCCCAATCAGAGATAGAATCAAAAATAATTCTAGCCCCTTGTATCTCCCATTAGAAATTTTTTAATCACATAAGCATATATTTCATCACATTGTAGCAATTAAGCATTATTGAGCATATTTCATAATTGCATAATTTTCTATACTGGTAGGCAACATAAAATCCTATTGAGAATAAAATTCATCATCTAAAAATATAACTAAATTACCAGAGATTATGTAAAATGTTGTTTGGAGACTTTAATTATACTATCACACTATTTTTTAGAGTATATATTATTTTTTATTAAATAAAATTAGTATAAATTTCAAAACTAATAGGGGAAAATTTCTAAAAAAATTTAAATATTCAAAATCTCAATCTCTACAACTTATAAAAAATGTATGGTGAAGATTTTTTTAGTATAAAGTTATCCTCATTTTTTAGTAACAGAAAAAAAAATTTAATAAAAAAATATTATATTTTTAAAAACTGAGATAGGCATAATGTGACTTACCTCGATGTGTATAACTTTCTCAACCAGGCCAACTACTAAAAATGACCTGAAGCAACCCAAAAACTTTCTTTTCACTCTAAAAACCCTCTTGTTCTCTCTCCTCACAATTACCAACGATTGAATGAATGGATGGAACATTAGTTTTATTTTATATTTAAAGTGCAGTTAGTGGCCTAGCATTGCGATGCTTGTTCATTTTCCAAAAATCTGAGACTATAATGCTGAAATATCACTATTTGGCACCTTGGCACTATTGTAGCTCTATGATACTAAGACACCCAACACCTAGGCACTCAAAGAGTGAAATTTTAATTTTTTTTTACAAAATTGCACTCAAAAGCCTTAGGACTCATTCTAGAATACATCTAAACCTCTTTCATACATCAAAACACCTCCAAACACATGTAAATGGGTTTAAAACATAAACTTTCAAATATTTACCTTTTTTTTAATTTGGGTCAGAACAGGTTGAATCAATGTTGAACCTGGAGATGTCCCATATTATTTTATCAAATTAAAGTGTTGGAAAATCACATATTTTATGGCAATTTAAATGTGACTTGTTATTAAGTATCTTCCATGAAATAAGTGTATTTGGAAAGCTCACCTTTTATTACACCTAATATTTGTAGTATTTTCCATCAAATGAGTGTGTTGGAAAAGGCAGTTTATTAAGGCACCTTATGACTATCATTTAAATATTATATTCCATCAAATTTATGTGCTAACAAATTTTAGTTGTTAGGGCAATTAAAGGTGCCCTTAACCCTATGCCAATATCCACTTAAATGACACCATTATAAGATATCTTAAAAGATTATGTGCCATAACATGTACCTATTACAGCCAAACTTCCTACCATGATGAGAAGATGATTGACCACCTTTGGTGATTAATGAGCCAAGGATTGATGGGATACTTTAGTCATTTCACTTCTTATTTGTATAGATTTAGAAGGACTGACTGGACTATTGATGATACACAATTTAATACCTTTGATCATTGATAGGAATAATCTTTTGATTGACTTCAGAGAATCCTTTTGACTCTCTTTGATGATTCACTACTATTAATGACTTCTCAGATTTTATATTTTTTCTTTGTTCTTTCTTGTCTCTGGTGAAGAAATAACTCTTTCTCTACATAACTTTGATTTAGTTTGAGTAGAGATTAACCCTTTCATCGATTTCAAAAACTCTAACTTTGATTGTACATAACAACTTAGACAATTACGAACCAATCCATCCAATAAATTCTTGAACTTTCTCTTTCTCTCAGATAGAGAAACTACAGCAGATGCTTTAGATACAATAAGAAGTGAAGAGTATGCTATTCAAAGAATATTTTATTCTCCAATAGAATGGGATAAAGCATGGAATTGATTTCTACTTGCTACTAGAAAATTAAACATAATTTTAGACTCTTCATTTGTCGATTCAGCTAACTTCAGCTTGGCTGCCTCAGCTGCAACATTCATAAGATAGTTTTCTTCCAAAATCTTCACTTTCTCAGCCCTACCCCTCAGACGATTATTATTATTTCTTCTTTAATATTTAGTCATCTCTGTAGTGGTGGAGGATAACCCCATCTCAAACCTACCCACATATGGGAGTTCAGAAGATACTATAGACTTTCCCTTATAATTAGAAGATAGTCTTGAGAAAGTTAGCCAAGAAAACACTGAAGGTTTAGAGACTATAGGTGTAACTGCAGATCCACATTCAATTGTGATTTCAATAGGATGAGATTTAATATATACAACTGGAGTAACTTCAATTTTGACCACCTCAGCTTGTGGTATGGAGAAGTTAAATTGAATATTATCAATAGATCCAACAGAATTAGTGTGCTCTGAGTATATGGGCCCCGGTTAATAGTCATGCTAACATTATTCTTGAAGGAGAATATTAACTTTCCATATATCTTTCTATGATTGACAAGAATTATGAATTAATTTCTGAAGTTCACTAACCTGTAGGCAAGATATGAATCTAAAGAATATACTAAGTAAAGTTTATTGAATCCCCAAAGCACAATTAAACTGAAGTGGATCAGAGCTTTCTGAATTTGATTTTTTGATGATTTTGAATATGGACCCAGCTTATAAAAATATAGACTAGAGAAGTGATTAAATTTGAAATTTGAGTTTGATTTTTATGTTTTGACAATGACTCTAATCAAAGTGACATTGAACTAGAGGGATGATTGAAGTTTGATTTGAGTTTAGAATAAAATGATAGATTTTGATAGGGTTTAGATTTGGATTTAGATAGTGAATTCAGTAAGAAAAGTTTATTCAAGAGGGGAGATGACTTTGGGATTTACAATCTAAAGATTAAAATTTACATACACATACAAAACTATATACGGGCAGAACCCTTACCCGACCTAGGACCGATTAAGTATTCTGGTTGGGCTAGTCCCCTAGGTTTTTAGGAGAAAACCAAGTAACCATGGGTTTATATGTTTATGTGAATAAATATGGATAAATAAGACTATACATGTGCAAAATCCCAACCTGACCTAGGACCCATTCAATACTTCAATTGGCCTAGTCCATTTGCTTTTTAGGATGAAACTAAGTAACCATAGGTTTATATGTTTATGTGAATAAACATGGACATACAAGATTGAAATTTAAATAAGCATGCATATGTAAGACTATACATAGGTAGAACCCCTACATGACCTAGGAACGATTCAGTATTCTGGTTTCCCTAATCTACTTGGTTTTTAGGATGAAACCAAGTAACCATGGGTTTACATATTTATGTGAATAAACATGGATATATAAGACTAAAATTTAAATAAATAAGAATATACAAGACTATACATGGGTAGAACCCCTACTTGACCTAGGACTACTTCAGTACTCTGGTTGGCCTAGTCCGCTTGGTTATTAGGAAGAAATCAAGTAACCATGGCTTTACACATTTATGTGAATAAACATGGATATAAAAGACTAAAATTTAAATAAACATGCATATATAAGACTAAAATTTAAATAAACATGCATATTTATAAAATCTAATAACCCATACTTTTAATTAAATCTATATATTTTTAAAAAGTCTACTCTTCACAAAGGATGAAGAGAGAAGTCTATCCCTAGTGGAGTCACTAAAAAAATCTATGGATAAATTTTACTTTCTTTTATTTGCCATATGATTTCTTTAAAATATTTCTTCAGTTAAATTAGCATAGATTAACATTATATCGTCTTGAAAGATAGACTAATGTTTTACCATCAATTCAAAAAGAGAAATTAAATTTATTTTCAAAATCAAACACAGCATAAAGAATAATCAATTCATTCTGAAGGATAAAATGAATATTCACTTATCATTTTTGATTAAGAAACTAAATCATTATATTTATTTTCACAATATAAGAGCATAAGAAATATTTAATTCATCCAAAAGGATGAAAGGAATATTCACTTATAGTTTTGATTATGAAACTAAACCAATATTTGCAGTTAGGTCTACGTCCATAGATTCTTTCCCTATCTTAGAAAGAAACTAAGATAGAGTTTATTTTACTACTGGGTTCTATACTTCATATCAGGGCAAGCCCCTATAGTTAATTATATCACTGAAGAGAATACTCTTGATTAAAGTGAAGACTAAAATTTTTAAATTTATATAAATTTAAAGAAAGGTTTCAGCTATGAAGATTTTAGTGTACAGGCTTTATACTATAAATACTTAATTTGAATTTGGTGTTTAGATTTAGACTTTAGATTTTTATATTTTGGAAGGATAGGATAGAAGGAATGTGTAGAGACTGAAGGGTGCATACAATCTTGACTTACAATTGCCTAGAGTGAGTTGTCAGCTAACAATCCTAAACACAAATAATCATCATATGAATCCACGATTAGATGGCTCTATCCTAGGAATCAAGGAATTATAATTTAGAAAATTTAATCAAGACTTTACAATATGTACATGATTGCATAATAAAATGATGCATGGATAATAATGAATAAATAAATAAGTTTTATTCATTTATAATTTCTCCAAGTATAATCGACCTAGCTTAGACCAGAGTTGGTTATCCTAGAAACCATCTAAAGTGTGTGTATAAGGCTGTGTGGCTTGGATAAGTTCTAGGCTTTATTAGTTTGAAATTTTCTATAATTGATTTATTTGTTAAATGTCATTGAAGGTTGGTTTGAATTTAAGATATTTATTTTAGGGGTGTTTTAATTATTGACATTTAGATTTTAAAGAACATAGTGCTCAATAACTTTTAAGTGTTAGAATTCATTGATTGGCAATTCCTAGGCTCATATTTCTAATGCTACCAATCCTAAAAAATGGGTAGATAGGTTGCATAGAGTCCTTACATTTCCATTAAGTGTTTTAGTCCTTAAAGCTTCCAATCCAAGACACCTTGGCCTTTCTAAAAAGAGTCAAACAAAAGAGTATGAAAGCCTTAATTTCTAAATATTTTATTACTAGTTTTTAATGATTATTTAGGTTGATAAGCAATCACTTTTATTCGACTAGGGCTGTGAGGTTTATTTCACCCTCTTTTGGGCTTGCTAGTAGCCTTGTAAGCTCAGGTTATCCAGTAATTACCTATTTATTTAAGTTTGATTGTTGGTTATTGATTTTTAATTAATTTAATTCATTGATTACTAATTTATAAAGCTTACAATTTAACACTTACATCCCATTAATTCATTTATGGTGTTGTCATAATGGGTAAGAGGACCAAAGCCTCCTTAGGACATGTAGGACCAAAGCCTCCTTAGGACATATAATTATGGTGTTGTCATAATGGGTAAGAGGACCAAAGCCTTCATTTATGGTGTTGTCATAATGGGTAAGAGGACCAAAGCCTCCTTGAGGTTTCCATCCTATAAAATTTATTTGATGGAGTGGGTAGTGTAATTGTTGTTCATTTGATTTAATTTATTCAGTTGTTGATTTGTTGAATTTTTTGTGATTTATTGAATTTTCACATTTGTTCAATTATTTGATTAATTAAGTTTGACCAAATTTTGACTTCTTGATTTACATTAAATTCTATAAATTTTAGATTTATCATAAATACTAGACCCAATGATAATTTTAATGCCTTTCAATTTGTGTTAATAGGATTTTCTATAATTAGTTATGATTTTTTTTAGGTTTAGCCCTTTTAATGAATTAAATTTGACCAAATTTTAACTTTCTAATTTATATTGAATTCTAAAAATTTTATATTTTAAATACATATTAAACCCAATTGTGAGTTCAATACTATTGAGTTTGTGTCATTTGGAGATTTTGGTAATTAGTTATGATTTTTATAAGTTTAACCCTTTTTTAATGAATTAATTAATTCAAGAAATTAGTAGATTTTTTATTTTTGCCCCAAATCAAGTCTAATCATCTTGAAATCATTCTCAAATGTCACTAATGACTCCTAAGGATGATTATAAATGTTTAAAACTATTTTGAAACTTTTATTTTTTTATTATTTTAAATATTTAATTAATAGATTTTCTTGATTTTCAAATTACTTTTTATTTTGATTGAATTTCAAAGGCTTTTAATTTGTCTATATTAAGCATTAAATTCTGAGTAATCTATAGTTTAAAATTTACTTTTATGATATATTTTAGATTTATTATGAATTAATAAAAATTCTAGGTTAATTATGCATATCAAACTTGGGTTCACTAATTAACAGATCAAATGAACTCCAAATGTGGTAAATTTTGAAACATAGGTTCGTCTGAATATATACTTCAAACCCACTAAATTTTAGTTCATCAAAGCCTTCCGATGTGGCACAATCAATCCCACAAGGTAAGTGCATCTATACCTTTGAGGATTTAATTTTTACACTCTATTATTTAGATTTGGGTAAAATCAATATCATTTTAACCCTTGCATAAACATAAACGCAACACAAAAAAATTACACTCTAATTCTATGTGTATTAGGAGTAATAAGTTACAAATACTTTGGGTCAAACTATAACTCAAAACTTTAAAAATTTAATTCACCAATATCCATTGATCATCAAGACCCAAAAAAATTAGGTTATGTAGCATACATACCCTAGTGTTCACTGTCTAAATTTGAGCTCAATTGGACCACAGGTTAGGGAGTAATTAAAAAAAATATCAGATATTCAAACCTAAATTACTCTCTATAGAATGATCAAATTTCTTTAAAATTAATTTTAAAATAAAATTGGGCTCAACCTAATTCCAATGAGCCCAATAACTTAAAATTTGGATTAAAATTAAATTTGTTGTGAATTTTTTAAGTTTGGAGTAATTTTTTTACTTATTTAATGCATTAAATGGATTTATCCACCACCGGCCAATAATTGGCAATGATTGCACATTGGTGAAATCATTTCCAATGATTGTATGATGGTGCATGTGACTTCAATTATCCTAATCAGCAGACTGCATGAACCGTTAGATCGCATTATATATGAAATCAAAGGTGTTGCAAATTTGGGCCCAAGTACTGTGATTTTGATAATAACAAATATTATTATTTTCTTATCACTATTATTATTACATATCTATTTTGTTTCCCTGCTCACTAACATTTCAGGTCCACAAGTCCACTGGTAACATCAATCAGCTCAAGATTGGGTAGACTAGGGTTGAGTCTATCTATAATTTCAATTTCAATATACTTTTACCTTTTTTGAGTCAAATCTTGTATCTGGTGGACACTAGGCTGAGTAACCTTACACACACATACTCAAGGGAGTGAGTTGGTGAGTTAGAGAATTTTTAGTTTTTGAACTAATCGTACAGTACGATGTATATCATACTGGACTATCAGTTAAAATAGAAAATCCTAATAGGGCACCTCTATTAATTAAGAGTAATTAAACTAATCATACTGTACAATCCATATCATACAGGACGATCAGTTAAGATTATGAAAGACAGCCACCAATTATGATTTAAGCAACATTTTAATATTCAAATTTTATTCTAATCATTCAGGATTAAGTGAATCATATTGAGCAATTTATAATAATTATGCCTAAATTGATCTTGAGATTAGGGGACTAATTATGGTAGAATTGCTTGAACAGATCATATAGGATGATCGGTGAAGATCAGCATAAACACTCGAACTGATCGTATAGGATAATATGGATCATACTATCTGAAAGGGCTATTTTATACTATTCATACAGAACAATCTAACGATTGTACTTGATGATTTTTGATGGCAAATTGAAAATTAGGGCTTCTTTTGGAGGCTCTCTATTTAAGCTCTTACATTGTCTTGTGAGAGATCTTTTACTATTGATTATGCTTGAGAGGGAGCTTAGAGGAAGAGAAGGAGAGCTTTGTGAGAGAAGAAAGGTAGAGATTCTTGTGATGGGAAGTTATGAGGGATTTATAAAGGTTACTCTAAGCAAGGTTTCATTATCTTCTTCAAGCTGCTTTCTTGAATCCTTGGTGACTCTGGGAGACATTCTTTAGCATCAGATTCAAGTTTTCTACCTACTCCAGGAGAGAGTAAAAGGATTCAAGTTCTCTGCCTATTCCATGAGGGAGTAAAAGGATTCAGGTTCTCTGCCTTCACTTGGAGGGTGAAAAAGATTCATGGCACTCTACCTCTCCGATTCAGTGGAAGAGATTTTTGTAAGGGCTTCTCTGCCTAACTGTGGGGGCTAAAGAAGAGACACTAAAAGGTTTAGTTTAATACTCAGAGGAGGCCTCCGGGGAGTGGACGTAGGTCAGATTTGATAGAACCACTATAAAATATGATGTGTTCGTTCTTTTACTTTTTCGTATTTTAATTTTTATATTTTTCTGTGATTTTCTATGTAGATGAAAACTGTAATTTTATTATTGTGAAATTGATCCGCTTCTACATCAAGGGATTTTCTTTTTATTAAAGAATTTTTAAAATTATCAATTCACTCCCTCTTGGTTAGCCTCGAGCTAATTCTTAGAGGTTTAACAATGTTAATGAACTTTCAAGTGGTATCAGAGCAGGATTCATAAATTAAGTTTTAGAAAACTTCTGAAAAAAGATCAATGTCTAACTTTGAAAATCGTAATACTGCGGAAGGATATTCAATCACACGATCACCTTTATTTAATAATATTCCTTTTAATTATTAGAAAATTTACATGTGTACCTTTTTTCCATCTATATATTATTGCATGTGAATGTTAGTTCAGGAAGGATATTCTGCACCGTCACGTAGTAAAACTGAACTTCCTTTTTCTGAATGGAGCATAGAAGATAGAGATTTAGCCCAACTGAATGCAAAATATTTGAACTATTTTTTCTACGTTTTAAAATCTAAAGATTATATACATGTTTCTACTTACTCTATTGGTAAGGATATTTGGGACAGACTCTGCATAACTTATAAAGGAACAAATGAAGTAAAATAATCTAAGTTGAATATTCTACTCCATGATTATGAACTCTTTCACATGAAACCTAGTGAATTAATTTTTAAAATGTATACTAAGTTCACTCAGATTGTTACTTTCCTACATGCCTTAGGAAGAGAACTTATTAACTATGAAAAAGTTAACGAGATCTTACGTTACTTACCTACTTCCTATTATGCAAAAATTACTACTATTATTGAATCTAAGGATCTAAATGTTTACTCCATTGATAACTTACTTAGACCACTCATTATCTATAAGCAAGGAGTAAGTCAAAGATAGCTTGATGCAGGTGAAAAGAGAAAGGAGAAAAATGTAGCCTTAAAACCTGTGAATTTGCCAACATATTTGCCTTAAGTCAGATGATGTTGATCACTTGCAAATTTTATTTGTCTAAGACTTATTCAACAAATCTTGATCATCAATTTGTTACGTTCACTATGTATTAGTCTCCTTTATTGATGCATCTTCTATAAATTGAATTATTGTTGATGATAGAGACACTATTGCATCCTTCTATGTTTATTCATTTTGCCAATCTACCGCATCGTTGGTATTTGCTTGCCATCAAATTACATGTTGAATCTTTCTGGTCATATCTGATTGAATGATTGACATAGATGCCACTTGCTCTCATTCACATCACCTTAGATGGTTTGGTCACATAAAACGTCGGCCTTCTGTAGGAAAGTAGATGTATTAGATTTGACTTATGTTAAGAAAGGCAGAGGCAGACCTAAAAAGACTTGGTTAAAAAATATTAGTAATGACATTTCTTTATTAGATTTAGATGAGAATTTAATTCTTAATAGGACACAATGGAGAAAAATGATTCATATAGCCGACCCCACTTAGTGGGATAAAGGCTTGTTGTTGTTGTTGTTGTTGATGTGAAAAACATCCATTAGAGTAACTAATGATAAACCATCAACCGAGCCTACATGTGTCACATGCGTTTGGGAAACATCCGATAATTGAACTGATAAACTTTTATAAATGGTAGAATATGAAGAAAAAAATGAAAGAGATGTACTTCTATGATTAGAAGCATCTAAATCAATAATCCAACAAGAGGATAAACGAGTAAGAGCTTTACCTGCCAAAACAACTATTAATGATACACTAGATTATTCTTTGGCTAGAAGTGCAAGAAGCTTGTTATATTGTTCAGTTGTCAACTAATTGGCTAAAGTGGTTGAAAGGGTTGATGGTGGCCCTTATTTATTCACCTGCTTATCTAGGAGCCATGGATTTGTTAGCAAGTAGCAAGAACAGCATGTTTGTTATAATGTTCATAGAAAGGAGTACAACATGTTTGTTATAATGTTCATATAAAGGACGTTGAAGCTATCTTCAAGGCCCAGCTAGTGCTTTAGATGGTTGAAGCACTATTGAATCAACAGTAGGAGTAGTTCGAATTTTCTCCCTTATTGCTTTTCTTCTCGATATATCAAATTATTGATACACTCAATTTGACTTTCAATAGCCAAAAAATGATCATAGAGTCATTTTGATCCATTCAACCATGGATTGTTAGCATGTAGCAAAAAGTAGGAGCATGCTTGTTATAATGTTCACAGAAAGAATGTTGAAGCAATCCCCAGAGCCGAGCTAGTGGTTCAGACACCTGAAGCATTGTTGAATCAAAGTAAGAGTTGTTTGAAATTTTATCACTAGTTGCTTTTCTTCTTGACGTACCAAATTGTAGACATGTTGTATTGAAGGAAACAACTCCATCAAGAGAATTTGACTTTAAATAGAACAAAAATGATCGTAGAGTCATTTCCTTCTATTCAACGTATCTAAAATTTGGTGATGGAAATCGAGTAATGATAATTCTCTCTCATCTAACAGTGTAAATCTGATATTAATGATGATTTTGTGAATTTCTTTTTATGCTTACCATTTTTACATTGCATTTGTGTGTTGATATTTCCATTTTATTAGTTCTTAATGATTGAATCAGGTCTCGCATAATTACTCACTATGTCCCCGTGCTTAAAGAAACACAAATATAAGTAGCGATTGCAAGCTTAACATAGTTTTGGAACAAGTCATGAGCTGAAAAAATCAGCATACTCTACTGAGTTATCCATGCATAACAAAGTGAAAGGATCAAGTCCTTAAGCACAATGAGTGATTCATTTATTCCATTAAAGTTTAAATTCTATTAGATATTGATCAATAAGAAAATGTAAATTGATCAGATAACAACATATTGCAATTCATTTTCAACACATAACATCACTTGGAAGTATTCCTTTTCCATTCTCTCTCATCTAGCACTTGGTATATTCCCATATGTGGGCTCCAAAAATTTGTGCCCCGGCCTCCCCCGCCTTCGGGGGAGTTTTAACGAATTAAGTTTCGGGATAAATTTTCAGAGCAGATTGGGTTTGAAATAAGGCACTACCCAGAGATTTCACCCTCATTTTGCGAGGACTTTATGATCTGAGTTCTGATTTCCTATAGGCGCAAACCCCTATAGTTAATTACCCCTCCCGGTAACGAGAGAGAACTTTCGATTAAGGCTAGTCGTCAAACATATACGTAGAGATATGCAGTATTTGGTGTATAGTAGTAGCATTGGTTTAATATTTGAAAATTTGATATTTAAAATTTGAAATTTCACTATCTTGCACTTAAAGGGGGACATAATATTTTATTTTTTAAATCTCTTTTACTTTTGATAAGGAAAAATGATTTTTTTTTTAAAACCTGTGAATAAAAAATTGGTTTCTATGGAAAAATGATTATTTTTAATTAAAACCAGTGAAGACAAAATCGGTTGATATTGAAACCGGTGAATAGAGTAACGGTTTCAGGTAAAAGTAGAAACTAGATAATGAAGTTTTGGTTTCTATTGAAATCAGATAATTAAGTTCGTATTTGCTCCTTTTTAAATTTTTTTGTTAACCTGCTTCTTAAGCTAATTTAAATTTAAAACAGACTTCTTTTTATAAATTGGCCTTTCATTTTTATATCATTTTCTTTTAAAAAAATTGATTATTTTTTTTTTAATTTGTTAAATTAAATTATTTTTTAAAACTAAGTGGTACAATTTTATTTGATTTTAAATAATTTTGAGATTTTAAATAAAATTTTTCATGTTGTTTGTGTTTATTTTTGTTCACTCGAGTAAATTTTAATTTTTTATATGAATTAAAATTTTATTTTGTGAAGATGGATCAAATAGTGAGCAAAAAGGCGAAGCCTATGCCCTACTTAATGCTGTGTAATATTTTGAGTTTGTCTTTATTTTGCATATAATGAAGTTTATATTGGGAGTAACAAATAAGCTATCTTAAATTTTATAGAAAAAAGATCAAGATATCATAAATGCTAGGACATTGATAAAAATTTCAAAACAAATGCTACAAAATATAAGAGATGATGGATATAATACTTTGTTAGCAAAAGTAAGTATTTTCTATGAGAAGAATAATTTAAACATGCCAAATATGATTGATAATTTTATAATGCGAGGAAGTTTGAGACATTATTTTCAAGCAAGCACAAATGAACATCATTACAAAATTAAGTTATTTTATTTAGTTTTAGATATGCAACTTAAACACTTAACAATATATTTGATAAGATAAATATTGAGTTGCTTATGTGCATGGCATGTTCTAATCAATGTGATTCATTCTCAGTTTTTGACAAACTAAGATTAGTATGTATGGCCAGATTTTATCCATCAGATATTTCAGATATACATCTCATTATATTAGATAGTTAACTTGAGATTTCCAAGTATGAAGACTTGAAAGAAAAACTTATAAGTGTAATACAGGAAAAATATGAATATAATGTGAATTTGATTGTAAATTTTCTTATTGTATAATTTATCTTTTTACATGATAAGTCTAATAAAAAAATTTTAAATATCGATCTCAAATTTGAATAAAAAAAAGTTGGGTGTTCTTAGTATTGATAATTTATATCCCACATAAAAAAAAATATTACTGGCTCGACCACTTACGAGTTACGACGGGAGCACCATCGTGCCCTTCCGCGTGCTTGTTCTGGCAAATCCCACAGCCCCTTCACCTCCCTTTCTTCTCCAAGATTGTTCAACACTCCGCTCCACGACCAATACCAAACGAACTAGTGATGGGCTTTAGTAGGTCATTTGCAAAAAGAAAATGCCATCATCCACTGTTCTTCTTCATCTACATTCTCTGTCTCCATCCCACTTCAACAACCATCGAGATCCTCTCCAAATCAAAACTGGAACGTTGCGTCATGACATCTAGTTCCGATAACTTGAACTATGAGAAGAAGGTAGTCATCAACATGGTCGTCCCCAACGGTTCCGTAAGTCGCATTCTCTTGTAGATATTTTGGAGGGTGTTTGAGGAACTCAAAACCCTAGTTTTTAATTATCATTCTTCTAGCGTATTGTACAATGATGTTGATCACTTTCTCTTAAGGAAATTATTGCATTAATTTTCTTCCCCTTAAATACTTAGGCATTCCTTTATAATGTAGCCTTAAAACCTACTCCATTCTTGTCACGAAATCTAGGTCACACTAGAGATTACTCAAGCTTCTTTGAAAACTAGCATATTTTTAAGGTTTTGAGTTCCTCAAACATTATTGCTCTTAAGGAAATTACTGCATTAATTTTCTTCCCCTTAAATACTTAGATATTTTCGATGGTGTTTGAGGAACTCAAAACCCTAGTTTTTAATTCTCATACTTCATAATTTAGAAAAATTAATACTTAACTCATTCAAACATTTGAGCTATTATTCTAATATGAATTTATACCTTAATGAATTTAACTTTTCAAATTATAAGATGAATAATTAGTATTAAAAATTAGATATTAGTATATTAAAAATTTGAAATCATAGCTAACGTGAAGACGGAATTAGTAATCTCATCAATTTTATACATTAAAATTATTAAGATTGTATAAGAATCAAAAAGTAGAAGCTGATATTCAAAATCATTAATTATGTACTCCACAAAATAAAAATAAAAAAAACTATAAATAGTTCTTAAAAAGAAAAAAAAAGAAAAAGATGAGTACATTAAATAATTGATATCAGTAAAAGCTTAAGATTTAAAATACAATCTTATAGAAAAACTACAAAAGATAAGATGAGAAAGCTAATACAATGAATGGTGAACTAATGAAAGTATAATTATAATTACAATCATATCCAATTATTAAAACTACATTATTCACTTCAAGATTCAATGGTTAATGATTAAATCTACAACATATAATTTCAAATTAGGTAAAAATAAGAATAATTGATTAAGTTTAGCTATTTATATTTTTCTAAACTAGAAGTATAGCTTTGATTCATTTTTATTAATTCTAAATAATGAAGTATTATCCAATATTTTAGTAATTTTAGATTATCAATTTTTATTTTGGTTAATCACTTAATCAGAATTATAAACTTTTATTTGCTTGAGGACAAGCAAGAATTTAAGATGGTAAGGATTTGATATGTGTAAATCATGATATGTTTAACATTTTAATTTATTTATAAAAAAGTATTATTTTAGTTGTGTTTTTGTAGAAAAATATAAAAAATGAGCAAAAAGATGGTTAATACTTAATAAATCTTAAAAAAGCAAAAAAAAAAGGGAAAATTTGAGTCGATAAAAGCTTGTCACAACCCAACCCGACCAGGACAGGTCCTATTGTGTTGAGCTATGACAGGCAAATCCCAAGATCTAGTTTCGGAATTATTTCAGATTTTTTGTCAGTATTCATTGAAATAAATGACAAACTTATGGTGGAAGAGACTTGAACAAGCAATGGTAGGCACAGACTTATATTAAATGAGTAGGAAGTTTGAGACATTATTTTAAAGCAAGAACAAATATTATTTTTAAATTTAGTACAAGGGATCTATTACCACTATTTTCTTTTGTTTAGATGGTCTTATGCATTTAAATTTTGGCAATAACAATTATTGTTATTATTATGGTGTTCATGAATTGGTGTTAATTTGTTATTATAGCATGCTTATTTTGATTAAATGCAGGTGATTTAAGGTTCATGTTTTCCATTGTTTAACTATTTATATTTGTCAAGATAATGAGAATTTTATTGGATACTTTTTATAGCTCGGGTACACTACGTGAACATTAGGTTATATTAATGAATTGTCTCATTGAAAGAATAAGAGGAAATGTAATATGTAATTTGTTTTAGTAATTAGAGAGGAACCATCAATATTCTTTTATTATGATTCTAATTTTTAAAAAGCACTTTGGAAATAACTGCCGGTTATTCCACTAATTATGTTTTTGCATGATTTGGAAAACTAGGTTATTCCACATCATCCAATGTTGAAAATCCTTTCAAGCTTCTTGGGATTATGAAAATTCTTTCAAGCTTCTTGGAAAACTAGCATATTTTTAAGGGTTTGAGTCTCTCAAACATCATTGCACTTAAGGAAATTACTGTATTAATTTTCTTCCCCTTAAATACTTGGATATTTTTTAGGGTGTTAGAGGAACTGAAAACCCTAGTTTTTAATTCTCATACTTTATAATTTAGAAAAACTACTACTTAACTCATTCGACCATTTGAACTATTATTCTAATATGAATTTATACCTTTATAAATTTAACTTTTAGAATTATAAGATGAATAATTAGTATTAAAAATAAGATATGAGTAGATTAAAAATTTAAAATCATAGCTAACCTGAAGATGGAATTAGTAATCTCATCAATTTCATACATTAAAATTATTATGATTGTATAAGAATTCTAAAGCAAAAGCTGATATTCAAAATCATTAATTATGTACTCCACAAAATAAAAAAAAAGAACTACAAATAGTTCTTAAAAGAAAAAAAATATTAAAATAAAAAGATGAGTATATTAAATAATTGATATCAGTAAAAGCTTAAGATTTAAAATACAATCTTATAGAAAAACTACAAAAGATAAGATGAGAAAGCTAATACAATGAATGGTGAACTAATGAAAGTATAATTTTAACTACAATCATATCCAATTATTAAAACTACATTATTCACTTCAATATTCAATGGTTAATGATTAAATCTACAACGTATAATTTCAAATTAGGTAAAAATAAGAATGTTTGATTAAGTTTAGCTATTTGTATTTTTCTAAACAAGAAGTATAGCATTGATTCATTTTTCTTAATTCTAAACAATGATGTATTATCCTATATTTTAGTAATTTTAGATTATCAATTTTTATTTTGGTTAATCACTTAATCAGAATTATAAACTTTTATTTGCTTGAGGACAAGCAAGAGTTTAAGATGGGATGGATTTGATATGTATAAATCATGATATGTCTGACGTAATAATTTATTTATAAAAAAATATTCTTTTAGTTGTGTTTGTGTAGAAAAATATAAAAAATAAGCAAAATTCTTAAGTATGGTACAGCTTTGTGGCATCAGACATAATACTGCAGAGGCGCCATCATTGACACCATCTGAGCTCCCAAATATAAATATGGAGACAGTTAGCCTTAAATTAATCAAATTTCTACAGGTGCTCCAGAATATTATGTACCCCTTTAAAATTTAAAAGAGCATAGCCAAGTGTGGCTGGTTTGAGCATTTTAAATTTCTTTATATTAACTGCTTGGGATGATTTAAATATAATTGCTTAGAATAACATTGCATGTTGTTCGAGTCTAGATTTTTAATTTTCATTAAATGTAATTCAAGTCTATTGAGTTATAATTCAAAGTGATATTTGAGAGGGAATACATAAGTATCCAACTTAGATTCCAAAGAGGAGAGAACAGCCCTTAGGAGAGGGTTCTCCTCCATTTGGAAGACTAAGTTAGTATAGTTTCAAATATCCAAAGGGAAAAGAAAATACCCCTTTCGAGGGGGAGTTTCTTTTCAATTAGATATCAGAACCTAACGATCGAAGGAGCTGTGTAGAATGACAAAGAAGTGAAGATCAAGAAGAATCTCATTCTCAAATTCACTTGAGTCTTAGGAGTAGAATTTGAGCTATTGTTAGTAGTACCTGACCACTTTGAAAGTTCGATAGGGATGTTAAGCCCTAGTGAACTAGTCCCGAGGCTAACCAAGAGGGGGGGGTGAATTGGTTATTTAAAAATTTCACGAACAACAGAAAAATCTTTTCGATACTTCGCAGCGGAAACAAGTAAACAAGAACGAAAAGATCAATCACAGATATTCACCCAAGCAGTTAATATCAGAAAAGTAAAGTGCAAAACAGAATCAGAAAAGCAAACCAGATTTTATAGTGGTTCGGTCAACTTGACCTACATCCACTCCCCGGAGCCTCCCCTCCGGGTATTGCACTAAACAAAAAGTGACTCTCCTTTTTCTCCCACAGCAAGGCGAAGAAGCCTGTACAAAAACCTCCTTTCCACCACCCGGTGAGGCAGAGAACCTGAACTCCTTTTGCTTCCTCCTGAGGTGGGCAGAGAACCTGGACTCCTTTTGCTTCCACCTGAAGCAGGCAGAGAACCCAGATCTTCTTGCGATGATCCTTCCAAGACTAACACCAACTAGACGAAAGACGACGAGCGGAGAAGACGACTCTGATCCGTGCTTGGAGCAACCTTAGTGAATCCCTCACTAACTCCCCCTCACAAGATCCTCTCTCTCTCTCTCCTAAATTCTCTCTCTCTCTAGGGTTTCTCTGGACATGAAAGTGGCAAAAGATTTTTTCTAAACAAAGAAAAAGGTCTTTTATATGAGGGCTCAAAAATAGCCCTAAATCTCAACTGGTCGGCCAAGATCGTCCAGGACGATCGATATATCATCCCGTACGATCAGTTCAAAATCAGCTGTTTCAGCCTGGATGATCTAGCTCTTCTGGACGATCAGTACAAAAAGTTGTTCATATCGTCCCGTACGATTCTACGATCGTCCGAGAAGATTAGTGTAAATTGAGGAATATCGTCCAGGAGACAGTTCGGGTCGTCTAGAGAAAATTGTGTTGGACGACCAAAAAATGACTTGATCGTCCAGGACGATACGGTTATCGTCCTGTACGATTAGCTCAAAAAGTGCCCAAATCATCCTGTACACAGTTCGGGTCGTACAGCTGAAATGCACTAGACGATCATGATCGTCCAGGATGATCCTGCGATCGTCCAGGACGATATGATCGTATCAATCAGGTATTAATTGCTTTCCTTAATCATCAGACTAATTTAGGTATGATTGTAGTTGATCATCCAGGATGATACACGTATCGTCCGGGACGATCAGACTAAAATATCTAAAAATATAACTTGCCTAACTTGATCTGGCGGCTGAGAATTTCTGATTTGAGCATATCATCCCGTACGATCCAAAGATCGTCCAAGACGATCTACTTAATCAGACTCACTTAACTTGGTCACCCTAATTAGGGTTTCTGTTTTTACTTGATCGTCCAGGATGATGTGAATATCATCCAGGACGATCTGAACAAAAAATGAACAGAAACTCTAATTCACTCAAGCTCTCCCCCTAGGTGTGTGTGTGCAAGGTTACTTAGCTAGGGGATCAGTTACATTACAATTGACTCAAGAAAAAGAAAAATATTATATTGGACACACTTGAACCCGATCTTGAGTTGGCTTGAGTTGCTTGTGATCTTTTGTGCCTGAAATGGGTTAGCCAAGCAAAACATAATAGAAACATGTTTGTCATCATCAAAACCAGATTTGCAACACACTTTACTTTCTACAAACCCTAGGTTGTAATATTAAGTGGCACTTGCCACATAGACTTTTAATTTGAATATTAATTAATTTGATTAATGATTGATGTGTTGGTTTGTGATATAGGATTGCATGCTTTTAGTAGTTTTTTGATAATTTTGCATGTCGATCTTTGATTTTTCCTGGAACCCGATCTGAGGCTCATGAGGGATCACTAAAACTTTCACTATTTTAATTAAACTAAAAATTTTAAAATAATATAGAAATTCTAATGTTTTAAGCAGTAAGCCTGGGATCGCTGGGAGTTCATGTTATATTTTGTTGCACTTTCTTTCCATTGTTAGGTACCTCCCTGCCTGCGGGTTTTGGCAGACCACCTAGCCTATGAGGGTGTAGATCTATCAAGGGGAATCTTTGCAATTTTTAGGAAAAAACCTATTTTAAAGCCTTTTTAAAATTACTTCATATTTGATTTAAGTATTCATTGAGTCAACTAGCATGCACTGCATTAGAAATAAACTAATATGAGTCAAAAATTTAATTGTATTTACTTTAAGCTTCATATTACCCAATATAAGTCAAAGGGCCAATTAAGGACTACTCCAGATGTTGGCCCTATTCTCAAAAACTTATCTTATGTAACGTCCCTACCATTCTACATTAAAAGATTAGACACATGGTTTTAAAGTACTTAGGTGGTTTAGCTTGCTCCCCAATTCAGGCCGGGGTAAGTCCAAATTTACACTGCATTAGCTAGGTTCGAGTTGTTGATTCTCAGTACCTAATTTAGACTTAGGTTTAGATGCAGGCTCAAGCTATAAGACCTCAACCTCTAGAAATTGAATTCCAACCTTCTAATAAAATTAATAATTCAAATAAAAAACTCTTTCAATCAAAAGTTAAGCCCAATACATAAGATAGGTCGAGGTGTTTCTGAAGTAATTCAGAATCTTAAAACATCTCCTACCTTTCTTCCTTTGACCTCCAATAATAAATGCTCATCTTGATCCAATCCCTATTGACTTTCCAATCCTTGCTCCCTTTAATATCAAACTTTAAAATCTCAAAATAAAATTTCTACCGCTATTTTAATTGAGAGTATTCGTAGAAAATTCTTATTTCCTATAACGTAATTTACTATGAGGGCTTGTGCTCGTAGGAGATTTAAAAACTTAGATAAATTTTCAAAATCAATTTTTTAAAAATCTAAATTAATTATCTTTTAAAAAATTTAAGTCAAAATCAACGATCATTATTATCATTTTCAAACGATCAATAATAATTAATATTTTCTTCCCCCAAGAAGATATATCAATTATTATTGTAACTTTGATTATAAAATTAATGATAATTTATCCAAATTATTGTAGTTAAATACCTGAGTGAATAATCATTTTGACCCTTCGAGGTCATATATAATTCTTGCTCAAATTTGACTACGATAATCATGATGAAATTTTAATCCTGTAAATTGAACCCATTAAGGAATGGTATGCTCGTCTCCTGAGATGATATATCATTCATAATGATGTGTTCGATTTTAAAATTAAAATTCAAGAAATTAATTGCTCAAAAATAATTAATCTTTTTAAAAGTGACAATTTTTTAATCAAACAACTATACAGCTAACCTAAGAAAGTACAGGCAATGTGGTCAATTATTTAGGAAGTTGTAACTAAACTAATCAGAATATGGTGGTTATTTGGAAGATTCTTGCCACCTCAATAATCCACATAGCTGAAGATAACTTGGCATGTGCAAGGAATATTCTAGAGTGCAATTCAATAGTTTACAAGATCCAATTTTGGCTAGGTTGCCAATGAGCTCAAGAATTTAGGTTTTTGGAGGTTCGGGTTGGCCCAATTGATTGACCTAGGTCAACCCCTGGGCTGGACTAGTCGGGTTAGGTGCAAGAGAGCAAGGGACACTTGATGCAACAATTAATGTAATTTAATTTTACAAGGTTTGATATTTCGTTTAAGAAAACCCCTTTGGGTTCACTTGGTTTAACCCATATGGCTGAACTATGTGTACCCATTTGCTAAAACTTTTTTGAGTGACCCATGGGGACTCAATGGATAGTCCCCATGAGTTAATTTTGTTTGGCAAAGTCTAGAGTATTGGTTTTAAATTTTTGAAGGGTTTATGTGTATTTTGGTCAACCAAGTTTGACCATGGGTAAAGGTGGGGTTCAACTAATTCAAAATGATATTTTTGACTTATTGGAAGAGGTCTCATACATTGGGGAGGTTGTTTCATTTGAAATGCATATTTGAGTTCTTTAGAAACCTTTTGGTGAACTAAGGTTGACTTGGTCAACCAAGGTTGACCATGGGTTAGGATTAGGTCCAACCTATTCCAAATGTCATTTTGAGTTTATTGGAGATGGTCCCATGATTTGGTGAGCCCTCTATGCATGAAATGTAAATTCAAAGGTTTAAGAGGCCTTTTGGTCAACCTAAGTTGACTTGGTAAACTAGGGTTTACCAAAGATTAGGTTCGGGTCTAGCTCAATCCAAATAATGTTTTGGACATGTTAGAGTAGGTTTTGTGTATTGGTGAAGCTTGAATGTATGAAATGTAAGTTCAAAGGCTAAAAGAGCCTTTTGGTAAATATAGGTTGACTTAGTATACCAAGGTTGACCATGGGTTGGGTTTAGGTTTAATGCACTCCATATTATATTTGGGATATGTTGGAAGTGGTTTCAGGGTTTGGTTTAACTGAGTAATATTGAATTTTAAGGAAAATTCAATTTTATAAGGTTTTAGGGTTTAGGGTTTAAGTGGCTTTATGGTCTACCGTGATCAACCATGGTCCACCAAGGGTTCAATATTAGTTCAATGCATCATGCTAAGTATAATGATCAATTTTAATGGATTTAGGGAGATTTTTAAAGTTAATTTTCATAAGATGTTTTGTCTAGTGGCACGTGCTATAAATATTTAAAGGTTTTGCAGCTTTAGGAAATGCTTTGAATTTATGGGTTTAGAGGACTTATAATACCTCCAAATTGGTGTGGTTAACCATATGCAAATGTCTACTCAAATTAAAAGTGACTAATCATGAATTCATGGTCATTTAGTTAGGTTTTGAAGTGATTGAAATTCTCCAAAAATAGGTTATGGACCAAGGGGTTTTGGGTTTAATTTTGAACATTAGATTTTAGGGTTTGGATTTTTCATTGGGTTTTGATAGTGGATTTGGTTTGATCAATAATTTAAAGGAGTTTTAGACTTGGCATGCTCATATCATTAATAATCATTGATGATTATCAATGATTGAACAAATGATAAAGTGATAATAACTGGTGACTATCAACTGGAGGATTTAAAGTTTGATTTTGGTTTAGATTGTGAAGTTGATTATGGAGGTCAGTGATTGAGGGAAGTTTTAATTTTGAAATGATCATACTATTTGATAATAGATAATATTGTATGAGTCATACGAGGAGTCTCTAGGCAAAATTAGGTTTGTCTAGTACGATCATAAGATAATACTATATGACTCATCCGAGGGCTCTCTGGATGACATTTGGTTTGTCCAATATGATCATAAGATCATATTGTATGACACACCAGAGGGATCCATGGATACATTTGGTTTGTCTTGTATGATTTGATCATGACTTGTACTATTTTTATTATATGATTTCCTATTATACAATCAATTAATAAATTGAACTCATATTACTGACAATCATTTGGTGACTGTTAAGTGATGGATCAGATGATCAAATGGAAATCAAGGGTGACTGTCAAGTGATGATTAGTGATCTGATCACTATGCCATAGCACAGTGCTAAATTTGATTTTTATTTTGGAATGGGGTTCAATGATCTATGTGTGGAGATTGGATATTTTATTTGGAGAATTAGCCTCACTAAAAAATGAAGTCAACAAATATAAATATTAAGTAAATCCTTGTGTGTGTAAACATAGCACATACATACCATTATTAACTACTCCCCTTTTGATATCACCAAAAAGAGTAACATATAATGGACATATAATAAGGTAAAAGAAATAACTATGTACAACATAAAAAAATAAAACACGAGAAGATAAAAAATAAAAATAAACGTACATGAAAATAAAACACTAAAACATATTGACTAAATTAACTACATAAATATCGAAACAAATATAAACATATAAATTAGAATATTAAACATATAAAAACAAAATACAAAACACTCATGTAGTGACACCAATTTCCTAAGCACTTATATCCATGACTTATAATCTAGTTCTAAGTGCATTAAACCTTTCAAAAATTAGGGGTTTGGTAAAAATATGAGCTAACTAATTTTTTTTGTCCTTAAATTTTATACTTACATCTCCCTTCACTGCATTATCCCTAATAAAGTAGTGTCTCACATCAATGTGTTTAGTACGAGACTGCAAAATAGGATTCTTAGTAATGAATATCACATTCTTGCTATCATACATGATGGGGATGGTATCTTCCTGTAATCCAAAATCAAGAAGTTGTTGGTTTAGCAAAGGGACTTGCTCAACATAACTTTCTGTAGATATACTTAGCTTCTACATTGGAAATGGCTACTAATTTTACTTTTGACTAAATAAGAAAACTAGAGATTGTCCTATAAATTAGTAAGTTCCTGAGGTGCTATTTTTAATCACCTTACATCCAAAATAAATTGGATATGAGTATCCAACTAATTCTAAGGTCAAGTTATTCCTAGGATACTAAATACCTAAGTTCTGAGTGCCTATTTGATATCTTAAGATTCTTTTTTCTACAGCCATATGAAATTCCTTAGGGTTAGCCTTAAAGCAAAGCACATAAGTAAACACTAAATATAATGTTAGGCCTAATTACGCACAAGTAAAGTAAGGATCCAATAATCCCTCTAAACTTCTTCTGATAAACTAATTTTTTATCTTGATCCTTATCTAATTGGGTGTTTAGGCTCATGGTTGTATTCATGCTCTTGCAACCTTCCATATTAAATTTATTTAAGATTTCTTTTATATATTTTGTTTGACGCAATAATGTTCCATCCTCTCTTTACTTTACATTAAATCCAAGGAAATAGATCAACTCACCCATCATACTCGTTTCAAATTTACTATTCAAAGTAGAAGAAAATTATTTGTATTAATGAGCATTGGTGTATAAAAAAAGAAGATCATCCATATATATCTATACAATGTATTTTTCATCTTCAATTCTTTTGATAAATAATGTGGTATCTACTATGCCCTTAACAAAGGATTTTTCTAAGAAGAAAGTGCTAAGCCTATCATACCATGCATAGGTGCTTGCTTTACCCCATATAGTTCTTTCTTATGTTTATAAACAAGATTTAAGAAGGCTGAGCTCTCAAAACCTAGGGGTTTTTCTACATAAATATCCTCCTTGATTACCCCATTTAGAAAAGCACTCTTCATATCCTTCTATTATAATTTAAATCTCTTAAAATATGAAAATGCTAATAATACCATGATGGCTTCTAATCTAGCTACTGGAGCAAAGGTCTCCTTAAAATATGTCCGTTTTATTTAGTAGTAATCCTTTCTACCAACCTAGCCTTATTCCTAATGGCTAATCCAAAGTTATTTTGGTTAATTTTAAACACTCACTTCATTCCAACAACACTCTAATCAGTAAGTCTTGTCACTAACTTCTACACGTCATTCCTAACAAATTAATTTAATTCTTACTTTGTTACAATCCAAAAATCATCTTTCAACGCTTGTTCTACTCTAGCGAGTTTTACCACGGACATGTAGTTTGTGTGGCTAACTTCTTTCCTAAGTCCATGACTAGTCCTAACTCCTATGGATGGGTTTCCTAAAATATATTTTCTAGGATGACTAGATACATATCTCCACTCTCTAGGCAAAGGATCTTGAATTTCTTCTCTATCATCTTATCAATTATTCTTAATTCTATGTGTAATATCGTCTTTATCGAATGTAACATGGGTGGGCTCCTCAATAACTAAGGTTTTCTTATTATATATCTTTTATGCCTTACCTATAGAGAAATATCCTAGAAATACTACTTCATTTACCTTTGCATCAAATTTTCTTAGATGTGATTTTCCATTGTTTAATACAAAGCATTTAGACCTAAACACATGTAGATGAGACAGATTAGGTGATCTACCCTTAAGCAGCTCATATGGTGTCTCATTCAACTTAGACCTTACATTTACTCTATTTAGAATATTGCAAGCAGTATTCACTTCCTTTGCCCATTAGTACTTCGATAGACTATACTCACACTAAGCATCAGGCTAGCCACCTCTACTAGTGTCCTATTTTTACTTTCAACTACACAATTTTGCTATGTGGTTTTAGGGGATAAAAAATTGTGTTCTATCCCAAATTCTTTTCAAAATAATTCAAAAATATTATTCTCAAATTCTCCTCTGTAATTGCTATGAATTATATAAATTAAACAACCTATTTTCTATTGAATTCAAATTAAAAATGTTATAAATTTCTCATATAAACCACTCTTACTTGCAAAGAATTTAACCCAAGCGAACATTAACTAATCATAAAAATTACAAACCCAAAGGATTTTCCTCTGAGACTCCTTATACTAATAGGTTCGAACAAATTCCTATGAAGTACTTCTAATGGCCTAGTGGTAACTACATCCTTAATGGATTGAAATGTATACTTAACTTGCTTCAGTAGTTGGCATGCATCACAAATGTGTTCTTTTGAGAATAATAGCTTAAGAATGCCTCTAACTAATTCTAATTGGGTAATCATTCTAAGATTCCTCATGCTTATATGGAAGAGTCTCCTGTGCCACAAATATGATTCATTAATAGTGGATTTCAAATAACAAACATCACTAGATTTATTAATATAGTTCAAATTATTCATGTAAATATTATTTATTCTCAAACCTCCTAACATAATTTTTCCATTCAGCATTATTAATCATTTTATATAAAGAAGTTTCACCTCAAAAACTTTATCACAAAGTTGTCTTATGATTAATAAATTATGCTTTAAACCTACCGCAAGAAAAATATTTTTAATTCAAAAACTATTAGGTTTTCCTATTATACATACTCTCACTACCATTATCACAGTGTTGTATCTAAGTGTTATCTTTCATCTGCTCTTGGATTTCAGCATGATGAACTTCTTCATATCTTAAGTCATATGCCTAAAGCACCCACTATCCTGGTTTTGCAAGCTGTTACTCGACCCCTTGTGAGAGCATATGTGCAAAATTAATCAAGTTGTAATTTTGGGAACCCAAGTAAGTTTGGGTCCTGCCTTATATTGAAATGAATATATGTTGTGTTGTGTAGATGAGACCTTGAGTCTCTAGAACAAATGTGATATACTGTGAACTCTGTGTTTAAATGCATTTAACGTGCCATAATATGCCACAAGAAAATCACTTAATTCCTAGAAATGGATGTGAAACCCTATGTGATGATGATTTCCTATATAAAGAATAAACATGTGGTTGTCTCATATATAGTGTGTGCATTAATCTTGATTCATAAGCCCTTAAGTCTTTAATTTTTTTTTGTAGAATTTTATTTGAGCTTTTATGAATTCCCAATTATACATATGTCTCATGCTCACTACTATTCAATTTTGGGGCTAAATTCTTTAGTTCTTGAAATGAACTTTCTAAGTCAATATGCTCTTATATTTTTTCTATAAGATTATTTATTACTTCTTCTAATTCTTTTTAAGGTTAGAATGTAATTCTTCTAATGTAATATGATCATTTTTCAAGCATGCAAATTTATCTATCAGATCCATGTGCTCTTCTATAATTGTAGTATGATCATGCCTAATGCTAAAATTTTTCTTTTCATCTCTTTATAATTAATATGCATTTGTTCATAAAATGTAAGTATTTCATCATATGTAAGATCACATACCTGATTGCTGTCAGAATCACTAATGCTATTCTTTGTCATGAGACACAAATTTGTTACCTCCTCATCAACTTCTATCTCTAATGAATCTGAATATTTGTTTTCCCAAAAAGCCTTATGAGTTCTTTTTTTGTATCTTTTTCATGATGCCTATTTCTTCACCCTTTCTTTTACTAGGTGGCTATTTATGTTTGGGCAACTAGATCAAATATGTCCTGGATTTTTACATTCATAACAAACGACATCAATAGAAAATTTATTCAATTTTATTCTTTTACCTTGATATTTATCATTATGGAGGTTTTGCTTGTTCTTTAGAAATCACTTGGAACTATCTTATCATTAGCTTAATATCCTCATTCGCATCTATACAAGAATCACTATTTTCAGCATCATCAGCTTTTAGTGTAATTATCTTCTTGTTCTTTCTTTCACATATATCTGCATTTCATTGAAAGTTTTTTTGCTTATATACAATCAAAGATACAAGTAAATTGTCAATAGTGTATGAATTCAGATCTTAGATTTAAAAATTATAGTAACCTTAGCATCCTAAGATTTAGGTAAACATTACAACTTTTTATTGACTTTTTTATTACTAAAAATGTATATACCTAAAGTATTTAGGGATGTAATAATTTTACTAAACCTCGTGTATATGCCAGTGATGGACTACCTAGGTTGCATGCAAAATTACTCAAATTCATGTAAAAGTAAATGCATGTGGGATTGCATAACTACACTAGTTCATTTATATGTTATATATAATATATCCCATATTTATTTTCTAGTAGTATCGATAGACACACACATAGAGTCTTTTTATTTTAAAGCACAAAAGAAATAACTAAGATATTATTCATTCAACTGAGGAAGATCAAGATCTTCTAAATTCCATTTAGTAGAAGGTATTTCAACTTTAGCACCTTTAATAATTCTATATGGCAGAGAGTAACCAGTTTGAATCTTATGCCACATATAAAAATCAATAGATTACAAAAGTAAACATTCTAATCTTCTAGAGGTCATATACAATATTATTAAATAGTGTAGTTGAGTAATGGAATACCCTTTTGAATTATTTCTATTCCCAAAATGTGCCATGTGGATCTCCTCAGGTGATTAAACCAACAAAAGTGAAAACCCCTCTCTAATACCACTTGAAAGTGCTATTATACACCAAAAGGGGTAGGGTGAATTGTTATTTGAAAACCTTTTTTTTTTAATAGTGTATTATGAAGAAGATTAGAAAATAAAATATTAAAAGTTTAAACAAATAATTGTTAGACTTTTTTTAATTATTTTTGAAAGTTATACAAGTTAACCAAAGATTCAATAAACATAATTTTGACAAAGATATGCAATATAAACCAAAATGCAAGAAAGTAATTGCAAAAATGTAAAAGAAACACAAACCAACTTTTTATACTGGTTTCAATCAAAAATCATCTATGTCCACTCCTTAAAGGTCCTCCTTTTTGGGTATTCCACTAAAAAGCACTCCTTCAGCACTCAGCTAGGTGGAGAAATCCTTCTCCTTACTAGGGGGAGAATGACCTTTATAGACTCTTCTATCCTCAAAAAGTCTCCCTCCTTCTGTTTACCAACATAGGGGAGATGCCAATCCCTCCTTCTACTCCTTATTACGATAGAGATGCCTCTCCCTCCTTATACTCTTTGCAACAATGAAGATGTCAAACACTCCTTCTCAATGTGATGGTGGATATGTCGCTCCATCCTTTTGCACCTCATAAAGGTAGAGATGGCACTTCCCTAGTCTCCACAGCTAATAAAGTCTTTTGCCCAAAGAATTCTTCTTGGAGCTCCTCTTTAAGAGCTCCACAACCATAACCCAAAGGACCCAGGGAAAAGGCCGACAGGGATAACTATTTGACTCCCTCACACCCCCTAACTCCCTCAACCTCACATCTTCTCACCCCTTAGTGGTTTGGACTTTTCTCATGAGCAAGGAGATAGCTCTCACTCACCAACCCTATCTCACATATGAAAAACATCTTTGGCTACTCAATATGACCCCTCGATCTTGTGTGAAATAATTTAAGTGGGATATTAAAATATATTCTTAATTTTTAATTTAATTATTTTGATTGCATAGTATGATATTATGTTTATATTATTTGATGAGTTTGTTACAACTTGAGCTCACGAGTTTATATTTTTGATGATAACAAACATTGTGACTCATCTTTATGTCTACTTGTATTTGCAAAGTATAGTTGTTTGTGTGTGTACTAACATTTCAGGAATACCATACACCATCCAACAAGGATTCAGGGATCCAGATTGGGTAGAATAGGTTATGCTGTAAAGATTTTGTAATATTCAATGATGTATTTTTTGATTTCTTGAGTCAAGTCCTATAAAGGTATTTGCTAGCTTGGTGACCATGCATACACACACACTCAGGGGAGTGAGATTAACTCAAAATTAGAAGTTCATATCTCTAAACTAATCGTACTGCACAATCAGCTCATTAAAATAGCTAATTTTGATGTGTACTACAAGTTAAAATAATCATACTAGATGATTTAGATCATCCAGGATGATCAATTATGATCATAAAAAATAGCCACCAATCATAATTTAGGTAAGATTTAAGATTTGAATTTTGTTCTAATTATTTAGAACGATCTATGACAATCATGCCTAAATTGATCTTATGATTAGGGGACAAATTATGGTTAATTTATTCAATCCGATCATCTAGGATGATCAATGATAATCATCCTGGATGATCGAGAAGATGCATGGGATGACCCCTAATCGTACAAGATGAAATACCATAATTATTCATCTAATTATCTAGAATGATCCCTAATATTGTACGGGACAATCAATACAAATTTGAACTGATCATACAGGACTATCTATTAATCATCCAGTGATATCATGTCAAATTCTGTATATTATACTGGATGATCCTACGATCGTACTGGATGATCTTTGCCTCAAGAATTGAGTTTCTAGTATTTTTCAAATTCTACACACATTTTGGATGATCTTATGATCGTATTGTACGATCTTTGTCGCCAGAATTAAATTTCTAGGCTTTTTCAAAGCCCTCTATTTAAGCTTTCTCCAAAGACATTGTAAGTATCTTTGGCATGCATTGAGTCTCATTTCTTCTAGGAAAACTTGAAGAGAGAGCCTTTAAAGGGAGAGAGAAAAGGGTGGAGTTTAAGAGGGAGAAGATCATTGTAGGTTTCAAGGGAGTGTGGAGGGGGTTTCACATGATTTTTCTGTCAAGCTTGCACCTTAATACAATCATAGTCAAGGTTTGTCTTGAGGGAAGTTTTGGGTAGAAGAAGATCTTTTTGGTGTCAAAAGACCCGGCTACTCCTCCACACCGAGGAAGGTGAAAGCGATTCATGGTTCTCTACCTGTGAAAGGATTTGTGGTCCTTTGTCGTCTCCTAGAGGGAGAAAAAGGAAAGAGTCACTAAAGGTTTAGTGCAATACCTTGAGTGGGTGACTCCGGGGAGTAGACGTAGGTCAAGTTGACCGAACCACTATAAATCTCTGGTGTGTTTGTTCTTAGTTTTATTATTCCACACTTTATTTTCTTCATTTATTTTAATGATAATTCTATGGTTAAAAATCCCTGATTTTTTGTTATGTGAAATTACTTTGCTTCCGCATTGAGAGATAAAATTATTAGTTTTCAGAGGTTAAAAAACTATTAAAAAGGGAGATTTTTCTTTCTGTTTTAAAAGTTTTTAATTGACCAATTCACCCCCCTCTTGGTCAACGTTGGTCTTGTTCTTAAAAGGTTTAACAACCTTCACAAACTTTCAAGTGATATCAGAGCGGGTATAAATTAAATTTTAGAAAACTTTTGAAAAAAGATTAATGGCTAACTTTGAAAATCATAACATTATGGAAGGTTATTCAATCATGCTACCACCTTTATTTGAAAATATTTCTTTTGATTTTTGGAAAATTTGCATGTCTACTTTTTTTACAATCAATTTATTATCGAATGTTGCATATGATTTAAACTGGTTATTCTGCATCATCACGTATTGTAGATGGAGTCAAAACTAATATTTCTTTTATGAAATGGAGTATAATAGAATAAATTAATGCTCAATTGAATGCTAAATGCTTGAATTATTTTTTATGTGCTTTGAACTCTGAAGATTACATGAGAATCTCTACATGTTCTACTAAAAAGAAAATTTGGGATAAATTATGCATTATATATGAAGGTACTGGTGAAGTCAAGCAATCTAAGTTGAATATTTTAATACATGATTATAAACTATTTTATATGAAAACTTATGAGACTATCCGAGATAACTATACTAGGTTTACTCAAATTGTGACATCATTACATGCTTTAGGTAATGAACTTTCAAATTTTGAAAAGGTCAATAAAATTATACATTGTCTAATTGATAAATTTAATGCTAAAGTCACTACTATATATGAATCAAAAGACTTAAATAATTATTCTATTGATAATATGATTGGCTCACTTATTATCTACGAGCAAAGTGTGAGTCAAAATCTTTTTAATGCAGGTGAAACTATAGTGCTAAAAGTTAAAGGCATGGATGAAAGCGGCTTAGTAGATGATGAGAGTAAGGAAATATCATCAATAACATACAAATTTGGAAATTTACTAAAGCGTAAGCATCAATATCAGCAAAAGTAGAACAAAGGTAAAAATAGTAAGAATGTTAAGATTTCCTCTAATATTATTTGCTTTGGGTGTAAGAAATTCAGACATATGAAAAATTAGTGCCCTAATATAAAAACTCTTCATGCAAGGGAAAAGGGTAAAAATAAGCCAATTCTAATAAGGGCAAATGATAAAAAGCAAAAGATCTCCTAGGCAGACAGCTTCTGAATCATCAGACCAGGAGAAAGATAATGAGGTATAAAGTTTTTTTTTGTGTTTTTATCTGTATTATAGTTAATGCATGCAAGTATGTTCTTTGTTTTATTTTTGTTCATCGTGAATGTTTTTATTTTTTATGCTGTTTTAGTATTTTGTTTTATAGTAAGATATTTATGTTTGTAATTTTTTATTTTATTTTCAATATATGTTTTTGAGAACACTCTCTTATTATCACACACAAATCATATCTCACATCGTATTTGCATAGAAGAATCAATCACTTCTCTCTATTCATATTTTTTTCTTAAAATAAAAAATTTACCTCCTTTTTACTTAATTTTTTTTGTGAGTGATTATTGACTTCCCTAAATAGTTAAAGGAAGAGAAATTGATGACTATCCCTCTTCCTCTAACTCCTTTAGTGGTAAAACATCTTTTTGAATCAAAAACTATTTTAAAGTAAAATTTGGACCTAAAAATAGAGATCTGCTTCATCTTCTTACATTTCATTATCTCATTTGAATATTTTTTGCAAGTCAATGAAACTACTTCAAATTTTCTTAATCAAGTTATTTATTTCTATTATATGGATTGGGTTTTTGCTTTGTGGTTTACTCTTCTTTATATAAGGAGTGAGTTTTTCTTCTCTTATATTTAGAAGATAATCTCACAACTAAGAGAATTTCTTCTTTAAAGATTTAGAAATGAAGTAAGTTGGCAAAATATGAAAAGAGACATAAAATGAGCCCAAAATAAAAAGATACGCAATATCCACCAAATAATTATAAGATATACAAAGTGTATCAAAAATTAAAAGATGCACTAAGGGCGCCAAAAATTGATAAAGAGGCACAAAATGAGCCCACAATAAGTTAGCTCTTCATTCTTTCAAATCTTTAAATCTTTAAAATATCAATGTGCTAATTAATATCTTCAACACTTGAGTTTAAAAATCATGATTTTTGATTCATTATTTTTGCATTAATATTCTATTAGATATATTTCATGCAAGAAGATTAAGAAGATTAAAATTCCTTGTCTAATTTATTTTTTGAATTAGATTTATGTTTGAAAAGATTTTAACCTATAAGGAGCTTAAGTTATGGAAAATAAAACTTGAATATCTAACCTTTCTAGCTTTAAGCATTATCAATGCATTTCTTATTAAGCTTTTGAATAAAATCAAGAGATAACTTTCTCATTTCGAGAAAATTTGCTGAAATTAATTGATTCTTCTTAAAACTCACCATCACCTCCACCTGTTTAGGGTTTGTATGATCTTTAGTTTGTTATGTGTGTTCCTTTTTGTTTTCTCTATGTTTCTCTCCTTTTTGATAATGTCAAACAGGGAGAATGTATTTGTCTGGTTGTATTTGTGATTAGGTTGCATCTGTTCATCTTATATTGGCATTTGTTTTCTGTTATTTAGTTTCTAATTTTTTTTAATTTTTATTCAAAAAAAAACTCTTTGATTTTCCCCTATTTTTTTAACATAATTATCTTAGTGAGGGGGAGATTAGAAGAAAATATTTTTAAAATTTTTAAATTCAACCAGTAATATTTATAATCATAAAAAAGGGGGAGATTATTACAACTCGAGCTCACGAGTTCATATTTTTATGATAACAAATATTGTGGCTCACATCTTTATGTCTACTTATATTTATAATGTATATTTATTTATGTGTGTACTAACATTTCAGGAATACCATGCACCATCCAACGAAGATTCAGGGCTCAAGATGTTGCAAATTGGGGCCTAAGCACTATAATTTTGTTGATAACAAATAGTATTACTTTGCTTACTTTGCTATTTCCTATTATTTGAGTTTATTGCATACTTGTTTTTCTTTGCTACAGGCTAACATTTTAGGATCACAAGCTCACTTGCAAGCCAGCTCAAGATTGGGTAGATTAGGATTGAGTCAGTCTATAATTTTAATTCCAATACATTTTTTTAACCTTTTCTTGAGTCAAATGTAATGTGTTGGATCCTGAAACTATGTAACCTTGCACACACACACACTCAAGGGAGTAAGTCATTTAGGGAAATTTTCATTTTTTGAACAAATCATACAGGATGATTATTTATTATCGTGGACGATCTGTTCAGCTCAAAACCCTAATTAGGGCTTATGTGTCAAATAAGCTTGATTAAATAAATCATCATGGATGATACTATCATTATACATGATGATATGCATTAATCAAAAAATCTAGCCGCCAGACATGATTTAGGCAAGGTTTGATAATTGAAATTTTGTTCTAATCATATAGGATGATTCTGATTATCTTGGACGATGTATAATAATCATGCCTAAAATAGTCCTATGATTAGGGATTTAAGTATGGTTAGATTAAATGATTATTTTATCTAGAATGATCATATCATCCAGGATGATCGTCAATGATCATATGGGATGATCAGTATATTTTTCTTCTAATCATCCTCGACGTCCTGAATGATCTGTCTAATAATAAACTATATATTAAACTAATCATCCAAGATGATTAGTACATTTTTCTTCTAATCATCTTGGACATCCCAAATGATCCATCAGACGATGAACCATATTTTGAACTAATCATACAGAATGATTGCAAGATCGTCTGAAATGATCAGTATATTTTTGTTGCCTTGATCGTACATGCAACTCAAATCATCCTGACTAGATGGGATGATTTACACTTATCGTACATGATAATCAATAGATCATCCTGAACGATCTTTGATAATAAGTTGAAAATTAGGGAACTTTTTGAGGCCTCCTATTTAAGCTCTCTTAATTACTAATGATTAAGTCTTTTGCTGTTGTTCTAACTTAAGAGATCTTGGAGAAGGAGAGTTTGGGAGAGAAAGAGGATCTTGTGAGGGGGAGTTTGTGAGGGGATTCACAAAGGTTGCTCCAAGCAAATATTCGATCATCTTCTTCCTTCTTCTTCCTTGGTTCCTTGGTGGCTCTATGGAGATGATTATCAGTATCAGATCTATGTTCTCTGCCTACTCCAGGAAGGAGTAAAAGGATTGTCAGGTTCTCTGCCTACTCTAGGAGGGAGTAAAAGGATTGTTAGGTTCTCTGCCTACTCAAAGAGGGAGTAAAAGGATTATGTGGTTCTCTGTTAACTCCAAGTGGGAGTAAAAGAATTCTGGGTTCTCTACCTTCATCAGGAGGGTGAAAAAGGATACAAGGTTCTCTGTCTCACTGGGTCGATAGAAAGATTTTGTAAGGGCTTTTCTGCCTTACTGTGGGGGTAAAAGGAGAGACACTAACTGATTAGTGCAATAACTTGAACGGGAGGTTCTAGGGAGTAGACGTAGGTAAGATTTAAGCAAACCACTATAAAATTTGGTGTGCTCTTTCTTATTACTTTTTCCATATTTTATTTTTGCACTTTTCAGTGATTTATTTTATGGTTGAAATCTTTAATTTTGATATTTGGTTCCGCTTAAGATTGTTTAGTTTTTAAAATATTTAAAAAAATCAAAAAGATTTTTCTTTTTATTTAGGAATTTTTAAAACACCAATTCACCCCCCTCTTGATTAGCCTCAGCCTAGTTCTATAGGGTTTAACCACCCTCATGAACTTTCATAAGATTAGATATAATAGGTTATGTTATAAAGATTTTTATAATATTCAATGATGTATTTTTTTGATTTCTTGAGTCAACTCTTGTAAAGGTGTTTTCTAGCTTGGTGACAATGCACAACACACTCAAGGGAGTGAGATTAAGTCAAAATTAGAAGTTCATATCTCTGAACTAATCATACTATATGATTTATATTATATTGCACAATCAGCTCACTAAAATAGCTAATTTTGATGTGTGCTGTAAGTTGAACTAACCATACTAGATGATTTAGATCATCTAGGATAATCATTTATGATCATGAAAAATAGCTACCAATTATAATTTAGGCAAGATTTTAAGTTTCAAATTTTGTTTTAATTATCCAAGATGATCTACATTGTACTGGATGATCTATGACAATTATTCCTAAATTGATCAAGTGATTAAGGGACTAATTATGGTTAATTTGTTCAATTCATTCATCCAGGATGATCAGTGATAATCATCCTGGATGATTGAGAGGATGCAAGGGATGACCCCCAATCGTATAAGATAAAATACCATAATTATTTATCTAATCATCTAGGATGATCCCCAATATCATAGGGGATGATCAGTACAAATTTGAACTGATCATACTCGACTATCAGGTGATCATCCAATACTATCAAGTCAAATTTTGCACATTATACAGGATGATCCTACGATCATACTAGATGATCTTTGCCTCTAGAATTGAGTTTCTAGGGTTTTTGCAAATTTTACACATCGTACTGGATGATCTTGTGATTGTACTGTATGATCTTTGCTGCCAGAATTAAATTTCTAGGGTTTTTCAAAGCCCTTTATTTAAGCTTTCTCCAAAGACATTGTTAGTGTCTTTGGCATGCATTGAGTCTTATTACTTCTGGAGAAAACTTGAAGGGAGAGCCTTGAAAGGGAGAGAGGAAAGGGTGGAGTTTGAGAGGGAAAAGATCCTTGTGGGTTTCAAGGGAGTGTGGAGGGGGTTTCACACAGTTGCTCTGACAAGCTTGCACTTTAGTACCATCATAGTCAAGGTTTATCTTGAGGGATATTTTGAGAAGAAGAAGATCTCTTTGGTGTCTAAGGACCTAGCTACTCCATCACACGGAGGAAGGTGAAAGCGATTCAAGGTTCTGTGCCTGTGAAAGGATTTGTGGTCCTCTACCATCTCCTTGAGGGAGAAAAAGGATTACGGACCTCTGCTGCACCGAGTTGGTAGAAGAGATTTTGTAACGGCTTCTCTGCCTAGTTGGGGGGCTAAAGGTGAGTCACTAAAGGTTTAGTGCAATATCTGAAGTGGGTGACTCTAGGGAGTGGACGTAGGTCAAGTTGACCGAACCACTATAAATATATGGTGTGTTTATTCTTGGTTTTATTTTTTCTTACTTTATTTTCTACATTTACTTTTATGATAATTGTGTGGTTGAAAATCTCTAATTTTTTGTTATTGTGAAATTACTTTGCTTCTGCATTGAGATAAAATTATCAGTTTTTAGATGTTGAAAAACCATTAAAAAGGAGGATTTTTTTTGTTTAAAAAGTTTTTAATTAACCAATTCACCCCCTCCTTGGTTAGCCTCAGGCTTATTCTTAAAAGGTTTAATAGCCCTCACAAACTTTCAGAGTTTAGCTCCCATTTTTTATTATCCTGAATAAAATTTAGTCATCTAGTATGATTAGTTAAAGTAAATTAGGGATTATCTAAGATCAACCAAGGTTTATCTAGTAAAGGTTTGGTTAAATTAAACTATATGATTTACATCATATAATATGATAATTAATTAAGATTTAATCCTTACTCGATTCCTTCATCTACAGGTAAAATTAGGCAACTTTCATTAATAATCATATTACACAAAATCTTTTATATAGTATGGTTAGTTAAAATTTCAAAGTTCAAAATTTTCTAATTTTGGTAATTTAGATTCAACAGTGGGTTTTATCAAAATAATTGATTGTCATGTATAATTATAAGTCATATAATAGGATCAGTTATAATTTAATATAATTTGATTGAATTAATTAAATACTTGAATTAATTTCTGTATTAATAGACTATATAGTATGATTAGGATCATATAGTTTAATTTAATAAAGAATTTTAAGTATTTAATTTCATTCCCTTTTTGTGAGTGTGTGCTCAGTTATCTTGTCAATATACACCTAATTACATAAATTACTCAAGAAAAGAAAAAGTTTAGACTCTTTTATTACAAATTGATTGGACTTTAATGTTACACTTTCTTGAGTCTATTTTATTAATTTAGTTGTGTACGTTGTACTTGAAATAGTTAGCAGCACATAAAAATATGTAATATATATATATATATATATATAAAGTAGAGACTACATGATCAATCTAATAATATTTGTAATCATCAAAATACTAGGCTAGTCTCCTGAATTTCAACACATTGGTCAATGAACCATGGTCAGGCGATGGTTTTTTAAGGATCGTAGTCAGGCTACAGTGGTCCAAGGATTATTATTAGGCTATGGTGGTTTTAGGATCATAGTCTATTGGTGATGGAGTTTGGAGGGAACATAGTTGAGTAATAGTGGTTGAAGGACTGTAGCCGAATGATGGTGCTCTAAGGACTATAGTTGGGCAATTGTGGTATTATCACTACCTACCCTAATACAACCTATACACTCTAATGAGTCATATCATTTCGAGTGTATGACCTAAGACCTCTAAGCCATAGTTTTACAACCCTAATATTTCAACACTCTCAAGGGTTATTGATGGGGATTTTGCTTAATATGTAAAAGATCTTGCTTTTTATGATGAATGTATGTGTTATATGCTCACAACTATACAAGTGCACATCCTGATCAAGTAATAAAGTGTATGAGAAGAATGTTGATCCCACGTGAAAAGTAAGCTACAACTAACTCTAATATTTTTTGCTCAAGCCACTGAATTTATCCTACATAATAAAATAAAAGGTAAGGTGTTAACACTATAGAGAAATGCAGTATATAATGAAGATAACCATAATTAAAGATATTTTGGACTACTGATAGTGAATGGACTTATATTTTCCCAAGCAGCTCATCTACATGAGTTATGAATCAGAGCATTGCACCCTTAGATCTTTATTGAGCATGTAAGAGTATAAAGAAAGGTTTATGGCCCTTCTACAATGATTAGATCTCTATAAAACCTAGAATCCTAATCATCCTATGTCTAAGTATGAAAGTATTATATCCCAGTTCTCTTAGTTATTCCAACATTCCTTCATTGAGGTAATGTATCACACAAGATTTTAAACTCATATATGGAAATTATATAAATTAAATTAAGCATAAGAGTAATTGAGAATAACCATTCATAGTTACATACAAGAGTCTACATTAGGAGAAATAAAGACTTCACATCATCAGCCCAAAATAAAGAAGTTTAGCCAGCCATATAATTAATTTAGAGACAAATATGTGTCATTACTTGCTTTAAAAAAGACAAAAAGAAAGTTGAAGAAAGTATCACCCAGAGTGAAGAATCCCAAATAGATCTTGCAAATGGACTCTTTTCAGAGTGATCCCCTCCTTATACCTTCATTCTCAACACTCTCTTCCACTCCTAAGGAGTGTTCGCTCACTACAATACATAGCTCTACTATCACTGGTCTCCACACATATACAGGTTCTCTCTCAAGACTCTTTTTTAAAAGAAAAACATAAAAACTAATTATATTTTCTTACATAAACTTACTCAACTGCCACATCGCTCAATAAAGTGGTACTGTGATGTTACAATGATGAACTAACACCTTGACACTGCTTAGTTGGCTCTACTATGGTGTTGGGCTGACCCGACATAATGTTTGGATGACTCATCACAATGCTTGGCTAACCTAGCACGATGCTTCCTTCTTAACTACTCTACCATGACACTATAAGAGAATAAGCATTATTACAGTTGTACTCATCTTCAGGCACTATTAAGCTCTAGGGGTTTGCGCTTTGACATTAAATTATTTGTAAATTTAATATAGTGAAGAGCTTTACGATGTTCCTTTGATGGCGGTGAGGTGCTCATAGCATTACAGTACTGATATTTGTTCCACCGAGGCCTGAATTAAATGTAATTTCATGAGACTCTTATGCTATAATGTATGGTTTCAGAGCTAAGGCATCGAATGCATTGTGGTATAGGTGTTTGGGGTGTTATGGTGTTGGTTCTAACTTTGTAAATTTATAAATTTTTCCTAAGACATTCCTACACGATATCAACTAAAACATGCTTTTTTATTAGAATTTAACACAATGAAGATGAGTATAAATTTCTCTTATTAAATTTCCCTTAACTTAAGCAATTGTTAGTCCTTAAGCAATGTGTTTGCACCTTTGATCAATTCTTTATTCCAAATAAAAATTTGTAACTTAAAATGGTAAAAATGTAAGAAAATATTTCACATTTTGAAATTAATTGGAATAAATTAAAGTGTAGCAATTTTAATTCAAATAATCATGAACAAAACATCCCAATAAATCATGTTCATATTTGATTAAAAAAGTATTGTTTGAAAAAGTTTATTTTCTTTGAGAGAATTGAATTTCTAAAATTTTAGTTTTGAAATTGAACATCTTATTATGAATGATATATCACCTCGAAAGGTGAACATATTGTTCCCTAATAGGATTAAATTGCAAAACTTTATATTTACCTTGATTATCATAGTTAAACTCATAGAAAGATTACATATGACCCTGGAGGGTCAAAATGAAATTTGATCGAGTGTTTAACTATATTAATCTAGATAAAAGGCATAATTAATTTCATAATCAAAATTATTATAATAATTAATATATCTCTTCAAAGAAAGAAGATATCAATCACTATCGATCGTTTGAAAATAACGATAATGATTGTCGAGCTTGATTTTCTCAAAGAAAGTTAATTGAGGTTTTAAAAACTTAATTTTGAAAATTTGATATGGGTTTCTAAATCTCCTACGAGCGTAAGCCCTCATAGTTAATTACATCGTAGGGAAACATACCGGAGTTTCCTATGAATACTCTCGATTAAAATAGCGGTAAAAATTTTATTTAAGAATTCAAAGCTTGATGTCAAAGGAAGGTAAGGATTGGAATTTTCAACAGAGATTAGATAAAAGTTGAGCATTTCTTTTTGGAGGTCAAAGAAGAATGGAAGGAGGTGTCTTGAGATTCTGAATCACTTCATAAATACCCTAGCTTATCCTATATTTTAGGCTGGAATTTGATTTTAAAGTTATTTAAGTTTGAATTGTCAATTTTATTAAAAAATTGGGATTCAATTCCCAAAGGTTAAGGTCTTAAGATTAATTATTTGCCTTAGAACCTAGGTTTAAATTGAGTACTAAGAACTAGTAGCCCAAACCTAGTTAATGTAATGTAAGATCTGGACTTACTCCGGCCTGGATTGGGGAGCCAGCAAAATCACCGAAATGCTTCAAAACCATGAGTTTGGTCTTTTATGAAAGAGTGGGTAGGGATGTTATATTAAATTAAGTTTAAGGAAAGAGGGGCCGATATCTAGAGCATATCCTAATTGGCCCTTTAACATATATCTGGTGATATGAAACTTGGACCTAAATGAAATTAATGATTTAGACACTTTTTAATTGATTTCTAATATAATGCATGTTAGTTGACTCGATTGAATGTTCAAATCAAAATAAAGCAATTTTAAAATCAGGCTTAAAAATAATTTTATCCTAGAGACTGCATAACATCCCCTTGATAAGACTGTACCCTAATTATCAAGTGGCCTGCCAGAACCCACAGGCAAGGAGGTGCCTAACAAAGAAAAGAAGTATTCAAAATATATGCATGAAAGACTCCCAGTGGTCCTGAGCTTACTTCTTAAAGTATTGGAATTTCTATGTGAGCTTAGAGCTTTTAAATTTAATCAAAGTAGAAAAGTATTTTTAACGTGCCCTCACGAGCCTCCGATTGAGTTTCAGGCTAAATCAATGTCGGCATGCAATAAAACAAACCTAATAAAAGCAGGCATTTTTTACTGCACAATCAAATTAAATAAATTAATTAAATTTAAATAATCAAACTAAAATTCCATGTGGCGAATGCCACTTAATATTACAATCCAGAATTACTTGAAATTAAAATTGTTGGGTACCACTGACAACAACCTAGATTCTACTCCAAAGACTCAAGTGACTTTGAGAATTGGGATTCTTATTATTCTTCACTTCTTTGTCCTTCTATGAGCTCCATGGATCGTCGAGTCTGGATTTCCAAATGAAAAGAAACTCTCCCTCGAAAGGGGTGTTATCTTTTCTCTTTAGATATTTTAAGATCATCCAAATTTGGGTCTCTGAATGGAGAGGGACTCTCCCCTAAGAGAAGTCCCTTCCTGCTTAGATTTTGAATTAGATATTTAATCCCATTCTTAAAATACTTTAAAATATAACTTAATTATATATCAAATTATATTTGAATATAAAAAGAAAATCTATATTCAACAACCTATAAGGTTATCCTAATAAATTAGCAGTTAATTTAACGTTCTAAGCACTTAATATTTTTAAAATTTAAAATGCTTAAATCATAGCCATGCTTGGCTATGCTCTTGTAATTTAAAGGGGGGACTTAGCATTATATAGCACTTGCAGAAAATAGCGTTAATTTTAAAGCATAATTTATTTTTACCCCCTTTAATTTTTATGCCCTATACGAGCATAGCCACTTGCATAAGATTGAATTAGTATAAATCATCCCTAACCTAGGGGTAAATCTAACACACAATCAGTCACATCACAGATTACATAAAATTAAATAAATAAATACATCAATCAATCAAATCAATCAGCATGTAGTGAAAATCACAAAAAACCTGATACACAGCAGAAAAGTAAACACCAGCCTAGCCTAAGACTACAGTTGGTTGTCCTAGCAAACTATCTAAAGTGTGTGGGGTAGGTTATGTGGCTTGGATATATCATATATAAGGTAATTAGTTAAAGTTGTTTGAAGTTTTGATTGGTTTAAAGGTTTAAGGGAATATTTTAATTAAAATTCAAATATTAATGATTTAAAATTAATTTTAAAATGTGTTATTTTAAAGTTAAATGATTACCACCTTTGTTGGTCACCGAGGCGGTGAAGTTTATTTCACCTTTCTTGGGGCTAATTTAATAGTCTCATGGCCTGGGTTACCTATTGGTAATAAATATAATTAAGTAATTTAATTTGATTAATATTTGAAAGTTAGATGAATTTTGAATAAGATTGATTAATTATTGATTTTAAAAATTTGAATTGATTAAGTTTGCTATCAACCAGTCTCTTGCGTTGTGCCACAAAGCTCGAGGAATAAAATCTCCTTAGGATACGTAGCCCCGTAGCTCAGAGTAGTCCATCCTATAAACTTGATTGATATAATTAGATTAATAATTTTAAGTTTGTTTAGATCATTAATAATCAATTAATTTTAAGATTTTAACACTCTATTGAATCCATTCATGGTGTTGTGCCACGAGGCTCGAGGAACGAAGCCTCCTTAGGACACGTAGCCCCGCATCCCTAAGTAGTCCATCCTAAAAATGTCATCTTTGGAGTGGTTATTATGTATTAAAGGGTTGGTTGAGTGATTTAAATGTTGATTTAACATTTTCTAAAATTTAAAATTAATTATCAAATTTTAAGTATTTTTTGGATTATTTTAATATATTAATTAAGGGGTTGAAATTTGTCTTTTTGATTAAATTTGAAATCTAGAAGGTTAATATTTTATTAAAATATTATACCTTAACATGAACAATTACAGACTAAGTTTGCTGGAATTGGATTTTCCTATATTTAGTTATGAAGGTTTAAAGTTTTGACTTGATTTTGACTTAAGATTGACCAAACAGTTGACTTTTTGATTTTTGACTGTTTTTTAAGGTTTGATAATTTTGATAAATATTAGATCTTAATTGGAGTTAAATTCCTTTAAGTTTACTCAATTTGGAATTTTTTGGAATTTGTTATGATTTTTCAAAGTTTTGAGTATTTATTGAATTTTTAAAAATTATTTAATTAAGTGTGTTTTATTGAATTGAGTCCAAATAAATTCTCAACTCCTTAAAATCAACTCCAAAGGTCAGGAATGACCTAAGGAGAGATTCTCAAGTGTTTGGGACTTTTTTGAAAATTTTAATTATTTTTAATTATTTATATTAATTAAATATTAAATTTTAATCAAAATTAAATTAAGCTCAAATCAGATGTCAAATCAAGGGGATTTTAATTTTTCTGAGTTAAGGTTTGAATTTTGGTCAGTTTGAGGTATTATTTATAATTTTTGGATTTAAACTTGATTTATTAAAATTTTTAGAAGTTTTAATACTAAATCAAGGGTTTAAACTTAAGTTAATTGATTATGGGGCCTAATGATTTCACAAATCAGTGAGAAATTTTCTTAAGGCTGTATATGTCACTAAGTTTGAATGTTCAAAGTTTCAAGTCAATAGGAAGTGTATCCTAATTCCTAGAATTTATCTAGATTCTCTAAACATAAGTCCTTAATTATTATCCTTAAGGTGTCATTAGGTTGAATGGGTTTAAATCAAAGTCTCTAACCCTTAACCATATACATGCCAAGTATACACAAACATCACAATGAACTCCTAGGACTAGGAGAGCTTAGGCTAAGTGATGTGCATCCTAAGCATGCAAATCAAGAAATGACTTAATTAATTGGAAGATTAACCAATGAGCAATTAGCAAGGTAATTGTTCATTGATTAACCACTACTCCCCACTAATTCTATTCAAACAGGCTTAATCTAGGTTTAAAATTTCAAAGGATCTCCCAATGCTTAAAGATTTAACTTAAATATATAATTTTAAAATAAGATTATATATATATATATATATATATATATGAAAATATAAGTATTAAAATTAAAAATTCAAAATATTATAAAAAATAATTTTAAAATATTTTTGAGAGACCCTCTCATTGCTTAAAATAATTTGAAAATAAACTCTTAATTTGAAAAATATTAAATATATTATTCAATTCATTATAAATTAAATATAAAAATAATCAAGTAAATCAAATTATTTAAAATAAATTAAGTTTTAAATCTTAGAATTAATTTAAAATTAAAATATTCAAACTTTTGAAAATTTTGATATATTATTTAAATTTTTTGTATTAATTTGAATTTATTTTGAATTTTTTTAAAGTTTTAAATTAATCGAATGTATTTAAATTAATTTAAAATTAATTAATATTTAAAATGAATTTTAAATTAAATTAAATTAAATTTTAAATATTTTTAAAATATTAAATTATTAAAAAAATTTATTTTAAAATTTTAAAATTATTTGAATTTCATTTAAATTAAATATTAATTAAATATTAAAAATTTTAATTAATTTAAACTTATTTAAAATATAAAATACATCTTAAATTAATTTAAATTCATATTAAAATATTTTAAAATAATTATTTAATTATTTAAAACATTTTAATATAAAAATTTATGAATTTTTATTTGATTCTTAAGTAATATATTAAATAATTATTACTTAATTACTTAAATATTTTAATACTTTAAATTACTTAAATTATGTTAAACATTTTGAATTAAAATTTAATTTTAAAATATGTAAAATATATTTTATAATTAATTACAGTATTTAAAAAAAAATTGAATTAAATTATTGTTAATTTTTAACATTAATTTTGAATTAATTAAATATTAAAAATATTGAAATTATTTAAGTGATATACTTTAAATTTTTAAATCAATTTTAATATAAAATACTTTTAAAAAAATCAATAAATATTTAAAATATTTTAAACTAAAAAATAATTTTTTATAGCATTTAAATTAATAATTAAATAAATATTAATTTGATAATCAAAAATTAAATATTTTAAAAATTATTTAATATATATTATATATTTGAAAATAATTTTAGCTTTGAATTAAATATTTTAAATTTCTAAAAATTTTAATAAATTTTATGTATTTTTTAAATTTAAAAATAATTTATAATAATTTTTTAGAATTTTTTGAATTTAAAATTATTTAATATATATCTATATAATTAAAAATAATTTAATTAAATTAGCGACTGAGTGGAATACGTGGCGGCTCCTAATTCACGGAGACAAAATCATGTGGCGGCGACAATGATTGGGCTAAGTCGGATGACAGCACGGTGGTGGTCAGACACATGTCAACCGCTGAATACTTCACGCGGTTTCACTAAACCACGTAAGCATCCATCTAAACCATTGATTCCGTGTGAAATTCATCCGACGGTGGATATCAAACTCTGTGGTTTGATCTCAGCTAAGGGAGATCAAACAATGGAGAGACAATCTCACAGTTCTGAACCAACGGCTCTGATCAAGTCGGATGAGAGTTTGATTAAGCGATTGGATTGTGCTGTTTGAAGGACCACAGAACAACAAGATCTTTGCCGTTGATTAAAGAATCAACGGCTCAAATCTTGCATGGCTTGAAGAAACCTCAATCTGAAGCCATAAAATGAAAATTGGTTCGTTCTCCACGAATACTAAACCATTTTAAATGAAATTTCAGGCAGAGATTAAGCAACTATATAGAATTAATGTAGAGTTTGATTGATAGCTCAAAAAGCACTTAATGAAAAGCTAATTTAATCTAGGTGTCTTAAGTTAGGGTTAGGTTTTTACCTCAAACCAACCAGTGGATTCGAGAGATCTTTAGTTCTTTGAGCTTGTTGACTGTCCATGCTTGTTTTCCATGTTGAAAGCACATCGTGAAACACAATGGATTTATCGGATGAAGCCTGTGAACAGAAATTTCCTCGGTTCACTGAGAAGCTCGTCGCCGATAAGGTTTGATTGGTGGATCTGGACTGAGGGAATGTAGAAGAAGGTCTAAGGAGCTCAAAGGAATAGGAAGCTTGAGCAGCTAAGTGTAGTGAGAGAAGGTCAGGGATAGAATGAGAGCCTTTTCCTTCCTATGGTTCAATTCAAATGCCATGGTTGATTTGGAGGGCCGATATCCTTTTGGAAGCTTGCTAGGATAGCTGCCACCTGCCCTTAGGCAGTTAGAATAGCAAGGAATAAAAAGACTACAAGGATAATGACTTGGAAAGCTCTTTTTGTCCTTAAGTGCACATAGTTTGATTAAGGGATTAAACCGGGGATTAGGGGAGCTTTTAGAAGTCTCTAGAAATGGTTTAAGGCTGTTGGAAAAGCTTGGAATAGAGTGGATTAGCTCCTAGGGGATATTTGACCATTTAACTCCTTCCTTACCCTTTTGTTGACCAAGTTGACTAGTCAACAATCAAGGGGTGCTAATATAGCATGGAGGGACTAGGTTTGAGATGGTTGGAATTAATTCCCAAAAGGTTTGAGGGAAGGGGTTAAATACATGAGCAAATTAGAGAGGTTTGACCAAGTTCTGCTTGTGTTGACCAAACATATGAGTTTGATCCAGTCAAAACCCCTATGATGTAATTCATGGGACGTTTAAGGAGGTTTGAAGTATACATTTGAATATGATTGAAGAGTTTTGAATTTTGCATTGATTGGATTCAAGGGATTGAACTAAGTTGACTTGAGTTGACCAAACTTGGGTCTAATTGATTAAATGAACTAAGGGTTGGGTAAAAGGTTCAATCAAGTCTACATTGCTATGAGAAGTAATCAGGGGTGTTTGAAGGAGTTTTGAATGTATTTGAAGCTTGATTCAAAGTAGGGAAGCCTTAGGGTTAATTTGGTCAACCTAGGTTGACCCAGGGTCTAGGTCTGGGCTCAACTACTTTAAAGGATGTTTGAAGTCTGTTAGAAGTGTTTTTAGGGTTTAAATAGGTCATTTAGGTCAAATGGGCCTATTGGGCCCTCAAAAGCACTTGGGTCAACCCTGGTTGACCTGGTTAACTAGGTTGACCTAGGGTCTGGAAATGGGTTCAACAGATTTTGTTTAAGGTTTCAAGTTGAATGGAAGTGGTTAGAGGCTTTGGAGATAGCTCTAAGGTCAAAGTTCACTGTATGGCATGTCTAGTGGCATAGGGTGTAATATTTGAAGGTTTTACATCCTTTAAAAATTGATTCCATTTCTTGGGTTAGAAGTCTAAGATTGAGCTCAAATTTTGAGAGTTGCCTCTAGAGACATGTCCTATCAATCTATAATTGACAAGGGTTTGAAGTGTTTAAAAAATCTCTGAAAGAGGCCTTTAGGACAGGGCCTTTAGACTTTGGATTTCAGCCTGGATTTCTGGGTTTGACTTGGGTATTAAGTTTGGATGATTGGATTTGAATTATCCAAATCATTTATAGTCATTTGGATGATCATAAGTAATAGGATATGGTTGAAGCTTGATCAGATATAGGATCAAGGTTTGAACTAGAGTTTGGATTTTGAAATGGACTGAAGTCTGGATTTTGATTGAGGTTTGAATTGAATTAAGGTCTGGATTGGCTTGAGGTCAGAATTGATTTGAAGCTTAAATAGGTTTAAAATCCAGATAGATTAGAGATCTAGATTAATTTGAAGTCAGGATTTGATTTAAAACTTGGATTGATTTAAGATCTGGGTTAATCCTAGGGTCTAGATAGATCTAGTGTCAGGGTAGATCGTAGGGTCTGGATTGATCTAGGGTAGATCATAGGGACTAGATAGATCTTAAGGTCTGGGTTAATTCTAGGATTTAAACTGGTATTGAGTTTGGATAAATCTGGGGTATAGAATAATCCTAGGGTCTGAAGTCTAGGAGTATCCTAGGGTCTAGATTAGTTTAGAAGCTTGATCAATCTGGGGTCAGGATTGATCTATAGTCTAGATTGGTCTGAATTCAAAATTGATCTGGAGTCTGGAGTGATCTAAGATCTAAACTGACCCTAGGGTCTGGATTAATCAAAAATCTGGATTGGGTCCTAATGACCTCATACAAAAAATGAGGTCAACAAATAGACCCCTAATATGTGTAATAGAATGAAATTCTATTACACATATTGGCATTAACTGAATTGAAAGGTCAAGCCTGGAATTCTGATCCTAAGGGAAGGAAAAGTTTATCCCTGGGGAATCGAGGTTTGAATTTATACTAGGATAGTGCCACGGAGGGCATACTCTATCACTAGCGGGTTAAATCCTAAAGGAAGGAAAAGTATATCCCTAGAGGAAAAGAAAGCCTAGGTGATCATATAGGAAGGAAGGATTCCTAACTATAGAGGATCAAATTTAGGTTTTGGTTATAAAGGAAGGAAAAATCTAACCTTAGAAGATTGAATTATGAATAGATACTAAGACAGTGCCATGAAGGGCGTACTGTACCACTAGTGGGTCTGATCCTAAGGGAGGGAAATATTTAACTCTAAGAAAAGGAAGTTGATTATGGAATTTGAATTGACACTAAGGTAATGCCATGAGGGGTGTACTCTACCACTAGTAGATCTAATCTTAAGGAAAGGAAGTACCTAACCTTAAGGAAAAGAAGTTGATTTTGGATTTTGAAATTGAAATCGAAACTAAGATGATGCCACAGAAGGCGTGCTCCACCACTAGGGAATCTAATCTTAAGGAAGGAAAAGTCCTAACCTCGAGGAAAAGAAAATTAATTATGATATTTGAATTGACACTAGGGTAGTGCCATGAGGGGCGTACTCTACCACTAGTGGATCAAATCCTAAGGAAAGAAGGAACTTAACCTTAAGGAAAGAGGCTTGAATGATCGTATAGGAAGGAATGACTCCTAATTATAGAGGACTAAGTTTAGATCTTGATTCTAAGAGAAGAGTAGAAACCTAACCCTAAAGGATTGAGTTTTGAATAGTTACTAGGGTAGTGCCACAGAAGGCATGCTCTACCACCAGTAGATCTAATCCGAAAGAGAGAAAGCATCTAACCTTAAGGAAAAGAGGAAGTTTGATTTTTGGGATTTGAAATTAAAGCTAGGATGGTACCATAGGGGGCATACTCCATCACTGGGGAATCTAATCCTAAGGGAAAGAGAACACCTACCCTAAGGAAAAGACAACTGGATGATCTCATGGGAAGGAATCATTGCTTCCATAGAAGATCAGGCCTGGAATTTTGAATTTTAAAACTAAGATGGTGCCACCGAGGGTATGGTCCACCACTAGTGGATCTAATCCTAAGGCGAGAAAGCACGTTGTCTCACATCTAATCTTAAGAAAGAGGAAAGCTAGAGGACCAAGTGGGAAGGAAGCATTGCTTCTCACAGAAGGTCAGATATGGATTTTAAAACTAGGATGGTGTCGTAGAGGGCGTGCTCCATTACTAAAAGATCTAATCCTAAGGAGAGAAAACATGATGACTCACATCTGTCCTTAAGGAAAAGAAAACTAGAGGACCCTATAGGAAGGAAGCATTACTTCCTGCAAAAGGTCATATCTAGATTTTGAAACTAGGATGGTGCCACAAAGGGCGTGCTCCAGCACAAGCAGATCTAATCCTAAAGAGAGAAAGCATGATGACTCACATCTGTCCTTAAGAAAAAGAAAGCCTGGATGATCATGTGGGAAGGAAGCACTGGGACTCACACCTAACCACAGAGGATTGGATTTGAAACTAGGATGGTGCTGCAAAAGGTGTTATCCATCACTAGTAATTCTAATCCTAAGGAAAGAAAGCACTAGGACTCACACCTAACCTTAAGGAAAATAATATTGGATGATCATGTGGAAGGAAGCACTGGGACTCACACCTAACCATAGAGGATCAGATTTAAATTTGAAACTAGGATGGTGCCACCGAGGGCATGGTCCACCACTAGTGGATCTAATCCTAAGGCGAGAAAGCATGATGACTCACAGATAACCTTAAGGAGGAGGAAAGCAAGAGGACCTCGTGGGAAGGAAGCATCGCTTCCCATAGAAGGTCAGATCTAGATTATGAAATTAGGATGGTGCCACAGAGGGCGTGCTCCATCACTAGAAGATCTAATCCTAAGGAGAGAAAGTACGATGACTCACATCTATCCTTAAGGAAAATAAAACTAGAGGACCTTGTAGGAAGGAAGCATTGCTTCCCATAAAAGGTCAGATCTAGATTTTGAAACTAGGATGGTGTCACAAAGGGTGTGCTCCATCACTAGTAGATCTAATCCTAAGGAGAAAAAGCATGATGACTCACATCTATCCTTAAGGAAAAGAAAGATTAGATGATCATGTAGGAAAGAAGCACTGGGACTTACACCTAACCATAGAGGGTTGGATTTGAAACTAGGATGGTTCTGCAAAGGGCATTATCCATCACTGGTAATTCTAATCCTAAGGAAAAAGAAGCACTGGGACACACATTTAACCTTAAGAAAAAGAAGACTGGATGACCATGTGGGAAGGAAGCACTGGAACTCACACCGAACCACATAGGATCAAATTTGAATTTAAAATTTGGATGGTGCTATAACTGGCATGCTCCATCACTAGTGATTCTAATCTTAAGGAAAGAAAGCACTGGGACTCATACGTAACCTTAAGGAAAAGAAAACTAGAAGACCTTGTGGGAAGGAAACATTGCTTCCCATAGAGGGTCAGGTTTGAAATTTGAAACTAGGATGGTGCCACGTGTTGCAAATCTGAATTCAAGGAGAATAGTTTTGATGATAACAAACATGTATGTGTTTTGTTTTGCTTAGCTAACCATTTTAGGTCTATGAGATCAAGTACAATCCAAGTCAGCTCAAGATTGAGTCGGTCTATATGTAGTTCAGGTCTAATGTAGTTTTTCTCTTTCTTGAGTCAAATTCAATATAATTGATCCCCTAGCTAAGTAACCTTGCACACACACACTCAAGGGGAGATTTTTGTGAGTTTAGAGTTTTTGTTAAGTTTTGAGCACATCGTCCTGGACGATAGACATATCGTCCTAGAAGATCCATTAAAAATAAAAACCCTAATTAGGACGACCATATTAAGTCAATCTGATTAAGCAGATCATCCTGAATGATAAACCCATCGTACGGGATGATATGCTCAGATTGAAAAATCCCAGCCGCCAGACTGAGTTAGGCAAGTTTTACTTTTAGAGATTTGGTCTGATCGTCCCGAATGATACGTATATTATCCTGGATGATTCTTTATAATTATTCCTAAATTAGTTTGGTGATTAAGAAAAGTAATTCATATTTGATTTATACGATCATATCATCCTAGATGATCGCAAGATCGTACGGGACGATCGAGGAAAAATCCTGACCGTCCAGTGCCTTTCACCTAGACGACTAGAGCTTTGTTTAGGACGATTCTCAGCTTTTTGAACTAATCATACAGGATGATATACATATCATCCCAAACAATCAAGTCATTTTTAAATCATCCAGCATGTTTGACCTGTACGTCCAGAGCTGTGTCCCAGATGATTTTTGGATATTTTGAACTAATTGTATAAAATGATAGAGATTTCATCCTGGATGATCAAGTCATTTTGAGATCATCCAGCATCAGTTGCCCTGGACAACCAGAGCTGTCTTCTGGATGAAATTTCTAATTTACACTAATCATCCCGGACGATCACATAATCATACGGGACGATCTAAATATATTTTGTCTACTAATCATCCAGAGGAACCAGATTGTCCAGGCTGATACATGTGATTTTGAACTGATCATACAGGACGATCGACTGATCGTCCTGGATGATCTTTGACGGCCAGTTGAGATTTAGGGTAATTTTTGAGCCCTCCTATTTAAGATCTTTTTCTTTTAACAAGAAAAATCTTTTGCCACTTTCCTTACCAGAGAAAATCTTGAGAGAGAGAGAGAGCTTGGGAGAGAGGGAGAGAGCTTGTGAGGGGGAGTTTGTGAGGGATTCACAAAGGTTGCTCCAAGCAAGAATCTGAGTCATCTTCTCCATTTATTGTCTCTTGTCTTATCGGTGTCTCTGTGGGAGGATCGTTCGTAAGAAGATCCGGGTTCTCTGTCTGCTTCAAGAGGAAGCAAAAGGAGCCCAGGTTCTCTGCTTGCTTTAGGAGGAAGAGAAAGGAGTTCAGGTTCTCTACCTCACCTGGTTGGTGGAAAGAAGTTTTTGTACAGGCTTCTTCGCTTTGTTGTGGGAGAAGAAGGAGAGTCACTTAGTGTTAGTGCAATACCTGGAGGGGAGGCTCCGGGGAGTGGACGTAGGTCAAGTTGACCTAACCACTATAAAATCTAGTGTGTTCTTTCTGATTATTTTCTACACTTTATTTTTCTGTTATTATCTGCTTGGGTGAAATCTATGATTGATCTTTTCATTACTATGTTTACTAATTTCTGCTATAAATTATCAAAAGATCTTTCCTGTTTCTAAAGAATTTCTAAAACTACCAATTCACCCCCCCTCTTGGTTAGCCTCGGGACTAGTTCATAAGGGTTTAACATCCCTTTTGAACTTTCAAGTGGTATTAACGCAGGATTTAAAAATAAAGTTTGAAAACTTTTAAATTTGATCCATGGCTAACTTTGGTAATAGAAATACTGCTGAAGGTTATTCAATTACACGTCTACTATTATTTGATAACATACCTTTTGATTTTTGACAAACTCGCATGTCCACTTTTCTTCAATCTATAGATTATCGCATCTGGATGCTTGTTAAGGATGGCTATGAAGCACCTTTTAGAATGGTTAATAATGTTAAAATTGAGCTGCCTTTCACTGAATGGACTTTTGATGATCGAGACATAGCCCAACTGAATGCAAAATGTTTGAACTATTTTTTTTGTGCCTTAAAATCATAGGATTACATGTGTGTCTCTACTTACACAACTGGTAAAGAAATCTGGGATAAATTATGCATTACTTATGAAGGTACATCTGAGATTAAGCAATCTAGATTGAACATCTTACTTTACGACTACAAACTCTTTCGCATGAAATTTAGTGAATCAATTTCTAAAATGTATACTAGGTTCACTCAAATTGTCACTTCTTTACATACTTTAGGAAGAGAACTTACAAACTATGAAAAAGTGAACAAAATTCTGAGATGTTTGCCTTCTTCTTTTGATGCCAAGATAACTGTAATTACTGAATCTAAAGATTTAAACACTTATTCTATTGATAACTTACTTGGGTCACTCATTACTTACAAGCAAGGAGTGAACCAATGACAAATTAATGCATGTGAGAAGAAGAAGGAGAAAAATGTGACGCTGAAGGCCAACGATACTGATACTGATATTTCGGGTCTGATAGCGATGATGTTACTTTAATCACTAGGCAATTCAAAAGCTTTCTAAGGAAGAAATATAAGAATTTTCAAAAGTGGAACAAAGGTAAGAGTTGCAAAAATTTTAAAGATTCATCTGATACTATTTGTTGTGAATGCAGGAAGCCTGGATATATAAAGACTGATTGTCCTACACTTAAGGCTCACCCAAGCAAGGAGAAGGGTGAGGAGAAACCCAAGTTCAGGAAAGACAAGAAGCGAATTTAAAAGATATTCTGGGCAGATTCTACAACCGACTCCTCTGAGACTGAAGCTGAAGAGGAGACTACTAACTTATGTTTGATGGCAGATGATCATCCCAGTCAGTCTGACCAAGAAGAGGTATGTGAGCTAACCTATGATCAATTTCTTGATATTTTTGAGAAATTCATTCATTGTATAGGAAACTTAAGAAAACCCATGCTAGCCTGAAATTGGATTTCTCGAATTTACAAAAAGAGCATGATGTTATGATTAAGGATCATTCTATACTTAATAGCAATCACATGTCTTTACTTGATGAATTTGATGAATTGAATAAAAAATATTTTGAACTAATTATTGAGCATGAGTCATTAAAAATATCACATGTTGATTTAGAAAAAGCTTATAAAGAACTAGACACCATGGCATGTAACTTAACTAGTGATGAGCATTATTTGAAATTTAAAATTGTAAGTCTCAAGAAGGAAAATGAATTTCTAAGACTGAAAATTAGTGCTTTTGAGAAAAATGAAACACCTCCTACTTTTACACAGATTTATGCACCTCCATCACTTGAAAAATCTGATTCAAAATCATCACAATATGTTTCATTCAAACCTAAAAAGAGGCACTATCACCCACGTAGATTAGTTAACCCTTTTCCTAGCATTAGATATTTTTCTTGTGCTATGCTAGGACATATCTCCCACACTTGCACTGTTCACCATAGTACACATTGGGTGTGGAGGCCTAAATTGCATGCTTCACAGCACAGCACACATGCATTGCATTCTTCTTTTCATAAGAAGGAACCCAAACTTGTTTGGGTTCCTAAATCTGACATTTGATGATTTTATAGGTGTGCTATCACACAAGACCTCATGAGAGCATGTGGTACCTGACCAGTGGATGCTCAAGATATATGACTGGAGATGTAAATCAATTCATTTCACTGAAGGCCAGGGCTGGAGATAAGGTTACACTTAGAGACAACACCACCAGGAGGGTGGTAGGAGCAGGTATAATCAGTGATTCAAAAATTTTCATTATTTATAATGTTTTTCTTGTAGATGGATTCAAACACAACTTGTTGAGCATCAGTCAACTCCGTGACAAAGGATACAATATCAAGTTCCTACCCACTTGCTGTATTATAAGGTTAAATGACAAAAAATTTTTACAGGGATAAAGGATCAACAATGTCTACATGCTAGATGTAAGCTACTTTAAAACTAATGTTTCAATTTGCTTAAAAACTGCTGCTGATGAGTCTTGGTTGTGGTACAGGAGATTATGTCATGCCAGTATGAAAACCCTTAGGAGAGTCACCCAAAAGGACTTAGTTAGAGGTGTCCCCAAGCTTATGTTCACTAAGGACCACCTGTGTGATGCCTGTCAATTAGGGAAGCAAGTCCAATCCTCCTTCCACTCCATTAAGGATATCAGCACCTCTAGACCGTTAGAAGTCCTTCACATGGATCTCTTTGGACCCATTAGCACTGCCAGCTTAGGGGGGAAAGTCTATGGATTTGTAATTATTGATGATTGCTCGAAGTTCACTTGGATTAAATTTCTATCACATAAATCTGAGTCATTTGATGAATTTAAATCCTTCTCCACTTGAATTTAGAGGAAGTTAGGTTGTAAAATCTTTACTATTTATAGTGATTATGGTGGAGAGTTTAAAAATATGAGATTTGGAATATTCTGTGATGAGCAAGGGATTAGCCATAACTTTTTAGCTCCTAGGACCCCTCAGCAGAACGGGGTAGCTAAAAGGAAGAACAGGACCTTAGTAGAAGCCACTAGAGCCATGCTTACTGAGTATTCACTTCCAAAATACTTTTAGGCTGAAGCGGTGAACACTGCCTGTTATGTGCTAAATAGGGTGAATGTTAGATCCAATCTGAATAAGACACCTTATGAGATCGTTAAGGGTAGAACTCTAAACCTGTCCCACCTCCATGTCTTTGGCTGTAAGGTTTTCATTCTAAATAATGAGAAATCATCCTTAGGAAAATTTGACCCCAAATCTGATGAAGGAGTATTCTTAGGATATTCTAGTGTGGGGAAATCCTTTAGGGTGTTTAATAAGAGGACTTTGATGGTGGAGGAGACAACTCATTTGGTATTTGATGAATCTGATCCTAAGGAGACTAGAATTGAGGAAGAAGAAGATGTAGGAGAGATTACCCAAGGAGTTGAAAATACAAATCTGGAGGAAAGGGTAGAGCCTCAAAACACTTTGCCTAGAGATTGGAGATATGCTTCGACTCATCCTAAAGAACTGATCTTAAGAGACCCTTCTGAAGGTGTTAGAACTAGACATAGACTTAGGAAGGAAGTAAACCATTCTCCCTTTATCTCAATGACTGAACCCACCAACATCAATCAAGCCCTTTCTGATGAGTTTTAGATCTTAGCTATATAAGAGGAATTGAATCAATTTGTAAGGAACGATGTTTGGGAGTTAGTAGAAAGACCTAGGAATCAAAGTGTAGTGGGAACCAAATGGGTCTTTAAGAATAAGATGAATGATTCTGGTATGGTGGTTAGGAATAAGGCAAGATTGGTGACTAAGGGGTATAATCAAATTAAAGGGATTAATTTTGAGGAGACATTTGTCCCTGTAGCTAGATTGGAAACCATTAGGATGCTACTAGTCTTTTCCTGTTATAAGAGATTTAAGCTATTTCAAATGGATGTCAAGAGTGCTGTTTTAAATGGGGAAATAAAAGAGGATGTCTTTGTAGAGCAACCCCCAGGTTTTGAGAGTTCCCAATTGAGAGTTCCCAACTTGACCTACGTCCACTCCCCGAAGCCTCCCCTCCGGGTATTGCACTAAACAAAAGTGTCTCTCATATTGCTCCCACAGCAAGGTGGAGAAGCCTGTACAAAACCTCCTTTTCACCACACGGTGAGGTAGAGAACCCGACCTCCTTTTGCTTCCTCCTGAAGCAGACAGAGAACCTTCGAACTCCTTTTGCTTCCACCTGAAGCGGGCAGAGAACCCGGATCATCTTGCGATGATCCTTCCAAGACAAACACCAACTAGACGAAAGACAATGAGCGAAGAAGACGACTCTGATCTGTGCTTGTAGCAACCTTAGTGAATCCCTCACTAACTCTCCCTCACAAGATCCTCTCTCTCTCTCCCAAACTCTCTCTCTCTCTAGGGTTTCTCTAGACAGGAAAGTGGCAAAAGATATTTTTCTAAACAAAGAAAAAGATCTTTTATATGAGGGCTCAAAACCAGCCCTAAATCTCAACTGGTCGGCCAAGATCGTCCAGGACGATCGATAGATCATCCTGTACGATCAGTTCAAAATCAGCTGATTCAGTCTGGACGATTTAGCTCTTCTGGACGATTAGTTCAAAAAGTTATTCATATCGTTCCGTACGATACTGCGATCGTCCGGGACGATTAGTGTAAATCGAGGAATATCGTCCAGGAGACAGTTCGGGTCGTCCAGAGAAACTTGTGCTGGACGACTCAAAAATGACTTGGTCGTCCAGGACGATAGGTATATCATCCTGTACGATTAGTTCAAAAAGTCCACAAATCGTCCTGAACACAGTTTGGGTCGTACAGCTGAAATGTACTAGACAATCATGATCGTCCGGGACGATCCTGCAATCGTCCAGGATGATATGATCGTATCAATCAAGTATTAATTGCTTTCCTTATTTACCAGACTAATTTAGGCATGATTGTACTAGATCGTCCAGGATGATACACGTATCGTCTGGGACGATCAGACCAAGTATCTAAAAATAAGAACTTGCCTAACTTGATCTGGCGGCTGAGAATTTCTAATTTGAGCATATTGTCCCGTACGATCCAAAGATAGTCCAGGACGATCTGCTTAATCAGACTCTCTTAACTTGGTCGCCCTAATTAGGGTTTCTATTTTTACCTGATCATCCAGGATGATGTGAATATCGTCCAAGACGATATGAACAAAAATTTGAACAGAAACTCTAATTCACTCAAGCTCTCCCCCTGAATGTGTGTGTGTAAGGTTACTTAGCTAGGGGATCAGTTACATTACAATTGACTCAAGAAAAAGGAAAATATTACATTGGACACACTTGGACCCGATCTTGAGTTGGCTTGAGTTGCTTGTGATCTTTTGTACCTGAAACGGGTTAGCCAAGAAAAACACAATAGACACATGTTTATCATCATCAAAACCAGATTTGCAACAATCTCCCCCTTTTTGATGATGATAAATATTTGTACAGTAGTTTGAAAATAAAAATGGCTAGGAAATTGAAAAATAAATATTTTTTCCAGATTTTTATTTAACAATCAAACTAATACAGGAAATATAACACATAATAAACACAGAAATGACTACAACTGACTCCCCCTTTTGACATCACAAAAAGGAGGAGAAAAAACAGAAACACTAAAACATCAGTACAAAAACAGAAAATAAAATAAGTACAAAATAGAAAACTAGAACTGAGGCGGATCTTGATCGGAAGAAGGAGGTGGCGGTCGTGGGTTGAAGTAATGGTGAATGGCCTGAAAGTGAGCTCCAATCCAGGCGATGTCCTGGTCATGCTGTTGTTGCTGCTGCGCAGCATAGTCCGTGAAGCGCTGGATGTCCTCGGCGTGGTGCTGCTCCTGGGTAGCCACATAGGAGTCAAATCTGGCCTCCCACTGATCGAAGTGCTGCACCAGGTGGTCAAAGGGAGAGGCAATGCGAAGGGGAGCAGGTGCATCTGGTGCAACATCCGAGGCGGGCTCCGGATGTAGTCGGGTGCTGTGTAGGACATGGAAGGCATTGTTGGTGAGGAAGAAAGGAGGAACATCTGGAGCTGCAAGATATTGCAGGTCATATTTGGTTTCGAGGGCATAGGAAATGATATGTCCTAAGACTAGATTTGGACGATGGCGATGACCTGGATCCTGAATAGTGGTGAGGTGCTCGAGGTACCGGATAATAAGGTCAGTGGCATTAAATTCCCTATGGGCCAGGATGTAGTATGTGGTCAAGGCAGGAGTGGGGTGATGTGAATTCGATTCCCCGCCTTTGGAATGATGGAGGAACGAAGAACATGCTGAATAATTCGGGCATCCTTAAGAAGTGTAGTGCAGGCATTATCATGACAAGGTGCATTTGTATGGCGAAGGAAATGATTGGCGACACTCCAGTCATAGTCAGGGTCAGTGATAAGGGTGTGGAGTTTGTCGCCAGTGACGAAAAGTTAGAGAATGTTATGAAAGTCCTGGTAAGTGAGTTCGACGGGACGCTGATTTACAGAAGAGCAGAGGGTGGAATAATCAGCTGAAATCCTCAAGTTTACAAAGAAAACGTGAAAAAGTTCCGAGCTAAAAGGAAAGGCGAGAGTCATGATGAAGGTGAGGGAGGTGTGTGCGAAGAGGTCAAGGACAGGATAAGTAAGAGTGCGGGGATTTACTATTTTCGACGGTGTGATCCCCACTTCACAATATCGCTCGTAAGCAGCCTGATCGGCTGCATTGGGGAAGCGAGGATCAACAGGTCCCCGGGAGGAACCGGCACACTTTTGACGGGAACGTTTGCCACCAGCCATTAGAAATCAAAAAGTGTAGGGAAGTAGAAGGAGAGTGGAAGAAAAAAGTGTGGAAAATCCTTAAGAAAACTGTTGTTTATATAGAAAACGGCCTGATCGTCCCGTACGATCGCGACATCGTCCGGGATGATATGGGCATTTATGACGTCCTGGACGATTGGTCAAAAAAGTGGTCCGATCGTCCAGCACGATCAGAGATCGTCCGGGACTATTAGACACAGGCGATCGTCCCGAGGAGTCAGGCTGGATGACCGTTGACGAAAAGGTATAGTCCCGGACGATTAGGTGGATCGTCCCGGACGATATGCAATAAGTGTGTCGGACGGGTCGAATTCCAATCATCCAGCGGCTGACACGTGGATCTTCCAGGACGATGAAGTGGATCATCCAGGATGATGGACAATAATTGGTGCAATGCAAGCCATTTGATCAGATCAGGAAGATATGGATCATATCGTCCAGGATGATGTAGGGATCGTCCAGGACGATCACCAATAATTAGAGTTTTTCAGCAGCAGGAGCAGTATGGGGATGGTTTTGAATGAATCGTCCAGGATGATGTTGGGATCGTCCAAGATGAAGCAGATCGTCCAGGACGATCGGGGTATCGTCCAGGACGATATGAAGAAAACAGAAAAAGATGGAGGATGGAGGTGACAGATCAGGATCCCAAAAATACAATCACAAAATTAAAACAAAATAAAAATAAATAAAACTCACAGCAAAAACACATAAATCTAAAATAGAATTTTTTATTATTACTATTTTTTTTATTTTTTTAAAATCAAGCTGCTCGAGGAAATCAGAATTTTTCCTTAATTTTAGATCCAAAAACCAATAAGAAGATGATTGACAGTGCTGAAATCTTAAAAAAGTTGGAAAAATTGACTTTCGTAACTCCTACCTCGGGTACCTTATCGATGCAAATCTCTTTCAAAACAAACATCCAATTCAGAAGAAAAGAAATTAGATTCGAAAAGAGATCCTTTCAAGCCTCGTTATAGAAAAATATCCGATATAATAGTGTTACAAAGTAAAAAATCAGAAATCAGGATTTTTAAACACAAGCTTTTGAACGTATTAAGTGGCACACAGATTTTTCTAAGACCTTTAACGATCTGAAAGGAAAGAAAGCTTGGTTGGGCTCATTTTATGCCTCTTTTTCAATTTATTTGGCGCTTCGCGCATCTTTTCATTTTTGATACACTTTGTGTATCTTTTAGTTGGCGACATTTTGCATCTTTTCAGCTTTGAGCTCATTTTGTGCCACTTTTTCAATTGATTTGGCGCACTGCGCATCTTTTGTAAGCCTTCTTCTTTTCATACTCGTTAAATAGTCTCAGCTATAAGATTACCTTCCAGATATAGGAGATGCTCTCCACGACAAGGAAGAGTAATTCATAAAATAAAAGCCATATATCATATGATAAGTGCAATCACTTGGTTTAGAAAATCAAAATAATGACTCAAGACTTTGAAAACACTATTGATATGAGGTAGATTACTGTAGGAAGATAAAATAAATCTCTATTTCAAAAACCAACTTTTTAAATTTTGAAAAAGATTTATTATCCAAAGGGGACAATACACCAGTAAAGGGGTTAGAGGAAGAGAAACAATCATCAATGTTTCTTCCCTTTAACGGATCCAGTGAGTCAATCACTACTTACCAGCTTCCAAAACAAAAATAAGGTAAAACTCCCAGTCAGAAATTTAGATTTTCAGAAGTAGTGAGCAGTGATTAGACTTTGAAAAGCATCAAACAGTAAGTGCAAGAGATGAACCAGTGAATAAAAACAGGTAGAAAATCAAATCAAAGTAAATACTCAAATCAAACTAACAGTAAGGCTAAAAATAGAAATCAGTAGAGGAAATAAAATTAACTGAAAGTAAATAATCAAACTAAAAACTAACTAACAGAAAATAGAATACCAATCAGAACAATCAGAAATCAGCAGTCATCAGAATCAAGCATTTATATCAATCACTCCTAATCTGGTTCTCAAAATGCTGAAAGAGTCAAAGGCCAGTGGTTTAGTGAATATGTCAGCCAGCTAATTTTTAGTTGCTACATGATGTAGCTTAATGTCCCCTTTAGTAATATGGTCCCTAATGAAGTGATGCCTTATATCAATGTATTTGGTCCTAGAATGTTGGATTGGATTCTTAGAGATACAGATGGCACTAGTATTATCACACAGAACAAAAATTGTGCCAACAGGTAACCCTAAATCCAAGACTTGTTGCTTCAACCAAAGAACTTGGGCCACACAACTCCCTAAGGCAATATACTCAGCTTCAGCAGTGGAAAGTGCAACTGAGTTCTGTTTTCAACTGGACCAGGAGACTAAAGACTGTCCTATGAATTGACAGGTTCCAGAGATGCTCTTTCTATCCACCCTATACCCCGTAAAGTAAGAATCAGAATATCCAATGATCTCAAAAGAGGTGCTGTGCCTAGGGTACCATATTCCTAGGTTTGGGGTCCCTAAAAGATATCTAAGAATTCTCTTAACAGCAGTCAGGTGGGACTCTTTAGGATCAGCCTGAAACCTAGCACAAAGACAGACACTAAACATGATATCAGGTCGGCTAGCAGTCAGGTAAAGCAGTGATCCTATTATTCCTCTATACTTCTTCTGATCAACAGATTTTCCACTTGAATCCTTATCTAACTGACCAGAGGAGCTCATGGGAGTATTGATTGGCTTGGCTTTGTTCATTTCATATTTCTTCAAAATGTCCTTAGTGTATTTAGATTGATTGAGAAAGGTTCCATTATCCATTTGCCTTATGCTAAACCCCAAAAAATAGGACAATTCTCTCATCATACTCATCTCAAACTCCTTACTCATTATTTTAGAAAATTCATCACATAAATATTTATCGGAAGATCAAAAAATTATATCATCAACATAAATCTGGATAATGAGTAAGTCATCCCCTAATCTCCTCAGAAAAAGGGTGGTGTCTATACTCCCCTTAACAAACTCTCTTTCTAACAGGAATGTGCTAAGCCTCTCATACCAAGTTCTGGGTGTCTGTTTTAATCCATATAAGGCCTTTTCTAATTTATAAACATGATTTGGATACTGGGAACTCTCAAAATCTGGAGGTTGTTTTACAAAAATATCCTCTTTTATCACCCCATTCAAAAAGGCACTCTTGACATTCATTTGAAACAACTTAAATCCCTTATAACAGGCAAAGGCTAGTAGCACCCTAATGGCTTCCAATCTAGCTACAGGGGTAAAAGTCTCCTCAAAATCAATCTCTTCTATCTGATTATACCCCTTAGTCACCAATCTTGCCTTATTCCTAACCACCACACCAGAATCATTCATCTTATTCTTAAAGACCCACTTGGTTCCCACAATACTTTGATTTCTAGGTCTTTCTACTAAGTCCCAAACATCATTCCTTACAAACTGATTCAATTCTTCTTGCATCGCTAAGATCCAAAACTCATCCAAAAGGGCTTGATTGATGTTGGTGGGTTCAGTCATTGAAATAAAGGCAGAATGGTTCACTTCCTTCTTAAGTCTGTGCCTAGTCCTAACACCTTCAGAAGGGTTTCCTTAGATCAGTTCTTTAGGATGACTCGAAGAATATCTCCAATCTCTAGGCAGTGTGGTTTAAGGTTCTACCCTCTCCTCCAGATTTGTATTTCCAATCCTTTGGGTAACCTCAACAATCTCTTCATCTTCTACTTCAGATCTAGACTCCTTATGATCAGATTCATCAAACACAACATGGGTTGTCTCCTCCACCACCAAAGTCCTCTTATTGAACACCCTAAAAGATTTCCCCACACTAGAATATCCTAAGAACACTCCTTCATCAGATTTGGGGTCAAACTTTCCTAAGGGTGACTTCCCGTTGTTCAGAATGAAAACCTTACAGCCAAAGACATGGAGGTGGGACAAATTTGGAGTTCTATCCTTAATGATCTCATAAGGTGTCTTGTTCAGTTTTGATCTCACATTCATCCTATTCAGCACATAACAGACAGTGTTCACCGCTTCAGCCCAAAAGTATTTAGGAAGTGAATACTCAGCAAGCATGGCTCTAGCGGCTTCCACTAAGGTCCTGTTCTTCCTTTCAGCTACCCCGTTCTGCTGAGGGGTCCTAAGACCTGAAAAATTATGACTAATCCCTTGCTCCTCACAAAATCTTCTAAATCTTTCATTTTCAAACTCCCCTCCGTGATCACTATGGATGGTAATAATCTCACATCCTAACTTCTTCTGAATCCAAGTAGAGAAAGATCTAAACTCATCAAATGACTCAGATTTATGTGACAAAAATTTAATCCAAGTGAACCTCGAATAATCATTTATAATCACAAACCCACAGACTCTCCCCCCTAAGCTGGCAGTGCTAATGGGTCCAAAGAGGTCTATGTGAAGAACTTCTAAAGGTCTAGAGGTGCTAATGTTCTTAACAGAGTGAAAAGAGGACTGGACTTGCTTCCCTAACTGACAGGCATCACACAGGTGATCCTTAGTGAACTTAAGCTTGGGCACACCTCTAACTAAGTCTTTTTGGGTAACTCTCCTAAGGGTTTTCATACTGGCATGACACAATCTCCTATGCCATAACCAAGACTCATCAGCAGTAGTTTTTAAGCAAATTGAATTTTCATATTTAATGTAACTTACATCCAGCTTGTAGACGTTGTTGATCCTTTGCCCTTGCAAAATAACTTTATCATTTAAGCTTAAAATGCAGCAGTGGGCAGGAATTTGATGTTGTATCCTCTGTCACAGAGTTGACTGATGCTCGGCAAATTGTGTTTCAGTCCATCTACAAGCAAAACATTATCAATCATAAAATTCTTTGAATCACCAATTATACCTTAGCCTACCACCTTCCTGGTGGTGTTATCTCTAAGTGTAACCTTGCCTCCAGCGAAATGAACTGATTTGCATCTCCAGTCATATGTCTAGAACATCTGCTGTCCAGGTACCACATGCTCTCATGAGGTCTTGTGTGAGAGCACACCTACAAAATTATCAAATGTCAGTCTTAAGAACCCAAACAGGTTTGGGTTCCTTCTTATGAAAAGAAGAATATAATGCATGCGTGCTGTGCTGTGAAACAGGCAGTTTGGGTCTCCACACCCAATGTGTACTATGGTGAACAGTGTAAGTGTGTGAGATGTATCCTAACATGCCACATGAAAAATATCTAACACCTGGAAAAGGATTAACTAAACGTCGTGAGTGATAGTGCCTCTTCCTAGATGTGTATGAAACATGCTTTGATGAATTTCCAACAGATTTTTTAAAAGGTGGCAGTGCATAAAACTATTCAAAGGTAGGCGATGTTTTGTTCTTTTCAAAAGCACTGATTTTCACTTTCAAAAACTCAACATGTTTATTTAAACTTGCAATTTCAAAAGTTCTTGCGCTTTCATTACTTTCTAACTCACATGCCATATCATTCAATTTCTTAAAAGTAATTTCTAATTCAACATGCGATGTTTTTAAAGAATCATGCTCAACAGTTAAATCAGAATATTTTTTGTTCAACTCATCGAATTCATCAAGCAAAGATATGTGATTGGAATCAACAGTGGAATGATCTTTAATTAAAACATCATGTTCTTTTTGCAAAGTCAAATAATCTAATTTCAAACTAGCATGAGTTTTCTTAAGCTTCCTATACTATGTATGAATTTTTTTAGAAACTTTAAATAACTGATCATAAGTATGCTCACATACCTCTTCCTGGTCGGACTGACCAGGATGATTATCAGCCATCAGACACAAATTTATTTCCTCCTCTTCATCTTCAGTCTCAGAAGAGTCGGATGCAGAGTCTGCCCAGAACGCTATTTGAATCTGCTTCTTGTCCTTTTTGAACTTTTGTCTCTCCCCACCCTTCTCCTTGCTTGGATGAGTTTTAAGTGTAGGACAATCAGCCTTAATGTGTCCAGGCTTCTTGCATTCAAAATAAACAGTATCAGATGAACCCTTAAAATTTTTACTGAACTTACCCTTGTTCCACTTCTGATAGTTCTTATGTTTCTTCCTTAGAAAGCTTTTGAATTTCCTAGTGATTAAGGCAACATCATCACTATCAGACCCGGAAGAACTAGAATTACTCTCGTTGGCCTTCAGTGCCATTATTTTCTCCTTCTTTCATTCACCTGCATCAAGTTGCCTTTGGTTCACCCCTTGCTCGTAAGCAATGAGTGACCCAAGTAAGCTGTCAATAGAGTAAGTATTTAAATCATTAGATTCAGTGATATCAGTAATCTTAGCATCATATGAAGAAGGCAAGCATCTAAAAATTTTGTTCACTCTTTCGTAGTTAGTAAGTTCTCTACCTAAAGCATGCAAAGAGGTGACGATTTGAGTGAACCTTGTGTACATTTCTGAAATAGTCTCACTAGGTTTCATGCGAAAAAGTTTGTAATCATGTAACAAGATGTTTAACCTGGACTATTTGACCTCAGTTGTACCTTCATATATTATACATAATCTATCCCAAATTTCTTTTCCCATTGTACAAGTAGAAACACGCATATAGTCTTCAGATTTTAAAGCACAAAAGAAACAGTTCAAACATTTTACATTTAACGGTGCTAAGTCACGATCATCAAAAGTCCAATCTGCAAATGGGAGTTCAGTTTTAATGCCATTAACAAGTCTATGTGGTGCTTCATAACCATCCTTAACTAACATCCACATACGATAATCAATAGATTGCAGAAAAGTAGACATGCGTGTTTTCCAAAAATCAAAAGGAATGTTATCAAATAACGGTGGTCTTATGATTGAGTAACCTTCAGCAGTATTATGATTGTTACAGTTCGCCATGGATCAAATTCAAAAGTTTTTAAACAGAAATTTTGAATCCCGCTCTGATACCACTTGAAAGTTCGATAGGGATGTTAAGCCCTAGTGAACTAGTCTCGAGGCTAACTAAAAGGGGGGGGGGTTAATTGGTTATTTAAAAATTTCATGACAATAATGAAAATCTTTTCGATACTTAACAGTGGAAACAAGTAACAAGAACAAAAAGATCAATCACAGATATTCACCAAATCAGTTAATATCAGAAAAGTAAAGTGCAAAACAGAATCAGAAAAGCAAACCAGATTTTATAGTGGTTCGGTCAACTTGACCTACGTCCACTCCCCGGAGCCTCCCCTCCGGGTATTGCACTAAACAAAAGTGTCTCTCCTTTTGCTCCCACAGCAAGGCGGAGAAGCCTGTACAAAATCTCCTTTTCACCACACGGTGAGGCAGAGAACCCGACCTCCTTTTGCTTCCTCCTAAAGCAGGCAAAGAACCTTCTAACTCCTTTTACTTCTACTTGAAGCGGGCAGAGAACCCGGATCTTCTTGCAATGATCCTTCCAAGACGAACACCAACTAGACGAAAGACGACGAGTGGAGAAGACGACTCTGATCCGTACTTTGAGCAACCTTAGTGAATCCCTCACTAACTCCCCCTCACAAGATCCTCTCTCTCTCTCCCAAACTCTCTTTCTCTCTCTAGGGTTTCTCTAGACAGGAAAGTGGCAAAAAATATTTTTCTAAATAAAGAAAAAGATCTTTTATATGAGGGCTCAAAACCAGCCCTAAATCTCAACTGGTCAGCCAAGATCGTCCAGGAAGATCGATAGATCATCCTGTACGATCAGTTCAAAATCAGCTGATTCAGTCTGGATGATTTGGCTCTTCTAGATGATTAGTTCAAAAAGTTGTTCATATCGTCCCATACGATCTTGCGATTGTCCGGGACGATTAGTGGAAATTGAGGAATATCGTCCAGGAGACAGTTCGGGTAGTCCAGAAAAACTTGTGCTGGACGACTCAAAAATGACTTGGTCGTCCAGGACGATAGGTATATCGTCCTATACGATTAATTCAAAAAGTCTCCAAATCGTCCTGAACATAGTTTGGGTCATACAGCTGAAATGCACTAGACAATCATGATCGTCCAGGACGATATGATCATATCAATCAAGTATTAATTGGTTTTCTTAATTACCAGACTATTTTAGGCATGATTGTACTGGATCGTCTAGGACGATACACGTATCGTCCGAGACAATCAGACCAAGTATCTAAAAATAAGAACTTGCCTAACTTGATCTGGCGGCTGAGAATTTTTTATTTGAACATATCATCTCGTACGATCCAAAGATCGTCCAGGATGATCTGCTTAATCAGACCCTCTTAACTTGGTCGCCCTAATTAGGGTTTCTATTTTTACCTGATCGTCCAGGATGATGTGAATATCGTCCAGGATGATATGAACAAAAACTTGAACAGAAACTCTAATTCACTCAAGCTCTCCCCCTGAATGTGTGTGTACAAGGTTACTTAGCTAGGGGATCAGTTACATTACAATTGACCTAAGAAAAAGGAAAATATTACATTGGACACACTTGGACCCGATCTTGAGTTGGCTTGAGTTGCTTGTGATCTTTTGTGCCTGAAACGGGTTAGCCAAGCAAAACATAATAGACACATGTTTATAATCATCAAAACCAAATTTGCAACACCAATATCCAAATCATGTCTATAAATTAAAAAAGGCCTTATATGGATTGAAACAGGCACCCAGAGCTTGGTATGAGAGGCTTAGCACATTCCTACTAGAAAGAGAGTTTGTTAAGGGGAGGGTAGACACCACCCTTTTTCTTAGGAAAGTAGAAGATGATCTACTCATTATCCAGATCTATATTGATGATATAATTTTTGGATCTTCTGATAAAATTTTATGTGATGATTTTTCTAAGACAATGAGTGAGGAGTTTGAGATGAGTATGATGGGAGAATTAATTTACTTTTTGGGGTTTAGTATAAGTCAAATGAATGATGAAACCTTTTTGAATAAATTAAAATACACTAAGGACATCTTGAAGAAATATGAAATGGATAAAGCTAAGCTAATCAACACTCCCATGAGTTTCACTGTTTAGTTAGATAAGGATTCAAATGGAAAATCTATTTATCAAAAGAAGATTAGGGGAATAATTGGATCACTACTTTACCTGACTGCTAGCTGACCTGATATTATGTTTAGTGTTTATCTTTGTGCTAGGATTCAAGCTGATCCTAAAGAGTCCCACCAGACTACTGTTAAGAGAATTCTTAGATATCTTATAGGGACCCCAAACCTAGGAATTTGGTATTCTAGACACAGCACTTCTTTTGAGATTATTGGATATTCTAATTTTGTAGGATGTAGGGTGGATAGAAAGAGCACTTCTAAAACTTGCCAATTCATAGGATAATCTTTAGTCTCTTGGTCCAGTAAAAAATAGAACTCAATTGCACTTTTAACTGCTGAAGCTGAGTACATTGCCTTAGGAAGTTATGTGGCCTAAGTCCTTTGGTTGAAGCAACAAGTTTTGGATTTAGGATTACATGTTGGCATAATTTCAGTTCTATGTGATAACACAAGTGCCATCTGTATTTCTAAGAATTCAATCCAACATTCTAGAACCAAACACATTAATATAAGGCATCACTTCATTAGGGATCATATTACAAAAGGGGACATTGAGCTTCATCATGTAGCAACTGAAAATCAACTAGCTGACATCTTTACTAAATCACTGGCCTTTGACTCATTCAGCATTTTGAGGACCAGATTGGGTGTGATTGACATAAATACATAAATCTGATGATTACTGATTTCTGATGTTTTTTATTTTTTTTTCATTTTTCCTTAGTTTTTATTTGATTTGTTTGTCCATTTTACTTTAGAATTTTTCCTTTCCTGCTAAATTTTGATGTTTGATTATCAGATTTGATTATTTCCTGCTGATTGTCATTTGCTGATTTTCATTTACTAATTTTCACGTATCTATTTTTCTTCCTTCTTATTTTTTATTTACTACTTACTCACTTCTAAATCAGATCACTGCTCACTACTGCTGATAAACTAAATTTTTGACTGAGAGTTTTACCTTATTTTTGTTTAAAAGCATGTAAGCAGAGATTGACTCTTCTGGATCTGTTAAAGGAAATAAATGTTGATGATTGTTTCTCTTCCTCTAACTTCTTTAATGGTGTATTATTTCTTTTGGATAAAAATCTTCTTCAAAATTAAAAAGTTAGTTTTTAAAATAGAGATCTATTTTATCTTCCTACAATAATCTACCTCATATGAATAGTATTTTCAAAGCTTTGAATCATTATTATATTTTTCTTAATCAAGTGATTGCATTTATCATATGATGAATGATTTTTATTTCGTGAATTACTCTTCCTTATTGTAGAGAGTGAGTTTTATTATCTCTTATGCCTGGAAGGTAATTTTACAACTGAGATTATTTAACGATTATGAAAGGAAGCAAGCTTATAAAAGATGCGTAAAGAGCGCCAAAATAAGCCCAAAGCTGAAAAGATGTGCAATGTCGCCAAATTGGAAAGATACACAAAGTGTATCAAAAATCAAAAGATGCATAAAGCGCCAAACAAATTGCAAAAGAGGCACAAAATGAGCCCACAAAGAAATAAACTTTCTTCCCTTTCAAATCTTTAAATGTCTTAGAAAAATCCATGCACCACTCAATATTTTCAAAAGCATGAGATGAAAGATCATGATTTCTGATTCCTTACTTTTTAATACTATTATATCAGATATTTTTCTGGAACGAGGCTTGAAAAGATCTCTTTTCAAATCTAATTTATTTTCTTCTGAATTAGACTTTTGTTTGAAAGGAATTTGAACCTGTAAGGTGTCCGAGGTAGGACTTACAAAAGTTAATTTTCCAACTTTTCTGGATTTCAGCATTATCGATCTTCTTCTTATTAGCTTTTGAATTAAAAATAAGGGAAAATTTTATTTTACTGGAGCTGATAAAAAAATTATTATTTTCACTATTGTTTTTCTCATTTCTATTTTTTATTTGACGTAATTTTGGATTTTCTTTTTTTTATGTTTTTGGGATCCCTGACATGGCCTAGTTTCGAGCACAGTTTGCAACCATCCATGGCTACTTTCATCCACCACCTCCTCCTCCATCTGATCAGGAGTCACCTTCGTATTAGTCTATTTTGCTTATGTTATTTTTCTTATGTTTGTTTTGTATTATTATTTTTATGTTGTTTTTCCCTTTTTGAGATGTCAAAAGGGGGAGTTGTTGTTATTGTGTCTTATTGTTGTTATGTTCTAGTGTTGTATTTCTGAATCATTGTAATTCCTTGGCTTATCAATGATCAGATATTTTTTAAAATATCAATGTTTATTTACTGAACTTGTATTTCCTAACAAATGTTTTCCATCATCAAAAAGGGGGAGATTGTTGCAAATCTGAATTCAAGGAGTATAGTTTTGATGATAACAAACATGACTGGGTTTTGTTTTTCTTGGCTAACCATTTCAGGTCCACAAGATCAAGTATAATCCAAGTCAGCTCAAGATTGAGTCGGTCTGTATGTGGTTTAGGTCTAATGTATTTTTTCCCTTTCTAGAGTCAAATTTAATGTAATTGATCCCCTAGCTAAGTAACTTTGCACACACACACACTCAAGGGGAGATTTTTATGAGTTTAGAGTTTCTGTTAAGTTTTGATCACATCATCCTAGACGATAGACATATCATCCTGGACGATCCATTGAAAATAAAAATCCTAATTAAGACGATCATGTTAAGTCGGTTTGATTAAGCAGATCATCCTGGACGATAGACCCATCGTACGGGACGATATGCTCAGATTGGAAAATCCCAGCCACAAGACTGAGTTAGGCAAATTTTATTTTTAGAGATTTGGTCTGATCGTCCCGGACGATATGTGTATTATCCCGGATGATACGTGTATCATCCTGGACGATTCTTTACAATCATGCCTAAATTAGTCTGGTGATTAAGGAAAACAATTAATATTTGATTGATACGATCATATTGTCCTAGACGATCGCAAGATCGTATGGGATGATCGAGTAAAAATCCTGACCGTCCAGTGCCTTTCACCTGGATGACCAGAGTTGTGTTCAGGATGATTCTCGACTTTTTGAACTAATCGTATGGGATGATATGCATATCGTCCCGGACGATCAAGTCATTTTTAAATCGTCCAGCATGTTTGACATGTACGTCTAGAGCTGTGTCCTGGATGATTTTTGGATGTTTTGAACTAATCATACAGAATGATAGAGATATCATCCTAGATGATCAAGTCATTTTGAGATCGTCCAGCATAAGTTACCCTGGACGACTAGAGCTATCTTCTAGATGAAATTCCTGATTTATACTAATCATCCCGGATGATCACAGAATCGTATGGGAGGAACTGAACAAATTTTATCTACTAATCATCCAGAGGAACCAGATAATCCAGGATGATACATGTGATTTTAAACTAATCGTACAGGATGATCGACTGATCGTACAGGATGATCGACTGATCGTCCTAGACGATCTTTGACTACCTATTGAGATTTAGGGTAATTTTTGAGCTCTCCTATTTAAGATTTTTTTATTTCAACAAGAAAAATCTTTTGCCACTTTTCTTACCAGAGAAAACCTTGAGAGAGAGAGAGAGAGCTTGGGAGAATTAGAGTTTCTGTTCATTTTTTGTTCAGATCGTCCTGGATGATATTCACATCGTCCTGGATGATCAAGTAAAAATAGAAACCCTAATTAGGGCGACCAAGTTAAGTGTGTCTAATTAAGCAGATCGTCCTGGACGATCTTTGGATCGTACGGGATGATATGCTCAAATCAAAAATTCTCAGCCGCCAGATCAAGTTAGGCAAGTTATATTTTTAGATATTTTGGTCTGATCGTCCCGGACGATATGTGTATCATCCTGGACGATCAACTACAATCATGCCTAAATTAGTCTAATGATTAAGGAAAGCAATTAATACCTGATTGATACGATCATATCATCCTGGATGATCGCAGGATCGTCCTGGATGATCATGATTGTCTAGTGCATTTCGATTGTACGACCCAAACTGTGTACAGAACGATTTGGGAACTTTTTGAACTAATCGTACAGGACGATAACTGTATCGTCCTGGACGATCAAGTCATTTTTTGGCCGTCCAACACAAGTTTCTCTAGACGACCCGAACTATCTTTTGGACGATATTCCTCGATTTACACTAATTGTCCTAGACGATCACAGGATTGTACGGGATAATATAAACAACTTTTTCTACTGATCGTCCAGAAGAGCCAGATCATCCAGACTGTAATAGTTGATTTTGAACTGATCGTACAGGATGATATATGGATCATCTGGACGATCTTGGCCGACCAGTTGAGATTTAGGGCTGTTTTTGAGCCCTCATATAAAAGATCTTTTTCTTTGTTTAGAAAAAATCTTTTGCCACTTTCCTTTCCAGAGAAACCCTAGAGAGAGAGATGATCTTGTGAGGGGGAGTTCGTGAGGGATTCACTAAGGTTGCTCCAAGCACGGATTAGAGTCATCTTTTCCACTCGTCGTCTTTCGTCTAGTTGGTGTTCGTCTTGGAAGGATCGTCGCAAGAAGGTCTGGGTTCTCTGCCCGCTTCAGGAGGAAGCAAAAGAAGTTCAGGTTCTCTGCCTCACCGGGTGGTGGAAAGGAGGTTTTTGTACAGGCTTCTCCGCCTTGCTGTGGGAGCAAAAGGAGAGTCACTTTTTGTTTAGTGCAATACCCGGAGGGGAGGCTCCGGGGAGTGGACGTAGGTCAAGTTGACCGAACCACTATAAAATCTGGTTTGCTTTTCTGATTCTGTTTTGCACTTTACTTTTCTGATATTAACCGCTTGGGTGAATATCTATGATTGATCTTTTCATTCTTGTTTACTTGTTTCTGCTGCGAAGTATCGAAAAGATTTTTCTGTTGTTCGTGAAATTTTTAAATAACCAATTCACCCCCCCTCTTGGTTAGCCTCGGGACTAGTTCACTAGGGCTTATCATCCCTATCAAACTTTCAAGTGGTATCAGAGCGGGATTTAAAATTTCAGTTTAAAAACTTTTGAATTTGATCCATGGCTAACTATAATAATCGTAATACTGCTGAAGGTTATTCTATTACAAGACCACCGTTGTTTGATAATATACCTTTTGATTTTAGAAAACACGCATGTCTACTTTTCTTCAATCAATCGATTATCGTATGTGGATGTTAATTAAAGATGGTTATGAAGCACCACATAGACTTGTTAACGGTATTAAAACTGAACTCCTGTTTGCAGATTAGACTTTTGATGATCATGATTTAGCACAGTTAAATGCAAAATATTTGAACTGTTTCTTTTGTGCTTTAAAATCTGAAGACTATATGCGTGTTTCTACTTATACAACGGGTGAAGAAATCTGGGATATATTGTGTATAACATATGAAGGTACAATTGAAGTCAAACAGTCTAGGTTAAACATCTTGTTACATGATTACGAACTTTTTTGCATGAAACCTAGTGAGATGATTTCAGAAATGTACACAAGGTTCACTCAAATCATTACCTCTTTGCATGCTCTAGGAAGAGAACTAACTAATTACGAAAGAGTGAAAAAAATTCTTAGATGTTTGCCTTCTTCATACGATGCTAAGATTACTGCGATCACTAAATCTAAAGATTTAAATACTTACTCTATTGACAGCTTACTTGGATCACTCATTGCTTACGAGCAAGGGGTGAACCAAAGACAACTTGATGCAGGTGAGCGAAAGAAGGAGAAGGCAGTGGCGCTAAAGGCCAATGATTCCGAAGCTAGCACTTCCGAGTCTGATAGCGATGATGTTGCCTTCATCACAAGGCAATTCAAGAGCTTTCTAAGGAAGAAGAATAAGAATTTTCAAAAGTGGAACAAAGGTAAGACCAGTAGAAACTTTAAAGGTTCATCTGAATCTGTTTATTTTAAATGCAGGAAGCCTGGACACATAAAGGTGGATTGTCCTACACTCAAGGCTCACCCAAGCAAGGAGAAGGATGAAAAGAAACCAAAGTTCAGAAAGAACAAGAAGCGGATACAAAAGGCATTCTGGGCCGATTCTGCATCCGACTCCTCAGAAACTAAAGTTGAAGAGGACGTTACAAACCTATGTTTGATGGCCGGTGAGCACCTTGGTCAGTCCGACCAAGAAGAGGTATGTGAGCTTACTTACGATCAATTATTTGAAGTTTCTAAAAAAATTCTTACATCGTATAGGAAGCTTAAGAAAACTCATGCTAGTTTGAAATTAGATTATTTGACTTTGCAAAAAGAGCATGATGTTTTAATTAAAGATCATTCCACTGTTGATTCCAATCACATGTCTTTGCTTGATGAATTCGATGAGTTGAATAGAAAATATTTTGATTTAACTGTTGAGCATGATTTATTAAGAACATCGCATATTGAATTAGAAATTGCTTTTAAAGAATTAGATACCATAGCATGTGAAGTAGAAAGTAGCAATGGTGCTTTAAAATTTGAAATTACAAGTTTAAATAAACAAAATGAATTTTTGAAAGTGAAAATCAGTGCTTTTGAGAAAAACCAAACACCTCCTACTTTTGCACAGTTTTATGCACCTCCACCTTTTGTAGATTCAGATTTAAAATCATCAAAGCATGTTTCGTATAACCCTAGTAAGAGGCACTATCACTCACATAGATTAGTTAACCCTTTTCCTGGTGTTAGATGTTTTCCTATGGCATGTTAGGACACATCTCACACACTTGCACTGTTAATCGTAGTACATATTGGGTGTGGAGACCCAAATTGCCTGTTACACTACACATCACACATGCATCGCATTCTTCTATTTTTCATAAGAAGGAACCCAAACTTGGTTGGGTTCCTAAATCTAACATTTGATTATTTTGTAGGCGTGTTCTTACAAAAGGCCTCATGAGTGCATGTGGTACCTGGACAGCAGATGTTCAAGACACATGACCGGAGATCCGAATCAGTTCATTTCGCTGGAGACCAGAGCTGGAGGCAAGGTTACTCTTGGAGTCAACACCACCAGGAAGGTGGTAGGACAAGGTATAATTGGTTATTCAAACAATTTTATGATTGATAATGTGTTGCTTGTAGATGGATTGAAGCATAACTTACTAAACATCAGTCAACTCTGTGATAAAGGATACAGCAACAAATTCCTTCCCGCTTGCTGCATAATAAGCTTAAATGATAAAATTGTTTTGAAGGGACAAAGGATCAACAATGTCTATATGCTCGATGTAAGTTTCTTTAAAGCTGATGTTTCAATTTGCTTAAAAATTGCAGCTGATGAGTCTTGGTTGTGGCATAGGAGATTGTGTCATGCCAGTATGAAAACCCTTAGGAGAGTCACCCAAAAGGACTTAGTTAGAGGTGTGCCCAAGCTTAAGTTCACTAAGGATCACCTGTGTGATGCTTGTCAGTTAGGGAAGCAAGCTCAGTCCTCCTTTCACTCTGTTAAGGACATTAGCACCTCTAGACCTTTAGAAGTCCTTCACATGGACCTTTTTGGACCCATTAGCACTACCAGCTTAGGGGGGAGAGTCTATGGTTTTATGATTGTAGATGATTATTTGAGGTTCACTTGGGTTAAATTTTTGTCACATAAATCTGAGTTATTTGATGAATTTAAAGTTTTCTCTATTTAGATTCAGAAGAAGTTAGGATGTGAGATTATTACCATCCATAGTGATCACAGAGGGGAGTTTGAAAATAAAAGATTTAGAATTTTTTGTGAGGAGAAAGGGATTATTCATAACTTTTCAGCTCCTAGGACCCCTCAGCAGAACGGGGTAGCTGAAAGGAAGAATAGGACCTTAGTGGAAGCTGTTAGAGCCATGCTTGCTGAGTATTCACTTCCTAAATACTTTTGGGCTGAAGCGGTGAACACTGCCTGTTACGTGCTAAATAGGGTGAATATGAGAGTCAATCTGAACAAGACACCTTATGAGATTATTAAGGGTAGAACTCCAAATCTGTCCCACCTCCATGTCTTTGGTTGTAAGGTTTTCATTCACAATAATGGGAAATCACCCTTAGAAAAATTTGACCCCAAATCTGATAACGGAGTGTTCTTAGGATATTCAAGTGTGGAGAAATCTTGTAGGGTATTCGATAAGAGGACTTTGGTGGTGGAAGAGACAACCCATGTGGTGTTTGATGAATCTGATCCTAAGGAATCTAGATCCGAAGTAGAAGATGAAGAGATTGTTGAGGTTACCCAAGGTGTTGGAAATGTAAACTTGGAGGAAAGGGTAGAACCTCAACCCACACTGCCTAGAGATTGGAAATTTTCTTCAAGTCATCCTAAAGAACTGATCTTAGGAGACCTTTCTGAAAGTGTTAAGACTAGGCATGGACTTAGGAAGGAAGTAAACCATTCTGCCTTTATATCAATGACTGAACCCACCAACATCAATCAAGCCCTTTCAGATGAGTTTTGGATTGTAGCAATGCAAGAAGAATTGAATCAGTTTGTAAGAAATGATATTTGGGAGTTAGTAGAAAAACCTAGAGATCAAAGTGTAGTGGGAACCAAGTGGGTCTTTAAGAATAAAATGAATGATTCGGGTGTGGTGGTTATAAATAAGGCAAGATTGGTAGCTAAGGGGTACAATCAAATTGAAGGGATTGATTTTAAAGAGACCTTTGCCCCTGTAGCTAGATTGGAAGCCATTAGGGTGCTATTAGCCTTTGCTTATTTTCAAGGATTTAAGCTATTTCAAATGGACGTCAAGAGTGCCTTTTTGAATGGGGTAATAAAAGAAGATGTCTTTGTAGAGCAACCCCCGGGTTTTGAGAGTTCAAAATATCCGAATCATGTTTTTAAATTAAAAAAGGCCTTGTATGGATTAAAACAGGCACCCAGAGCATGGTACGAGAGGCTTAGCACATTCCTATTAGAAAGAGAGTTTGGAAAGGGGAGCGTAGACACCACCCTTTTCCTTAGAAAAGTAGGAGACAATCTACTCATTGTCCAAATTTATGTTGATGATATACTTTTTGGATTGACTGATACAAATTTGTGTGATGATTTCTCTAAAATAATGAGTAAGGAGTTTAAGATGAGTATGATGGGAGAGTTGTTCTATTTTTTGGGGTTTAGCATAAGGAAATTAGATGATGGAACCTTCTTGAATCAATCTAAATACACTAAGGATATTTTGAAGAAATATGAGATGGACAAAGGCAAGCCAATCAATACTCCCATGAGTTCTAGTGTTCAGTTGGACAAGGACCCAAATGGCAAATCTGTTGATCAAAAGAAGTTTAGGGGAATAATAGGATCACTACTTTACCTAACTGCTAGCCGACCTGATATCATGTTTAGTTTTTGTCTTTGTGCTAGGTTTCAAGCTGATCCTAAAGAGTCCCACCTGACTGCTGTTAAGAGAATTCTTAGATATCTTTTAGGGACCCCAAACCTAGGAATTTGATACCCTAGGCACAACACTTCTTTTGAGATTATTAGATATTCTGATTCAGATTTTTCGAGGTGTAGAGTTGATAGAATGAGCACTTCAGGAACTTGTCAATTTATAGGACAGTCGTTAGTCTCCTGGTCCAGTAGAAAGCAGAACTCAGTTGCACTTTCCACTGTTGAAGCTGAGTACATTACTTTAGGGAGTTGTGTAGCCCAAGTCCTTTGGTTAAAATAACAAGTTTTGGATTTAGGATTACCTGTTGGCACAATTTATGTTCTGTGTAATAATACTAGTGCCATCTGTATTTCTAAGAATCCTATCCAATATTCTAAAACCAAACACATTGATATAAGGCATCACTTTATTAGGGACCATGTTACAAAAGGGGACATAGAGCTACATCATTTGACAACTGAAAATCAGCTGGCTGACATATTTACTAAACCACTGGCCTTTGACTCTTTCAGCATTTTAAGGACCAGACTTGGCGTGATTGACTTAAACGCTTGATTTTGATGGATTCTGATTTGACTGATTTAACTGATTTATTTCTATTAATTAGTTGTGTGATTTGATTATCTATTTTCTGTTTGTTATTATTTTTATTATTTTTTATTTTACTCATGTTGCTAGTTTTTATTTTGAATAGTTATTCTGATTTGATTTACTACTTGCTTTTTGATTTATAATTTTCTATGTTAAAAAATTCGATCACTGCTCACTTGCTGATAAACTGAATCTCTTACTGCAAGTTTTTACCTTATTTTTATTTGAAATCTTGTAAGCAGTAATCGACTCCTCTGTATCTGTTAAAGGGAAAAAATGTTGATAATTATTTCTCTTCCTCTAACTCCTTTGGTGGTATGATCTCTTTTGGATAAAAATCTTTTTCAAAATTAAAAAGTTAGTTTTTGAAATTGAGATTTATTTTATCCTCCTACAGTAATCTACCTCATATGAGTAGTGTTTTCAAAGTTTGAATCAGTGTTAGGTTTTCTTAATCAAGTGATTGCACTTATCATATGACTTATTGTTTTTGTTTTATGAATTATCTTCCCTACTATAGAGAATGTTTTTTTTTGCCTTCTCTTAAGTTTGGACGGTATTTTCACAGCTGAGATTTTTTAACGATTATGAAAGGAAGCAAGCTTACAAAAGATGCGCAGTGCGCCAACAAAATTAAAAAAGAGGCATAAAATGAGCCCAAAACTGAAAAGATGCGAAAATGTCAAATACACAAAGTGTATCAAAAATCAAAAGTTGCGTAGTGCGCCAAACAAATTGAAAAAGAGGCACAAAATGAGCCCAACCTAAGCTTTCTTCTCTTTCAGATCTTTAAATGTCTTAAAAAAATTCGTGTGCCACTTAATATGTTCAAAAGCTTGAGATTGAAAATCATGATTTCTGATTCCTTACTTCGTAATACTATTTTATCAGTTATTTTTCTGGAACGAGGCTTGAAAGGATCTCTTTTCGAATCTAATTTCTTCTTTTCTGAACCTGATTTTTGTTTGAAAGGGATTTGAGCTTGTAGGGTGTACGAGGTCGGAGTTACGAAAGTCAATTTTTCCAAATTTTTCTAGATTTCAGCGTTGTCTATTATCTTCTTATTGGTTTTTGAATTAAAAACTTAAGGAAAACTTCTATCTACTGGAGCAGACCATTTAAATAAAAAAAAATTTTGTGTTTTCTGTTTACCCTCCTCCTTTTTGTGATGTCAAAAGAGAGAGTCCGTTGTAGTAGTTTCTGTTCTTATTTTATTTTTGTAGTTGTGTTTCCTGTATTGCGTTTCCTGTATTGCTTTGGTTGTTAAATTAAAATTAAAAAAAAATTTTGTTTTTTGATCTCCTAGTTATTTTAATTTTGAAACTATTACACATATGTTTGCCATCATCAAAAAGGAGGAGATTGTTGCAAATCTGGTTTTGATGATGATAAACATGTTTCTATTGTGTTTTGCTTGGCTAACCCGTTTCAGGCTCAAAAGATCACAAGCAACTCAAGCCAACTCAAGATCAGGTCCAAGTGTGTCCAATGTAATATTTTCCTTTTTCTTGAGTCAATTGTAATGTAACTGATCCCCTAGCTAATTAACCTTGCACACACACACTCAAGAGGAGAGCTTGAGTGAATTAGAGTTTCTGTTCATTTTTTATTCAGATCGTCCTGGACGATATTCACATCGTCCTAGACGATCATGTAAAAACAGAAACCCTAATTAGGGCGACCAAGTTAAGTGTGTCTGATTAAGCAGATCGTCCTGGATGATCTTTGGATCATACGGGACGATATGCTCCAATCAGAAATTCTCAGCCGCCAGATCAAGTTAGGCAAGTTATATTTTTAGATATTTTGGTTTGATCGTCCCGGACGATACGTGTATCATCCTGGACGATCAACTATAATCATGCCTAAATTAGTCTGATGATTAAGGAAAGTAATTAATACCTGATTGATATGATCATATCATCCTGGACGATCGCAGGATCGTCCTGGACGATCATGATCGTCTAGTGCATTTCAGCTATTTACAGGACCCGAACTGTGTACAGGACGATTTGGGCACTTTTTAAACTAATCGTACAGGATGATAACCGTATCATCCTGGATGATCAAGTCATTTTTTGGTCGTCCAACACAAGTTTATCTGGACGATCCGAACTATCTTCTGGACGATATTCCTCGATTTACACTAATCGTCCTAGACGATCGCAGGATTGTACGGGATGATATGAACAACTTTTTCTACTGATCGTCCAGAAGATCCAGATCGTCCAGACTATAATAGCTGATTTTGAACTGATCGTACAGGATGATATATGGATCATCCTGGACGATCTTGGCCGACCAGCTGAGATTTAGGGCTATTTTTGAGCCCTCATATAAAAGATCTTTTTCTTTATTTAGAAAAAATATTTTTCCACTTTTCTTTCCAGAGAAACCCTAGAGAGAGAGAGAGAGTTTGGGAGAGAGATAGAGGATCTTGTGAGGGGGAGTTAGTGAGGGATTCACTAAGGTTGCTCCAAGCACAGATCAGTCGTCTTCTCCGCTCGTCGTCTTTCATCTAGTTGGTGTTCTTCTTGGAAGGATCATCGCAAGAAGGTCCGGGTTCTCTGCCCGCTTCAGGAGGAAGCAAAAGGAGTTCAGGTTCTCTACCTCACCGGGTGGTGGAAAGGAGATTTTTGTACAGGCTTCTCTGCCTTGCTGTGGGAGCAAAAGGAGAGTCACTTTTTGTTTAGTGCAATACCCGGAGGGGAGGCTCTGGGGAGTGGATGTAGGTCAAGTTGACCGAACCACTATAAAATTTGGTTTACTTTTCTGATTCGGTTTTGCACATTACTTTTCTGATATTAAATGCTTCGATGAATATCTGTGATTGATCTTTTCGTTCTTGTTTACTTGTTTCCGCTGCGAAGTATCAAAAAGATTTTTCTGTTGTTCGTGAAATTTTTAAATAACCAATTCACCCCCCCCCCCCCCTCTTGGTTAGCCTCAGGACTAATTCACTAGGGCTTAACATCCTTATCGAACTTTCAGGTTTCACAACGGGCATGCTCCATCACTAATAACTTCTAATCCTAAGGTAAGGAAGCACTAGGACTCACACCTATTCTTAAAAGACTAGAATATTTTGATTTTAGTTTTGGATTGGATTTGAATTTTGAATTGGATTTGAATTTTGAATTAGAATTTTGATTGAGTTTGATTTGATTTTAATTTATTTGAATTTGAAGATTATGAAATTGAATTAATTTCTTGTATTTAGATTTTGGATTTTGAAGATTTTGAGTGTGATTTTTGAATTTGAAGAGTTTTGAATTTGATTTTATTTGACTTTCAAAAGTTATTTTTTTTAATTCGATCTTGAATTTAATTTTGAATTGGAAGGGTTTTGAATTTGAATTTAAGTTTGACACTCATCTAGCATGGTACTTTTCGAAGAACCTCCCCGATGTTTAAAAATATTAAGTGGCATCCTTTAGGATTGATCAGTTAATGTGAAACTCCATAATAGACCATTATTAGGGTGAATGATCCAGTCAATGTTGATTCGAGCTTTCCATCGATCTTATGATTAACTAAAATAGGTCTCCAAAGGACTACGACCAAGTCTCCTACTTGAAAAGTTCTGATGTGACACAATTTATCACGACTTTGAATCATTCATGACTTAAAGACTTTCAAACTTTGTTGAGCATGTATTTGTCTTTGTTTGAGGCCCTCGACCTCCTTAAATTAGAGTCGGGCACTCTGCTCCATTATAGTTTGATTTTGAACAGCAATTCCCAGCAAAGGAAACTATACCTCTAGGTGGGAACGATCTTAGACCCAGCATAGAGTACAATTTCGTAGAGAAGGCCATGAAGGAAAAGATATCTATATGCAAGGACTTACATATATTCCTTAAGGATAAGATTTGAAATCTTATAAGGAGTAGAAGATTCATTCTTTCTATTAGAAAATTTTCTCTAGCTTTTTGGACTCTGTCAAAATGACAGCGGGAACAAATTTATCAGTTAAAGTGAGAAGCTAAATCGACTCCAACTAATTTGGAAAGATTTGAGAATTTAGGTTTTGTTGACCCAGACCGAATTTCCTAGAAACTAAACTGGGGTCTCCCTTATACGAGTTTTTTTTAATTAAAATCGATTTCAAAGGGGTTTAAGTTGGAGAGAGAAATTTGATCTTTTCAATTCTCTTGCATGAAATTTTTTTTATATCTAATATACTATCGATGCATGACGATTAATCTATATTTAAAATTTTCAAAATCAAGCAATTTAAGGTTGACTAGGTCTTTTTAAATTTAAAGATTAAAAGGAAGGGAGGCCTCTAACTCTTCTTCTCTTTTCTTGGTGGCGCACTTTGCGCATCTCGTTTTTGGCTTTTGGTGCACTTTGTGCATTTCTTAATTTTTGGCGCACTTTACACATCTTTAGATTTCAATTGAATTTGAGAAGAGGCTGCACCTTCTTTACTTGAACGCCGGGATTATATCTCAAGTATAAGAGAAGAAAACTAATTCTCTTATGCAAGGAAGGATAATCCTCAAAATAGACCCAATCTTGTTGATAAGGATGATAGCTTGACTTTTTTAAAAAAAAATCATTGGATAGACTCAAAACATGCAAAGGATGCCTATTAAGATATAAAGTTTGCTAGAAGATTTAAAAGATTTTTATTTCAAAAACCAACTTAAGTTTGATATAGATTTTAATTCAAAGTTACTTAACCTACAAAAGCGGTGGGAGGGAGGGACATTTAAATATTTGATGGAGTTAACTACAACTCTCTCTTGCTTAAGAATTAAGGCATAGGTCAATTTTTATTAAAAAGATTAATCAACTATCTTGAAAATTTGGACCCAGTACACTTGAGAAATTGGAAGCTTTTTCTTAAAAAGTTGCAACTCTAGGGGGCAAGACCATAACAGTATGGAATTAGATTCCTACGATCTCCTTAGAGGGAGAGACTATTATAGGGTCTATATAATCCATAGAATATACGACATCATTTTAATCAAAAGCTTTATCGCGATAGGACTCCTTCGAAAATTAAATTTTGATGGTATCACTATCTGACACAACCTTAGATTATTTCCCCCTCTCTTATTACTAGTGGCACAGTAGCTAGGAGAGTGGCACCCCGAGTGGTTTTTTACACCTCCTCCTCTATAGGTGATGCAGTGGAACACATATAGTAGCTTGACCTAACATCTTCTAGTAGAGTGGATGGGTCATAACCCTCAACTAGGGGCCTATGGCCTCTTGATAGTATTTTTTCAGTTCTGGCTTGATTGATTATTACTGTGTAGTAGTTAAGAATGGGTATTGGAGATTGTGCTCTTGTTTTTACAACTCCCCTCCTTTGGGAAACATAAAAAGGGTGGAAATAATTTCCACCAAGGAGGGGGTATGTATAAGGAGCAACGAACTCTTGGCTAGCCTCAAATTTGCCTTACTTTAAGGCTTCTAACTCAGCAGTCTTTCTAGCCTTAATATTCCTCTTTCTGGCTCTTCGAAGATAGTTCTTCCTCTTATTTTTGCTGGTGATATGTGTGGTAGAACTTGACCTGATCTCAGACTGAGATGGTAACTCTTATATTGTTAAGGATTTTTTTATTCTTATCCTACTGAATAGAGCGTACAGTGGTCAAAGGGGCGACAACGACCTCCATCCTAGAGATGGGGGAGTCAACTCCTGACCTTGAAGTAATCTCAATTAAGGGGACATCCTTTTGTGTCTGGGCAAACATGTCGATCAGTGTTTCCCCATTAACTGACAGCTTGAGGTTATGAAATTCCATCCCATATTGAATTAAACTGCCATAGAGGACTTCTTCCATAGGCACGTCTCTATTCAATAAGAAGATGAGTTTCCCAGCCATTTGAGTACTTGAATTTTTAAAATTAAGGACAAGTGATTTGAATTAGTTAATTTGAAGTTAAGTTTGAGTTCTAAGCTTGATTGATTTTCTATACATCTTGAATCCCAACATGCTGAGTTTTCACCCAACATGAGGGTTTACAAAATTGATTGATAAAATCCAAGGGAACCTAGCTCGACTCTTTCACTTTGGAAGTTGATTTGAAGGTGAAATGTCAGAGTTCAGATGTAAACTTAATGTTGAGGTTAAACTTTAAACATGAGGTTCGAATGAACTTAAACTTGAAAGGTTGAGATTAAATGGATATTCTTCAAATTTTGAAACTCAACATATTGAGTTTCACTCAAATATGTAGGTTTACAAAAATTAAAAAGAAAATCATAGGAATTGAGCTCGACTCTTTTCGTTTCACAAATTGACTTGGGTCAAAATGTAAAAGTTCGGATTTGAATTCAAAATCAAATTTAAAGTTGAATCTGGAGTTGAAATCAAACTTGAATTCAATGTGGAAGTTAAATTTGGGCTAGAGGTTGAAAGTGAATGGATCTCCTTTAAATTTTGATGCTCAACACATTGAGTTTCACTCAAATATACAGGTTTACAAAATGATAGGAGGATCCTAAGAAATTAGGCTTGACTCTTTCACCCCACTAAGTGATTTGGGGGTGAAATGTCAAAGCCTAGAATTGACTGGAGAGTTTTGGATTTGCATTGTATATATTCAACTACAACAGAATGTTATAAAAGACTCATGACAACGACGATTGAAGTTGGTTTGAAAGATTTTCCTTCACTTTTGAAACTCAAAATATTGAGTTTTATTTTCAACGTAATGGTTAACAAAAATTAAGGGAAAGTCTGGAGACCTTGATTTGACTCTTTCACTGCACTGACTAGCTTAGCATGAAATGTCAAAATCTAGATTTGATTTAGGATTTGAATTTGTATTGCCTATGTTAAAATACAAAAGGGTGTTGTATGAAACAAATGACGACTGAAGTTAAATGATTTTAGAAGGAGATTTGAAAATTTGAAAATCTAACAACATCTCATCTTATTTTTTAAACTCAATATATTGAATACACATTCAACGTAAAGGTTTTCAAATTTTAGAGGGAAGATTCTAAGAAATTAACTTGACTCTTTCATCCCGATGAACTATTTGGGAGTGAAATGTCAAAGACTAACTTTGCCGAAAGGATTCAAACTTTTGAATTAGATTTGGAGGAGAAGTCTATATCCTATCACACATATTAAATTATAAGGATTATAATCTCATATGTAATGATAAGATATAGAAATCTATTAAGATTTAAAAAAGATAGAATTTCGCTAGACAACTGAAACTATGACTTTCAAATTGAAGAATTTTTTGTAAATTGTGAAACTTAGCGTGCTGAAGATTTATTTGAGCATGCGAGTTTGCAACATATAGAGGAGGACTTTAAGGGACTTGACTTGACTCTTTTGTCCTACCAATTAACTTGAAGGCAAAATATCAAATCCCAGACTTTGACCAAGGTTTCCTACACTCACCTCTCTTTTGACATGTCATAATTGATGTTGGCCACACTCACCCAAGGAAGAAATGAGAAGAGGGACCAACAGAAGGAAAGGTAGTCAAAACTATCGACGCAATAAAATTTAGACCACTATTAGAGATGGAGAGAGAGATTTTCCCCAGTGGAGTAGCCATTTTTTATTTGATTAAAAAAAGTATTGTTTGCAAAAGTTTATTTTATTTAAGAGAATTGAATTTCTAAAATTTTAGTTTTGAAATCAAACATCTTATTATAAATGATATATCATCTCAAAAGGTGAACATATCATTCCCTAATAGGTTCAGAATGCAAAACTTTATATTTACCCCGATTATCGTAGTCAAACTCAGGGAAAGATTACATATGACCCCGGAGGGTCAAAATAAAATTTGATCTATTGTTTGATTATGTTAATCTGGATAAAAGGGATCATTAATTTTACAATCAAAATTATGATAATAATTAACATATCTCTCTGAAGAAAGAAGATATCAATCACTATCGTTCATTTAAAAATGATGATAATGATCGTCAGGCTTGATTTTTCCAAAGAAAGTTAATTGAGGTTTTAAAAACTTGATTTTGAAAATTTGATCTGTGTTTCTAAATCTCCTATGAGTACAAGCCATCATAATTAATTACATCATAAGGAAATCGGAGTTTCCTACGAATAGTCTCGAATAAAATAGAGGTAAAATTTTATTTAAGAATTCAAAGCTTGATGTCAAAGGAAGGTAAGGATTATAATTTTCAACAGGGATTAGATCAAAGTTGAGCTGTTCTTTCTAGAGGTCAAAGGAAGAATGGTAGGAGGTGTCTTGAGATTTTGAATCACTTTAGAAGCACCCTAGTCTATCCTGTGTGTTGGGCTTAAATTTGATTTAAATGATATTTAAGTATGAATTGTCAATTTTATTAGAAAATTGGGATTTAATTCCCGAAGGTCGAGGTCTTAAGATTAAATATCTACCTCGGAACCTAAGTCTAAATTGGGTACTAAGAACTAGTAGCCCGAACCAAGCTAATGCAATGTAAGATTTGGACTTACCCCGGCTTGGATTGGGGAGCCAGCTAAACCACCTAAATGCTTCAAAACCATGAGTCTAATCTTTTATGGAAGAGTGGAAAGGGACGTTATATTAAATTAAGTTTAAGTAAAGTGGGGCCAATGTTTAGAATGGATCCTAATTAGCCCCTTAACATATGTCTAATGATATAAAACTTGAAACTAAATGCAATTAAAGATTTAGACACTTTTTAATTAATTTTTAATGCAATATATTCTAGTTGACTCGATTGAATACTTAAATCAAAATGAAGCAATTTTAAAATCATGCTTAAAAATAATTTTATCCTTAAGACTACACAACATCCCCTTGATAGTACTGCACCCTAATAGGTCAGGTGGCCTGCTAGAACCCGCAGGTGGGGAGGTGCCTAACAAGGAAAAGAAGTATTCAAAATATATGCATGAAAGACTCCCGACGGTCTCGGGCTTACTTCTTAAAGTGTTAGAATTTCTATGTGAGCTTAGAGGTTTTAAATTCAATCAAAGTAGAAAAGCATTTTTAATGTGCCCTTACAAGCTTTCGATCGGGTTCCAAGCTAATTCAAAGTCGGCATGCAATAAAAGAAACCTAATAAAAGCAGGCATTTTCTACTGCATATTTAAATTAAATAAATCAATTAAATTTAAATACTCAAATTGAAATTCCATATGGTAAATGCCACTTAATATTACAACCCAGAATTGCTTGAAATCAAAAGTGGCCGGGTACCACTAACAATAACCTGGATTCTACTCCTAATTTAGATGATCTTCTTATTCTTCACTTCTTTGTCCTTCTACAAGCTCCTTAGATCATTGAGTCTGGATATCCAAATAAAAAGAAACTCCTCCTCGAAAAGGGTATTATCTTTTCTTTTTGAATATTTTAAGATCATCCAAATTTGGGTCTCCGAATGGAGAGCGACTCTCCCCTAAGCGATGTACCTTCCTCTTTAGATTCTAAATTAGATATTTAATCCCATTCTCAAAACATTTTAAAATACAACTCAATTATAATATCAAATTTCAATTGAATATAAAAAGAAAATCTAGACTCAGTAACCTGCAAGGTTATCCTAATAAATCATCAATTAACTTAATATCCTAAGCTATTAATATTTTTGAAATTTAAAATACTTAAATCACAGCCATACTTGACCATGCTCTTGTAATTTAAAGGGGGACTTAGTATTGCATAGCACCTGCAGAAAATATTGTCAATTTTAAACCTTAATTTATTTTTACCCCCTTTAATTTTTTTGCCCTATGCGAGCATGGCCACCTGCATAAGATTGAATTAGTATAAATCATCCCTAATCTAGGGGTAGATCTAACGCATAATTAGGTACATCATAGATTACATAAAATTAAATAAACAAACACATTAATCAATCAAATCAATCAGTATGTAGTGAAAACCATAGAAAACCCGACACACAGTAGAAAAGTAAACACCGGCCTAGCCTAAGTTTAGAGTTAGTTATTCTAGCAAACCATCTAAAGTGTGTGGGGTAGGCTATGTGGCTTGGATATGTCCTATACATGGCATTAGTTAAAGTTGTTTGAAGTTTTGATTAGTTTAAAGATTTAAGGGATTATTTTAATTAAAGTTCAAATATTAATGATTTGAAATTGATTTTAAAATGAGTTATTTTAAAGTTAAATGATTATCACCTTTGCTTCTCACTTAGGCCGTGAAGTTTATTTCACCTTCCTTGGGGCTAATTTAATAGCCTCATAGGTCTGGTTTAACCAGTGGTAATCAATATAATTAAGTAGTTTAATTTGATTAATATTTGAAAGTTTAATGAATTTTAATTAAGATTGATTAATTACTAATTTTAAAGATTTTAATTAATTAGATTTGCTATCAACCAATTCGTGGCATTGTGCCACCAGGCTCGTGGAACAAAGCCTCCTTAGGACACATAGCCCCACAGCCCGGAGTAGTCAATCCTATAAACTTGATTGATATAATTAGATTAAGAATTTTAAGTTTTATTAGATTATTAATAATCAATTAATTTTAATATTTTAACACTCCATTGAATCTATTCGTGGTGTTGTGCCACCAGGCTCGAGGAACAAAGCCTCCTTAGGACACGTAGCCCCGCAGCCCGGAGTAGTCCATCCTAAAAACTTCATATTTGGAGTGGTTATTATGTATTAAAGGGTTGGTTGAGTGATTTAAATGTTTATTTAATATTTTTGGAATTTAAAATTAATTAACAAATTTTAAGTATTTTCTACATTATTTTAATGTATTAATTAAGGGGTTGAAATTTAACTTTTTGATTAAATTTGAAATATTGAAGGTTAATATTTTATTAAAATATTAGATCTTTACATGAACAGTTAGAGACTAAGTTTATTGGAATTAGATTTTTCTACATTTAGTTATGAAGGTTTGAAGTTTTGACTTAAGTTTGACCAAATAATTAACTTTTTGATTTTGACTGATTTTTGAAGGTTTGATATTTTTGATAAATATTAGATCTTAATTGGAGTTGAATTCCTTTGAGTTTGCTCAATTTGAAATTTTTTGGAATTAGTTATGAATTTTTAAAGTTTTGACTATTTATTAAATTTTTAAAAATTGTTTAATTAAGGGTATTTAATTGAATTGAGTCCAAATGAATTCTCAACTCCTTGAAATCAACTCCAAAGGTCAAGAATGACCTAAGGAGAGATTCCCAAGTGTTTGGGAATTTTTTAAATTTTTTAATTATTTTTTAATTAATTATATTAATTAAATATAAAATTTCAATCAAAATTAAATTAATCTCAAATCTGATGTCAAATCAAGGGGCTTTTAATTTTATCGAGTTAAGGTTTCAATTTTGGTCAGTTTGAGGTATTATTTATAATTTTTTGGTTTAAACTTGATTTATTAGAATTTTTGAAAGTTTTAATACTTAATTAAGGATTTAAACTTAAGTTGATTGATTAAGGGGCTTAATGATTTCACAAATCAGTGAGAAATTTTCTTAAGGCTGTTTGTGTCACTAAGTTTGAATTTTTAAAGTTTCAAGTCAATAGAAAGTGTATCCTAATTCTTAAAAATTTTCTTAAGTTCTCTAAATATAAGTCCTTAATTATTATCCTTAAGGTGTCATTAGGTTGAATGGGTTTAAATCAAAGTCTCTAACCCTTAACCATATACATGCCAAGCATACACAAACATCACAATCAACTCCTAGGACAAGGAGAGCCTAGGCTAAGTGGTGTGTGCATCCTAAGCATGCAAATCAAGAAATGACTTAATTAATTGGAAAATTAACCAATGAGCAATTAGCAAGATAATTGTTCATTGATTAACCACTACTCCCCACTAATTCTGTTCAAACATGCTTAATTTAGGTTTAAAATTCTAAAGGATCTCTTAATGCTTAAAGATTTAACATATACATATAATTTTAAAATAAGATTTTAATATATATATATATATATATATCATTTTAAATTCAAAAAATTCTAAAAGAGAAACCTTTATTTTGTTATTTAATTTTAGTTTTATATTATTTTTTAAATTTTATTTTAAATTATATTATGTAAATACATGTAACAATCACAACAAGCATTGAAAGCAAATAACATAAATTGTACTAATGAAAATAAAATAGTACAACTAACACACTCACTACTCTCCTTTTTTATATCACCAAAAAGAGAAATTATAGACAAACTACAGTACAAAGAAAAAATGAAATACTAAAAACTAAAAGCATAATCAACACACTACAAATGACAAACACATACTACAAAGGACAAAACTTTACAAACTACTCATAAGAGAAACAAACCCAAACATATAAACACAACATAAATAAAAACAAACAAACAATCACACCTTAACATAAACCACTATCCCAATTTTTCTAAGAATGAATGTCAATGACACTTAGTCTAGTTCTAAGTGTGTTAAATGTGTCATAGTTAAGGGGTTTGATAAAGATATCTGCCAATAAATTTTTAATATCAATATGTAGTAGTTCTATATAGCCCTTGGTTAAGTGATCCTAAATGAAGTGATGTCTAATATCTATATGTTTAGTATGTGAATGTTGAATTAGATTTTTGGAAATATAAATTACACTAGTATTATCATACATAATAGGGATTGTGCATACAAGTAGTCCAAAGTCAAGAATCTATTATTTAGCTAAGGACTTGTGCAACACAACTTTCTACAACTGCATACTCTGTTTCAGTGGTGGACAGGGCTACAAAATTTTATTTTCTACTAGACCAATAAACTAAAGACTATCCTATGAATTAGCAAGTTCTATATGTACTTTTCCTATCTAATCTACACCTAACAAAATCCAAATCTATATATCCTACAAGATCAAAAGTGGAACTATTTCTAGGATACCAGATGCTTAAGTTTTGGATGCTTATCAGATGTCTAAGGATTCTTTTAAGAGTGGTCATGTGAGATTCCTTAGGTTTATCTTGAAACATAGCACATAAATAAACACTAAACATGATGTTAGGTCTACTAGCAGTCAAGTAGATTATTAATCATATAATCCATATATATTTCTTTTGGTTAATGGATTTGTCAAATATATCCTTATTTAACTTGGTGGTTGGGCTCATTTGCATATTCATGCTCTTACTACCTTCAATATTGAATTTCTTTAAAATTTCTTTATTATACTTTTTTTACTAAGAATGGTACCATCTTCTCTTTATTTTACATTTAACCTAAGAAAGGAAGTCAAGTCACCCATTATGTTTATTTCAAACTCCTTACTCATAGTTGTAAAAAACTCATTATGTAAATTATCATTGGAGTTCCAAATAGTATATGATCAATATAAATTTATACTATGAGTATGTCTTCTCTAGCTTTCTTAAGAAATGAGGTGGTGTCTACACTCCCCTTAACAAAAGTCTTTTCTAAAACAAATTTTCTCAATCTATCGTACCATACCCTTAGTGGTTTTTGGAACCCATACAATGATTTCTTAAGTTTGTAAACATGATTTGGAAATGAAGAATTCTCAAATCTTCAGGGTTGTTCTACATACACATCTTCTTTTATAACACCATTTAAAAAACCACTTTTGACATCCATTTGGTACAACTTAAAACCTCTAAAGCATGTAAATGCTAATAAAACTCACATGGCTTCTATCCTATCTATCGGGGTAAAAATTTCTTCAAAATCAATATGATTTACTTGATTATACCCCTTAGCTAGTAACCTTGCTTTATTTATTACTACCAACCTAGGGTCATTATACTTATTCTTAAAAACCTATTTGGTGCCAACTATACTCTAATCGGTGGGTCTTCTAACCAATTTACATATATCATTTTTAATAAATTGATTAAGCTCTTCTTGTATGGCCACTATCCAAAATTCAACTCTTAAGGCTCAATCTACACTAGTGGGTTCAATCATAGAAATGAATGCAATATGGCTAACCGTACCTCTTTCCTATGACCTTGCCTAGTTTCTTCCTTTCAATAATGCCATTTTGTTTGGGGTCCTAGGGGCTAAAAAAGTATGGTCTATCCCAAATTCCCAACAAAATAATTCAAATTTCTCATTTTTAAATTCTCCACCATAATCACTATGAATTATAGAAATTATGTATCCTAACTTCCTCTGAATCCAAGTAGAGAAGGTCTTAAATTCATTAAAAACTCACTCTTACGTGCTAAAAGTTTTGCCCATAAAAATCTTGAGTAGTCATCAATAATTATAAATCCAAATAGTTTTCAACCAAAACTAGCTGTACTAATAGGTCTAAACAAGTCTATATAAAGGATCTCTAGTGTTCTAGTGATTACCATGTCTTTAATTGAATGAAAAGAAGATCTGATATGCTCTCCTATTTGATAAGCATCACATAAATTAACTTTACTGAATTCTAATTTGGGGATGCTTCTAACTAGATCCAACTGAGTTATCTTTCAAACTATTTTCATACTAGTATGACATAGTCTCCTAAGCCATAGCCAAGACTCGTCTATAATAGTTTTCAAACAACAGATATTATTAAATGCATCAATGTAATTCAAGTCAAGCATGTAAATATTATTTATTTTATTTTCTTCTAAAATAATTTTTTTTATTTAAAGCAATTAGGCATTTATTAGAAAGAAACTTAATATCAAAAACTTTATCATACAATTGGCTAAAACTAAGCAAGTTATGTTTTAAAACTTCTACTAAAAGAATAATTTTAATAGTAAAATTGTTAGTTTTGCCAATTATACCTATACCTACTAGTTTTCTAGTGGTATTATCTCCCAAGGTGACCTTACCTTCACTCTTGACCTCCAGCATAATAAATTGCTTCAGATCTCCCATCATATGCCTCGAGTAGATATTGTCTAGGTACCGCATGATCTTATTAAACCTTTTGTGAGAGCATACCTATAAAGTAATCATATGTTAGGTTTGGAAATCTAAGTGGGCTTAGGTTCTGCCTTATGCTTGAATTTATGAATGTTATATCGTGATGGTACTGCTTTGGACACAAACATTTGTAGCATTTCTCCTTAGCGGTACTAACTAGTTGAGGTGCATACCTAGCTAATGCAGTAAACCCATCCTCATATTACATTACTATCTTCATCCCTTGCTCTAGTCTCATAAAAGCTTCTTGTATCTATTATCAAGCTAATGGAGGTATGAACCAATCTCTGAAGATAGAAATAAACTCTGCTTAAGTAATCTCTATATTTATATTTCTCTAAAATTTATCCCACTATTATCCTATCCACCATCTCTTAGCTTCACCCTCAAATAAGAACATTGCCAATGGTACTTTCCTATCCTTTGGACACTACATGTTATCAAATATTTTCTCTATCCTCAACAACCAATCTTTTGTTGCTTGTGGCTCTTTAGCTCCCTTGAATAATGGGTGCTTCAACTTATGGAACATCTATAAATACTTATCTTCTTCAATTTCCTTGCTCCCAGATTGTCTACTTTATATATCATTCATCAACTGAGCTATCATACTGATAAACTACATCGTGCAGTCAGAACTCTCTAGGACCACTACACTGAGTAGTTATCATACTATATTCATTCGGTACTTCATTATCAAATGGGTCCATAACACTCAATATGTTTCTCCTTTTTATCAAATTATAATTTAATCATATGTATGCATGTTCTTAATGCAAATAAAAAAATCTTAACACCACCCATTTCTACCAATATTAAAATTAATTCATATAGCTTTGGTAACCATTCAATTCTTCTAATAACTTTTACTCAGATACTAAATTGTAATATCCCAAGACATAAATTTGGTAGAATTATCTATTTCATCTCATAATTAATCTACCAGAGCTTTTAATAATTTATTAAAATAAATAAGTCTAGCAAAAGCATCTATAAATCATATACATAAAAATATTCTAATATTCATTCATTCAGAATTTAATTTACAATTGCTAAGAGATCCATCAATTCATCATTCTATCTTTCTATGCTCTTAACTATAAGAGAATAAAACCAAAATATAGAAAATAAAACAAACTAGAATCATAATTTGCCCCACTCCACTAGATCCTGACCTTTTCTTAAAAATATATAGAAACTATGAAGTAAGCTAATAGCTCAGTAGGATATCAAAACCTACATCTAAAATTAATGTAAGGAAATAAAAATAGTATGCATGTGACCATTCAATCTAGATCAGTATGAAAATGTAATTATAAGAACATATAACAGTCAATATACATAGTATCATTTTATATGAGCAAGAAAAATCATTAAAAGCAATATAATTCAGATTTAGTGATCAGTAATTAATACTCATATAAAGAATCAATAAGTATTGTCATTCCTATACTCATATTAAGTATAATGCATCATGCCCATCATGATTCTATACATGCTAATTTATATGCCATTTCATGTGTATCAGAATACCTATCACATCAAGCAAGTGCTCTATATTTGTTCTATGTATATCATGCAATATCAAGGTATATGTATCATGTACTGTATCATATATAAATTCAAAGTTTCATTTACATATTATGAATTTCATATGCATCATACGTTCTTGTATCAATCTTATTAGTAATATCATATGTGTGTATCAATCATATCATGTATGATGTACACATGACATTATGTCATTTATATAATTTATAATGTATGGTAATGTCATATGCATATGTAAGTAAGGCCAGACATCTGGCTACCTGTAATATGTTTTTCTGTATCCAACCCTCTAGGAAAAACCTATATGAATAAATTTAATCAAATCAATTCTATTTCTAGAAATCAGCCTCATATCACATATCATAAGTTAGGTGACTTTCATATAAGAAGTCATCACTTCCTACCCGGTTGAATATCACATCATATTAGTCAATCTCCTTATACCTCCTTTTCATATTACTTAGGATTATACCATAAACCTTATTTAAATGAAAGTTTATCAGGCCACCATCATATACATGATAACATGTCACTAGCCAACTTGAATTAGTTAATCATTTCCAGCTAGCTTTTCTTACTTTTACTAACATCTTACATTATATAGAGCATAATAAAAAATATCATTTACACCCAATGCAACTATCATTATCCTCATAAGTATGACTATTATATCAAAAAATGTATATTTGACTAAATAAATAATGAAGGCATGTATATCATGTATTTTAAGTCCATGTACACTATACTAACTTCTGATTATTTTGTACTCAAAATTATACTAAATATTTAAAATAGAATGAGAAATATGCAAAACCAACTGATGAAATTTTAATATAAACCAGTCAAAATATTTAGAGGGTGATATATATCACATATCAAAAGTTACACGTTGGTAAATCATTAAAATGATATATATTACATTTTTATCTATTTTAGGAGGAAAAAATGAACAAATCTCAAAATCAATGAAAATAAATACAGGATCAAGATTATCTACTATGATCATAACACTTTTCACAACTAGAGTGATAGAAAATACCAGCCCAAACTGCTTTCTCTCTCTTCACTCTCTCCTTTTCTCTCCCTTTCTCTCTCTTCTCTCAGCTAGCTAAAGATGGAAATTGGGGATGGTATGGGGTGGCTTAGGGATTTAACTGAATGGCTTTAGATATTTTGTTTAAGAAAAAAAATTTCATACCTAGCATCACGTCACTCAAGACTCCAGTGCCGCTGTACCTTCTTAAACCCCAAAAAAACTTGAGAGCTTGGCACCATAGCGCCCAAAAGCTCAGCATTGTAATGCTTTAAAAGATAATTATTTTGGAATTTAGGAAATTAAATTTAGAGTCATTACAAGAATATTGGAGTTAAAAATTCTCCTAGATTTATATTTATAGTACACATGATTAATTTCTTAGACCAAAAAGTGAGCTAAAATGAGCATATAAAAATTAAGAAGAGAATAAGTTAGAGAATCTAGAGAGATTTTAGTGAAAAAAAAATTTCATCCAAAAGTAAAAAATATATATATTACACTATTGTTCGATTAATTATGAGTACCAAAAATTAATTTTAGTCTCAACATTTGAGTTGCCTTTAGCAGAAGTTTAAACCGTTGCTAATTTAGAAAATTGCATTATTTTATGACAGTTAAAACTGCCCTAAAAGCTCTCCTTTTTTAGCCCTTTCCCTAGCTGTCCCTTTGCTAATTTATCACGAGATCTCCTATGCACGTGAATATGCTTACTCATACCTATTGTAATGATTGCCATCAAGCTAATGCCACTATGATGATTGACGCTCATCACTTTTTTGTATCCTCCGCTGCACTTGTAAAAGATATATTTTTGTATATACTTGTAAATCTTGGTGTGCTCATTTATTTTCTTAGCTTGGTTATTTCCTTTGTTACTATTCTATTAGATTTATTTTATTATTATCTTGATACCTCCAATAAAATGGTGCTATGTAAAATATTTCTTATCTTGAATTGCAAAAAATTGGCCAAAAAAAAGATAAGTAGAGTGGTATTGAAATCAAATCATTTTTAAAAGTTTTTTTGCTTCCTTAATTGGTATAACCCTCCTACCCCTTAAGTGATCTTAAATTAAGTCGTTTAACTATTCTCCAATGATTTTAGTGATATTATAAGTTCTTCATGGGCTTGCATGGAGAGTTATGTATAATGAAAGGCTCAAATCTCAGTGCAGTGCCTTGGTTTGTGACATTGGCTTTGACATCTGTCTTGGTGCTACATCAAATAATAAAATTACTAATTGAGCTATGAGCCCAATTAGAAAATTTACTTGTATAAATGAAATGTTGGTTATAAAACTAACATGATTGAAAATAAGGCACCAAGCACTTTTAAACTATTATATTGGGAAAGATCGAGATGCTTAGAGATCAAGAGGAAAAATATAATCCATGGGGCTTTATGGTTCTAATTGACTACATTAGAGGAGAAATTAATAACTTTTTATACAATATCACCCGAGGAAGTAAGAGGCTTTAGTGCTCTTTAATATAAAATCTATTCCTTCTATCTTTAATCATTTGGTATATAAATTTAAGATCATTATCATCTAAAGTTAACCAAGAGGCATTAGTCCTCTAAACAATTCAAGCAATGATGAATTTATCTTAATAATTTTAGCTTAACTCAAGAAATATACCGATAAGGTTGATATCTAAAAATGAGAAAATTACAACAATAATATCAAACATTTATCCCACTGTGGGGTCAGCTACATGAATCTTTAATTTCCATGATGTCTTATTAAAAATCAAATTCTCATTCAAATCTAACAAAAAAATAAAAAATTTTAACATTTTCTATCCAAATTTTGATTGATTGATAAAATGAGAAAATTCTTGATTGATAATTTTGTAGGGCAGAAAACAAGCCATGGAAGTGAACATTAATTCAGCAAGTAAATTTTAGAACTTGTGTAACATCTTTATGCATTTTATAGAGGATAAAAATAAAGTCTCTCACAACAAAAGTATTCCAAGCATTCTTAGTAACATTCATAAAAGTAGGTTGAAGGTATCATTAATTTTTTTAGCATAAATGTACTTATCATAAGATGAGGGGTCTTAATACCAATATAGAAGAAATGTCAAAACATAAAGCATATAATAAGCAATAGGAAGATGTTGAGAACATATCAAGCAAAAAAAAAAAAAAAAACATTTGTTAAGATTTGATCTAACTTATCGTTTAAGCCTGTCTAATAAATGCAATCATTAAAATCCATCACTTGCTAAGGAGGACACATTTTAGAATTCGGCACAGTTATAATCTCCAATGTTCATTCAAATTAATAACAATATCCAAAGAAAGCTTGCCAAAGACATTCCCTTCCAAAAGTAGAATTATAATCTTCTACAACAATATGAAACTATGTGATAGGATTAAGAGGACATGTTCCCCTTGATTATAAGAAAATAAGAGATTCTCCTATGATCCTATTTATTATGCTTCATTTGAGATGACTTATTTTTATATTTCTTAAAGCAACTTTTTAGTATCAAAATTATAAAAAGTTTAATTTTTATATAAAAAATTACTTTAAAAAGAAGTAAAAAAAATCTCCCCACTTTGTTTGGGATGACTTTCTTACTGCTTCTTAAAATAACTTTTTTGTATAAAAAATTCTTAATTTTTGTACTAAAAAAAACTGTTTATTAAAAATTACAATAAGTTTAATTTTTATACTAAAAAGTTGCTTTAAGAAGCAGTAAAATAATCTCCCCAAATGAAATCTTTGTTTGGTATGGCTTTCTTACTGCTTCTTAAAACAACTTTTTAGTACACAAATTTTTAATTTTTGTACTAAAAAACTGTTTTAAAAAAGCAATAACAAAAGCCATCCCAAACAAAGCCTTAATCTACATCCTTCCACCAAAATCATTAAAAAGAATAATGAAATATCTCATTATAAGTCCAAAAAATCAAATGCATGAATCATGATTTCAAGACGACAAACCTAATCAAAATTTTTGAATATCAGCAAACCCTTACAGTCCATCAGGCTTTCGTGTAGAACCGCTAACATTCCAAGATAAAAATATTACAGGTACATAATTATGTAACATTAATAAATTGAGAGGGGTTAGGAATGTCGCTGGGACAGCAAAATTCCTTCAATCGGACTCATCAGAGATTCATCTCTTTTCAAAGGCTGAGAGGTAGCACGTGAGGATATCAGGATTTTATATAAAGGTGGGGGAAAAAGATCATAGTTGGGGCTTGGCATTGAGGTTGGGAATGAAAGAGGGAGTATAGAAGAGGCAATAAGAGGAGTTCAGTTACTGCTATATTTTCTTGATCAGGATGAAACTTTTAAGGACCACCTGAAGCGCAAAAGATATCTTTTAAGGACTGATAACACCCTGAATGAGGTATTTGTTAGTTCTGTTTGAGTAGCAATATAAAATATAGAAGTACAATCATGTCTCATGTTTTAACATAAATATCTGACAAATTGGTTCAACAAATGTAATTTTCACTTGGTAGACCACCTGAAAAGAACCATTGATAATTCATCAATACAGCTAGATCCTCTGAAAACTACTTAACTTCAATGGAAACTGGGAATCCAACTAACTCTATTATTATTCAGTGCAATGCCGCAAGAGATTACAAAAGAAGGGAATCCGCTCAAATCCTTACAAATCCAATCATTAGATGCTTTTCCTCTGTCTCTTATACTGAGAGAGATGGACTATCACAGGCCAAACCCATTGTATTTAATCCATTGTCGACATAAACTACAGAACCAGTGATAGCTGAAGCTAACGGGGATACCAAGAAAGCCGCAGCGGCACCAACTTCATCTGTACAGCAATTTTTTCAAAAAAGTAAAATACGCAACAATATAATAACTATTAGGAGGGAAACCACAAATTGAAGTTGTTCTCTATGATCTTTGGAAGTTTACCGGCTAACAATTCTTTCTGCAATGGCGCATTAGCATATGAATACTCTATCATCTTCTCAATGAATCCAATGGCTTTTGCAGCACGGCTTCCCAGTGGCCCTGATAATTTGAGTAAAGTGGAAAAAATGAAAAATATTATATACAGAATTCCACAGAAGGCTTTTGATAGTAGAAACCTAGAAATAGCCAATTTTGTGCTGAAATTTCTGTTTTGAATATGCTTTGATATTTCATAGCTGGGAGAGGAGTGAATGGCAACACATACCAGCAGAGATTGCATTGACTCTAATTTGCTTTTTCCTTCCTGCTTCAAAAGCTAGTACCTTCATCAAGAAGCTATCAGCTTAGTACTTTGAATGAACCGGCATAATGAATATTGCAAAACAAAGAAAGAATGGATCGTGGTAGTTATATGGATTGCTTACTCTAGTATCACTCTCAAGTGCTGCTTTTGCAGAACTCATACCTCCACCATATCTGCAAGTGCAAACGTAAAAGCTTACCACTGTTATTACATTGCATTAACTACTCTTTAAGTTATGGGAAAAGTCAAAATGAATAGTGGATATTACCCTGGAATGATTCTCTCAGAAGCAATGTAAGTGAGTGAGATTGTCGCACCCCCTGCAGCAAACAAGATATTTGGCTCTATAGCATTTGCAGTAATTCACAAAACTTAAAGAGTCATAAAAAGAAAACCCTGAAAGAAACTTCGAAGAATTTACCACTAGAGTACCTGGATTTATTATAGGAAGGAAATGCTGAAGTAAAGATATAAAGGAGTAGCTGGATGCAGATAAAGCTGCTAGGTACCCCTTTCTGGAGGTCTCCAATAGAGGCTTTGTCACCTGAAAAAATAAGGTGCTGTTGTACAATTGAAAGTTGAAGGGAGAGAAACTATGAAATATAGAGTAGAAAGCAACATACCTCCGGCCCATTAGCAAGGGAATGCACAAGAATGTCTATACTTCCAAAATCATTCTTTATGGATTCAGCTACTTCCTAATTCAAAATGAAAAAATGCAATGAAAATTGACATAAAACTAAGCAAGCTGTAATTTCTCAATAATACAGAGAATGTAAATTATTAACTTAAGAGGTCAGAACAGTAATCACACATATCTCATGCAAAATTATAAAATAATTGATGCACTGATGTGAAGAACGTCACAAGGTTTCGGTGCTGACCGTCACAGTCCAATTTGAAGAACCTGAATAACGCTTGTTCGATTTAATCTATATAGAAAAACAGCTCATTACTCGATCAATATTGATCTACCAAGAAAAGAGGACAAAAGTGTAATAACAAAAGCAATATGTGTATCTTACATCATCAGGAACATCCTCAAGACTATCAAACACGGCATCAAGGGGATAAACCTTAGCAATCTCCATAAGCGAGCCATTTGGAAGCCTGCAACATAGCATTAAGTATTATACAACATAAAGTAGGCGTCATCTTGCTGAGAGACCCTACATCCTTGTAATGGCGGATAAAAAGATAATGGCTCTTCTGCATATCAAAAATACCGTCGGGAATCATCAAACTTTCCACGTCTTAAGCTAGTTTCAAATATGTTTAATGCCTACACAGGATAAGCCCTTAATGAGATATTAGCTGAAAAGACATGTATCTACAATATCAAAGATGGCAATGAAGTGAAGAGAACATACAGGCACCCATGTTCCAACAAGAATCTCTGCGCCTGCTGCAGCAAGAGCCTTGGCAATAGCCCATCCATATCCATTGTCGTCAGCTACTCCAGCAATAAATGCCCTTTTACCTAATGAACAAGATAACGCAGACGATAAAAATGTCCATACTGCAAAGATTTAGCTGTGTTCATAGAATGATAAAATAACGCAAACAAAAATTAAGAACAGACTAATTTAAAGCTCAAATGTTGCATACCACAAGACCTGAAATCTGTAAGATTTATTTTAGAAAAGAATATAACTTTTTATGAGGAAATGCCTACCTAAAGAAATACGAGTGCATGAAATAATAATAAAGAAATCAAGTACCACAAATATGCATTAAGATTTATGTAGTTAATACGACAACAAGTTTACATTCACAAGAGAGGAGAGGATCTAATTCACAGTAAATAATTCACTACAAGGAAATCACACAAGTGTAGAAATAAAATATGGCATACGAAAATACTATTCACCAAATTAAAAAAACAACCAATTTCACCACAAAAAGAGAAGCCCAAAATCTCTGAAGTCAAACACCCAACAAAATCACACAAGGGAGATTCTCCACAGGTTCATTAAAAAACATACCTTAATGCATATTTATAGAACTATTGCAATATCTCTCACATCACAGTACTTTTCTTTAATAAAAATGGTTGAAAATCTTTATGATTATTCTAGTAAAAAATATTACATCAAGAAATGATTTGCCAATAGTGTATTTGCTTGTTTTAACTAATCAGTTTATTTTCTCATCTTATTTATGAAATTAAGAACATGCCAATCATCATGGCCTGGAGAGGTTTGCATTTTAATTTCTAGCTTCAAGTTAGTGTTACTAGAAATTGTTGATACTATTTATGTATCTATTTTACTGTGAAAATGCCTCTTTTGTTCATTTTTTTGCAGGAAATTCTAGGAAAATGGCTTAAATTTTAGAAAAAGACAACAGCGCCGCAGCACCACATCATCAAACATAACAGCGCTCTTAGTGCCAGAGAAGAATGCGGCGACACTTCGACCTCTAGAATTTTGTAAATTAATTAAACACCACGGCGCCACATCATCAAGCATTGCAGCACCGGAGAAGAATGTCGTGGCGCCCTGACCTCTGGAATTTTGCAAATTAATTTAGTGCCTCAACGCCACTCCATGGAGCACCGCAGCACTATTCAGGTGCTACAGTTCCAAGGAGATATCAACGACGTAGCGCTGGATCAATGCCACAATACCAAATCGCCCCAACGCCATGGCGCAGCTATGGAGACGATTAATACATAGTAAAATGATACGTCAATTCATACCCGGCGCCGCAACGGAGAAATCCAATAGCACCGCAGTGCTAGTTTAGTTCAGCAAAGCCGCAACGCCACTCTTTGCAGCACCACGATGCTAGTGTTAGGTATCGTGTTAAATATAAATAGTTTTCTGGACAAATTTGTGAGGGCTAGCCATTTTTTTATTGTACAAAACAATGTGAGATAGTCAGTGGAGAGTGTAAGAGTGGGAGTGATTAAGGGAAAACCATTTGGAGAGCAAAAAGTATTTGTAATCAATTGGTGTTTATTTTTCTATCAGTGGCTGACTAATTTACTCGTTCTGAACTTGTGATATGTGAGAAAGCATGATTTACTTAAGTAAACTCTAGTGCTTGCAATGTTCAATATTGTTTTCAATTCTCTTGATCTTAATTTAGTTATTGCATCGACCATGCTCTAACTTAAAACCAACTGTGAATTATTGTCTCGACAAAGGAATAAGGGAACAAATGGGAGAACAAATGGGAGAATTGACACGAAACACTACCATGCATAGATATATGATGGCTAGGATTTTGATTTCTAATGTGATAGAATAATTGTAGTAGAGTGAAAACTTTACTTGTAACTCTTACAAGCTCGACAAAGATCTAAGAGTGATATTGCGCTGATTCTCAGCACAGATTAGAGGAGTCAAACTTAAGCAGAAATGCATTTCCTCACAATCATCTTTCATTTATTGAAATTTTCATTTCAGCACCTGTAATAGGAACTTTAGAAAACTTTTTTTTTTCATTCAAATTGGTAGGATAAATCTTGCGGTTCATATAAACAATAATAGGATAATCTTTAAGATAGAATAAGTCCTCGTGAGATCAACATTTACTCACTTTTTTATTACTTGAACGGCACATGCACTTGCGTATAAATCAATTTAGCTTAATTTAGAACTAGCATATTTTTCTTATAATCTAATTGATTGCTATCAGTTAGTTCTTATAGTTTAGCATGACTTCGGTCTTGATACAACTTGGGTTAATTTCCTCAGTGGCGTATTCTCATATGTGAATGTAGTTGGTGTGGTATTTTTCAAGATGTTATGCATGGGAAAGTGAATATTAGCCTTACTTGGATTCAAGCTTTGGGGTTGTGGCTATTGGCTTTTCCCCTTGGCTTATTGGTCTAACAACGAAAGTTTGAATGGTTGACATTTCTTGCAGTTGAAGTTGTGGGTTGTAATTCCTACAAGTTGGTTAGCACTTTTTTTATGCTTAATTGTATGCGTCATGATTTTGAAAATAGCACTAGACTAGCTGGTTCAACCGTGAATCGATCTTATGGTCGGTCCAGCCCTCCTTAAAAATAGGCCCAGCATCAAACCGATTTAAACCGATTTGAAACATCAATTCAACCAGTCAATCATTGTACCAGTCTTGGTTTATAAGAACTAGTCCAAGTTTATAAGAACCGACCAATTCAATTGATCTCTTACTTAAATAATTAAATAAATTAAATTAATATAAAATAATTAATTAATATTAATTAATAAATTAATTTAAATATAACATATTTAAATTTAATAATTAGTCTAAAATTTTATAATAATTATTTACAATTTAAGCACCAACACAACATGCCCACATGGTCTCATCACTCCATGTGAGCTCTAAACCCATGACAACAAAAAAATTTACATAAACAAAATAAAACAAAACTCGTAAGTGATGTAGGATTAAATAACTTAGTTAAAACTTGAAATTTCTACTTTAAAACACATACATTATATATTTTTAAACAATCTTTTAATTATTTATTAAATAATGAAAAAATATTTATTTTGTTGGTTAATTATATTTAATTATTTCTCTTTTTATTTTATTTCTTAAATATATATTATTAAAAATTATTTTTTATATATTTATTAATATAAGTAATATAATATAAATGATTTATAGATGTAAAAATACAATGTGAATTTACTATATAATTTATGATTGTAAAATTTATCTAAATATAAAATATATATTAATAATAATTTACATTAAATTTAATATAAATTAGTGATAATTTATACTAAATATGCAAGTTCGTATATAAACTAAATTTATTTTTAGCCACAAATTTATATCATTATATAATGTCATTATTATATTATTTTTTATTTAAATAATTATAATATTTATTAGATCATCCAGTTCAACTCCCGATTCAACCCCCGGTCGAACCATTGAATCTCTCATTTTTTCAGTTTAACGTCCGGTCCGACTTTCACAGCGTTGATATATGTGTGATTTCCACATCTATGGTTTGGTTTGTTTTGTATGCATCTTCAATTAGAGTAGGATACAAGTTTTGTGGTAACAGTATTTTAATTGATTCGTTTAGAGCTACAATAGAGAGGAATTTGGATCTGAAATCAAATATGAAATTTATTCTTATATTTTAGGCATTAATAAAAATCTAAATAGAGTTAATCTTACGCCATTCATAATTTCATATCAACTAGCTTAACAATAAGGAGACTATAAATGGTTGTTATAACTTAATTTATAACTTTTAGCTTGAATAAATTCATTCTTGTTAGTGCAAGTTCGATATATGATTCCTTTAAGCATGATACATGTTCTTTTTCCTAATTCTAGTGAAATCATCTACATATAATATTTATTGATTTAGAGAAAGCATACGATAAAGTTCCGAGAGAAATGTTCTGGAGAGTTCTAGAAAAGAAAGGAGTTAATAATGCTTATATTTAAATCATTATATATATATATATATATATATATATATATATATATATATATATATATATATATATATATATATATATATATATACATACATACCTAAGCTATTATTTACATTCAAACACAAAGTGGTTTGACCAAAAGTTTTTCTATTTCAGTTGGATTCCATCAAGGATCAACATTAAGCCCATATCTTTTTTCTTTAATCATGGATATTCTTACTAAACATTTGCAAGAGGATGTACCCTAGTGTATGCTTTTTGTTGATGATATTCTTCTTGTTGAAAAGACAAAAGGGAGTTCAAGGAAAACTTGAATTATAGAGGTCAACCTTAGAATTTAAGGGTTTTTTTTTGAGTAGATATAGACCGAATATATGGATTGTAATTTTAATAGTAATAGATCTAGTAAGGGGATTGTGACTTTGGGTGAACAAGTCATTAAAACGAGGACATGTTCGGAGCTATTGTTCAAAGTAATGGTGAAATTGATGGACATATTATTAGTAGAATTCAAGTTGGATGGTTGAAGTGAAGGAATGCATCGAACCTGTTGTGTGATAAAAAAGTATCCCTCACAATTAAGGGAAAATTCTATAAGAATGTGATGAGACCTCCAATGCCTTATTGCACAAAATGTTAACCATTAAAAGTGAAGCATAAGATTAAGTTAAGTGTTGCAGAGATGAGGATACTCAAATGGATAAGTAATTTTACTCTTAGAGATAAAATGTGAAACGAGTATATACATGAAAAAGTTAGAGTAGCTCCAGTGGAAGATTAGAATATAAAGAGTCGCCTTAGATAGTTTGGTCACATAAAACATTGGTATTCCGATGACCCGATAAAAGAGTATTAGAAATGACTTTTTTTTTTAGATTTGAATGAGAATTTGACCCTTAATATGACACAATGAAGAAAAAGGATTCTTGTAGTCAACCCCATGTAGTGGGATTAAGCTTAACATTGTTGTTATTAATATTTTTGCTTCATATTTTATTTCATTTATATAATTTGATGTTGACTTATTTAGAGCTCTTAATTTTAATCAAAAATTGATATGCCAAAATCTAATTTGAGAAAATCAAATTCACATTGCTCATTGATTTTATGCCCAACTAATTTCTCACTAAATTTTGATCATTTTCTTATTATTTGGATTTCAATTAAAGTGCTGCTTATTTGTATTTAAGAAAAGTAAGTTGTTTCATTGATTAGTGGCTTGTGATATGTAAATCCTCAATTTTCTTTTTATCAAGTCATACTATGCATCAGATTAGTCGTATTGGGAAACCCTAACCTTTAATTATCCTGCAACTAATTTCTGAAAACAAACTATTTTTGCTCATTTTGCGTTGCTAATTCATAACTAAATATGCCATATCATTTTACTCATTTTAAGATCATTTGGATTTTAATTATAACGTTGCTTGTTTATATTTAAAGAAAATAGTTTGTTTAATTAATTGATGACTTGTAATATGTGAATTCTCAAATTTTTTTGTATGATGTCATGCTACTCATCATATTAATTGCATTGGAAAACACTTATCCCGAGTCATACAACATCAAATTATTATCAACAGCTCATATTGCATCATAATGTCATTTAGAAGCAGAGATAATCATCAAGTTAACTACCATCGATAGTGAAAGAGATGGAATTTTAAAAACTTAGAAATCAATTGGTTGAACCACGGAACAAATAAAATCAACTAATATGATGGCATTAGCATGGTTAAAGCACAATTTGATACACTAGAAATTAATCAAATTAATATACATTAACATGGAAGGAAATTCTAATCATAATGATGAGCCAATTCAATTGGCTGTCAATATTGGTAAGAGACAAAATTACTATGGATGGGCAATTGAGTTTATTTAATAAAAATACTTACAGAAATCATATATGCCAACATTTTAACGAAAATATGAAATAACTAGAAATATTAAAGTTGAAGTGAGATATTTTAGCAAACAATTCTTTGCATGCCATGCAATGCATCATAGGCAGTCTTAAGGTTAAATATGATGGGAAGAAAATTGCAATTTTCAAACCTTTTTCAAAGGTCAGAAGTTGTGCAAGCTCATAATTGATAGTGAGTCTTGTGCATATGTCGAATCTAAGTCCACTAAAAATAATCAACATTTAAAACTTGAACCACATCCGCAACCATATTATGTAGCTTGGGTAAATAAAACTGCTACTAAATATATAGTTTCAATTTAGTTAGTCACCTACACTACTAGAATCGTGTGTGATGTGTTGTCCATGTATGTTGCCTTTGTTTTTTGCATATACCTTGATAGTAGGGGTGTCAATATTGGACACGACTCGAAAACACGACTCGAACCCGACATGAAAATTTAGGGTTTAGGTCCTAGTTTTCGACCCGTTTTGAATTCCGGGTCGGGTTCAGGTTGACCCGGAAATCCAAGAATGACCTGGTTTGACCCGGATCAGCATATTTACGGGATTTGGCTGAAGAAGAAGCGCACGAAATGGAGAAAGTTCTTCACATCGAGCGAACTCCCGTCGTTGCTTCGGATCAAAATGTTGTAACTTACGATCCGACCGGAAGGGAACGTCGTCCAAGGAGCGAAGACGAACAGCAACGACCTTCACAGTTCACAACGAGCAAACTCCCATCCTGTCGTTGCTTCCGATCAAAATGTTGTAACTTCTGATCCGATTGGAAGGGAATGTCGTCCAAGGAGCGAAGGCGAACATATACGAACACAGAAGAGTCAAGAGTGCACGAAAGGGAGAAAGTTACCTTCACAGATAGCGAGCGAACTCTCGTCGTTGCTTCCGATCAAAATGTTGTAACTTCCGATCCGATTGGAAGGGAACGTCGTCTAAGGAGCGAAGTTGAACAGAATCAATGAATCAGATACGAAGAGTGCACGAAAGGGAGAAAGTTACCTTCACAGACAGCGAGCGAACTCCCGTCATTGCTTCCGAAGTTCCGATCAAAATGTTGTAACTTCCAATCCGAATGGAAGGGAATGTCATCCAAGGAGTGAAGTCGAACAGATACGAAGAGCGCACGAAAGGGAAAGTTACCTTCACGGCTTCATGACAGCGAGCGAACTCCCGTCGTTGCTTGATTGCTTCCGATCAAAATGTTGTAACTTCCGATCCGATTGGAAGGGAATGTCGTCCAAGGAGCGAAGTCGAACAGCAACGAAGAGCACACGAAACGGAAAAAGTTACCTTCCCGATAATTTGCGGGTCAGGTTCAGGTCGGGTCGACCGGTGACCCGATTTTGACAGCCCTACTTGATAGTATGATTTAAATGTTACATAGCGGGATTCAATAATTAAGTTTAGGGTTTAGGCGGGTCGAGGTCCTACGGGTTTCACAACTAATGAGAGAAATGTAGTTTTAAAACCAATGAAACCTTAGGGTAAATATGAATCAAACACAATCTAATGGTCTTAATGAAGTTAAAAAATATTTGAATATTCTGAATAAACATGCATATGAAAAAATGAATGCATGCATATGAAAAAGAGAATATGCAAGAGGGTGTGATATATCCCTTAGTAGTTGTGGAGTTGAATAATATGGTACCCAAAGTTCTACCTTGTTCTAATGACATTAATCAACAATTGGGTGATTTTATAGGTATTTGCTCATATGAACTCCTAATAAATCACCACCGCTTTGGACAAACAAGATGTCATCAATTTAGGTCATAGATCATGATTGCTTAATTTATCTCATTAAAGAATGAATATAATAGGACACGCTAAACTTAATACATAGGTTAATAGTTACTAAAAAAGGATTTATTTAAGGAAAACATGAGTCCTTGTGTTGAGCCTACTTTGTTCTTTTATAAAGGTTAAGTCGTTAAGCATAACAATGTGCTTAAACGGGTTTCGTTTAGTGTTAGTAAAAGAAAAAATAAGTTAATTGTTCAAATTATGCTACTGCAAAGACTATAGTTAGCTGTACGAGCAGTGGAACAGTCTTTACCAAGTTATAAAGAAGTTGAATAGCCAATTAAGTGAAGACCACAGTAATGTAAGAATGTTCATTCAAAGGGAATGAGGCACTTAGATACATACCTTTTACTGGTAGGAAAATAAAGGTTCATTCAAATGCAATTTTTGGCAAATGATCATGCAAATACCCAAGAAATGCAACGGGTTCAGGATTTTAAATATCCACATTCAGGACATCTAGTTTTATCTGATATAAATCAAAGATAGGGAGTTGAATAGAAGCTATGAAATCATGCTTCAAGATCTTTAAAAATCTAGACTGGATTGAAAATGCAGACAAAATTCAGTTTCCATACAAAAAATTACAACAACAACAACAACAAGCCTTTGTCCCACTACGTGAGGTCGGCTACATGAATTCCTTTTCTCCATTGTGTCCTGTTAAAAGTTAAATTCTCGTTTAAATCTAATAAAGAAAGATCATTTTTAATATTTTCTAACCAAGTCTTTTTAGGTCTACCTCTACCTTTCTTAACATAAGTCAAATCTAATATCTCTACTTTCCTAACCGGCTCATCGGAAGGCCGATGCATTCCTCCACTTCAACCATCCAACTTGAATTCTGCTGATAATATCCCCATCTATTTCACCATCACTCTGAACAATAGATCCAAGATATCTAAAACGTGTACTCTTATTAATGAATTGATTGCCCAAAGTCACAATCCCCTCACTAGGTCTATTACTACTAAAATTACACTCCATATATTCAGTTTTAGATCTACTCAAGCGAAAACCTTTAGACTCTAAGGTTGACATCCATAATTCAAATTTACATTCAACTCCCACTCTAGTCTTATCAACAAGAAGAATATCATCAGCAAAAAGCATACCCCAAGGTACATCCTCTTGCAAATGTCTAGTGAGAACATCCATGACTAAAGTAAAAAAGATATGGGCTTAAGGCTGATCCTTGATGTAATCCAACTGAAATAGGAAAATACTTGGTCAAACCACCTTGTGTTTGAACACAAGTAATAGCTCCTTCATACATATCTTTAATGATTTGAATATAAGCGTTTATTAACTCCTTTCTTTTCAAGAACTCTCCATAGCAATTCTCTTGGAATTTTATCATATGCTTTCTCTAAATAAATAAATATCATACGTAAATCCTCCTTCTTCTCTCTATATTTCTCCATCAACCCTCTCAATAAATGTATGGCTTCCATAGTAGACCTACCCGGCATGAATCCAAATTAATTTTGAGAAACATTAGTATCACGCCGCAACATATGCTCCATAACTCGCTCCCATTATTTTAAAGTATGACACATTAACTTAATTCCTCTATAATACGCACAATCTTATGCACCACCTTTATTCTTAAAAACAGGAATTAACACACTCATTCTCCACTAATCTAGCATTTTTTTAGTCTTTAAAATAGTATTAAAAAGTTTAGTAAGCCAAGAAATTCCTTCATCTCCTAAGCATTTCTAGACCTCTATTGGAATATCATGAGGACCAACAGCTTTTCCACACTTCATTTTCTTTAAAGCCTCTCTAACTTCAGTTTTACTAATACGTCGATAAAAATAGAAATCTTTATTATCATTTAGGATGCTAAGGTCACTAAAGTCAATCGTATTTTCACATTCTTCATTAAAAAATTTAACAAAATATTTCATCCACCTTTGTTGAATATCATTTTATAAGAAAAGTACTTTTTTATCTTCATCCTTAATTCACTTCACTTGAACTAAATCCTTACTACTCATATCTCTTTATTTGGCTAACTTATATATATATATATATTTCTCCCTCCTTAGTATTTAATATATTATATAAATCATTAAAAGTTAAGATCTTTGTATCGCATATTGCTTTCTTAGATTCCTTACATGCCTCTTTATATCTTTTCTAATTATCTGAATTTTTACAACTAAACTAATTTTTATAACAAATCTTCTTATTTTTTATCTTTTCTTGCACATTTGGATTCTACCACCAACTATTTTTACTATTAGAAGCTTTTCCCTTTGATACTCCAAGCACATCTTTTACAATATTCTTAATATCACTAGCCACTTTTTCTTACATAACATTAGCATCCTCATGCATAGATAAAATCTTAAGATCTAAAATCTTACTCTTAAAAATATTTTTGTTAATATTTTTTAAATGCCCACATCTAATCCTAGAATATCATTTTACTTTATTTTTATTTTCCGCCCCTTTATCTTAAAGTCCAAAACTAATAATCGATGTTGGGTACATAAATTTTCACTCGGAATAACTTTACAATCTTTACAATTTAAACGACCTAATTTTCTTATAAGAAAATAATCAATTTGAGTTTAATTATATCCATTTTTATAAGTGATAAGATGCTCATCTTTTGAGTTTCAAACCCATAACCACCATGAATGCTTTTAAAATTATCTACCTCTCTACCCAGCATGTCCATTTAAATCTCCTCCAATAAAAACTCTTTCTTCAAGAGGTATCTTTTGTATTAATTCTTCTAAGTTATTCTAAAATTTTAATTTTGAACCCATATACAAACCTACTTGAGGAGCATAAGCACTTATAATATTAATAATCTTAGCATCAACAGCAATCTTTAAAGCTATAATTCTATCTCAAATTCTATTAATTTTTATAACATTATCCTTCAAACTCTTATCTATAATCACACCTACACCATTTATAGTACGACTCCTAACCGAATATCATAGTTTAAAACCTAAACTATCAATCTCCTTAGCCTTCTCTCCAACCCATTTAATTTCCTGAATGCACAGAATATTTATCTTCCTATGAATCATAATATCTATTAATTTCATTAATTTTTCTGTAAGGGAACCTATATTTCAAGTTCCTATCCTAATTTTAGTTTCATGGACTAGTTTCTTTGCCCACATCCGTCCTTGATGTGGGAACCCTTGCCTATTTGACACTGCACCCGATGTCAGTGCAGCAGCCCTTACACACTTGTTGCTGTATTCAGGTCATACAGCGCATCGCTTCCAGGTGATGCCCTAGCATTAACATATTTTTTTAAAGAATTCATATCATGATTATTTGACAAATTTTACGCTGGCTGTCGACTACCTAATGAAACCCTCCACTTTTCACATCCAGGACTTGGGACCTGACAACGGAAGTGTTTTTCTATACAAAGAATTAAACAACACAAATTATTAAGCCTAGATTATATGAAGAAGTTTATCCAGGGTTAAATATTAGCAAAGATTCCTTGTATTTCAAGCTTTTCCTATATACTAAAAATATATTGGCTTTGCTCCAAAATTTTGTGAAGTTTCTCTCTATAAAATGGATATTTTCATACAAAATTATAAACATGTTGAAAGAAATGAACTACTAAATACAATATGATTGCATATTACTAGTTGCAATCTCGTATTATTAAGTAGTCATTAAAAAAACATCTAAAGAAACAGCTAAAATAGAAAAGTTGAGAAACGAGGACCAATTCGATAGTTATTCCCTTCTTAAATCAAAATATTTTGGTAAGTTTAAGAGGAATGGAGCATTATGATCACATTTAAAGTAAATTTGGTTAATGAAGTCATTTTTATCATCATCATTCTCCATTTATCTTAGTTGGAGCTACATGAGCATTAAATATATTTTCAATAAATTGTTTTTACCAAATCTTTATCGAAATTATCTTCGGTTTACAAATTTTTCAACCTCTTCAGGCGAGTAGCATTTGGAGAGGACTTTTGGTGGCTGGCGAAGAGAGATCTTCGAGAGAGGGAGGCTGTGTCTTGGTAACTCTTGAGAGCTTCAAGTAGGAATGTCTTGATTCTGGCTTAGAAGGATAAAGAATTGTCTGACATGGAAAAGTATTTCTGGAGTTGGCCTTCCATGGGGGAAGACAACTGCTCAGATGTCGTGACCAATCCTGGTCCGCTATACTCCTGTGTCAAACTCTATCCAGCTCTGAGCAAGTCCCTCGTACGAGCTGTCCAAGAGTGGAGTGGGTCTTCCTTTTGCTCGGCCCAAACATATGTAGAAGTCACCTATGTGCGAGGGGAATTGGTGGTCATACGAAGTCATGTGGACTCACTCGAGGTCGAATTTTGGAGCTGCTTGGGCAGAGCAAACAATTGAGCTTTCATCGAGGCGCTCAATACATTGTAGAATACCTTGATCAAATGCATAGAACGGACCGAATATGGAGAAGGATCTCGTATTGGAGCGTGTCAGGTATGGTCGCCGAATGGACAAAAAGTTTTCTTTTTGTATATGTTAACAGGTTCAGACGTGTCGACCCATGTATGAATAAAATTCTACATTTTATGAGCATTGTTCTACGTTGAATGGAATGGTGACGTGATCACACCTCGGGTACAGAGAACGGCTACTGGCAATGAGCGCGCTATGGCCGCTCGGATTCCGTAATGATGGAGGGGGGAAGGTGATATCTTCCAACATTAATTTTGATTTAAGATCTCCTTGAATCTTGTGCTTTCATTTCCTCGGATATAAATACAAGTGATAGGACCCGAGGCCGGATCTCTCGACCTATTGTTTTCATCTTTTATGAGTTCTTGTTCTTGGAACATTGAGATGGCAAATTTATGCAAGTGTGCGAGCAATTTTCTCAAGGAGAACAACTTCGTTAGGTCTCGGTTGGCCAAGGAGAGTGTCCTTTATGTGTTCAAGGCGTTCTGCTTTTCCAAGTGGCGAATGATGAAGTGTCACTGAATTTTGTGTTAGAGAGGGAGTTTGTGATCCCTATTGATCACCTGAAGTTGGGGATGGGGTTTCCCCTGTGCCTTGAGATTGAAGAGGTTTTGGAATTTCATGGCACAATTCTCACACTGTTATTGCCGAATTTGATAGCGGCGGTGGTCTCCTTTTCTTCTTTGTTGCGGGTGCGACACTTACCCTGGTCGTTGAACATCTATAGGCACATTTTTACGGAAAAGACTTCACAGGAATGTTTCATCCAGTTCTCACACCTGGGAGGCAGAAAGAGTGGCTTGGTGAATAAGGTCCATGACTGGAAGGCAAAGTTTATGATTGTCAAATCTTGTTCTGGAGAAAAGTTCCAACTAAGCATGTCTCATTGTCAAGGGATCGGCTAGCTCTTCCGAAGTTAACCGCTAAGGAGAAGGTGGTATTGGCAGAGGTGAAGGATGAACTGCTGATGGTTCTCCACCATGTGGAGTATCTGAACATTTTAAAGAATTTCTATAGTGAGTACTTTGTTTGCTACCAGCATCTGGTATATCAATTTTGCCCTAATTTGTCTTCGATGTTTGCAGAGGGCATTACTGGTTGCAGCTTCCCGATGAACTTAGCGTGTCATTGTTTGGCGTGGTTAAAGCGACAATGAGGCTGAGAGAAAGACAATCTATGACCGTCGAGGGCATTCGGTCAGGAGTTCCTCAAAAGAGATCGATGGATGCAGGAGTTGGTCCGAGCTCCGGGGTTCTGACAAGGAAAGTACAGCGAGTGTCGAGGGAACAATGTAATCTCATTCCGCCAATTAAGAGAAAGGAGGTTTATGGTCCTTCCGAAGAGGAGGTTTCGATTGTTGATTTGTCTTGCGAGTCTATTGCAATTCTAGCAGTGGCTCTAGTGAAGGAGCTGGCTGAGGGGAAGGAGACCCCTGAAGTGTCTGCGGGTTACTCGCTGAGGAAGAGGAATCTACTAATGAAGTCCATGGTATTCAACCCGAGCCGAGCTGGTTTTTTGATAATGGTCACATCGTCTGTGACCCTTTAGTAATGCATTACATCTCATAGATGAACTTGCGCACCCTGGCATGCTCGTCCATGAACTCGTTGGCAAATGTATGGCAGAAGGTGCACTGCATGGGTCGCCTGTCCTTGGGTCTCAAGGAAAATTTGGCTCAAGTGGAGGAAATGAGGCGACTTTCTGAACTCGCCTTTAATGAAGAGAAGAAATTTCAGGGAGAGTTCATAGCCACAAAGAAGCAGCTGGAAGGCGAGTTGGCTGAAATGCAAAAGTAACACCACTTTGAGCTGGAGTCGGCTAGAGCCGAGGCTAGTTCAGTCATATAAGTTAGGAAGCGAGCAGAGGCGGCAGCTATTGACCTTATTGCAAGGAGCGAGTCGACTGGGTTTGCCATGGTTGATCTAACCATAAGGTTGGAGGAAATACCTTAGGGGGTTAGCGGAAAAGGACTTGAGGATATGTTGGGCGACAGTTAGCTTGGTGGTGTCAACAATTGCCTCAGAAAACTCATTTCAAGGGACGAGCTTTATTTAATATTTTTCGATCCTTCCTGTTTCTTCCGACAGTTCCCTAAGAGTGACAGCAAGGAAGGAAATGACAGCGCGAGTGCGACACATAACTAGGTCACATCAGCCCTTTGTAAAATTGATTTTGATATCAATAGAAGAATTTTTTTTTTGGTGTGCATAAGTTTTAATTTTGTTTTTCTTTTTTTTTTATATGAATGCACTTCAACATGCCTAGGCGGGTAGTATCGATTGGGGCATTGGGTGCTAACCATATATACCTTTGAGCTTTTCGAAAGTTTTGATTGTCCCTTTCCAAACATTTCAAAAAGGTGTAACTTACCTTGGGTGGCACGCGACGCACTTATGTCGATGAATCTTTTCAAGATTCTTCTGATGCGACGGACTGATGTTCCCATTTATAACAGTTTAGGCACGGCATTTCATGTTTCCCGGCCTATAAATAGGGTTGTGTATTGTGAGACATCTGAATGACAGCATTGATGTTTCTAGAGGAGAAAGCACTCTGAGCGTGAGCTTGCTTTCTGATGGTTGGTGCAAAGCCGAGCTGTTGTAGGCTTGGCAATGTTTGTTCCTATGACATTGGAGGCAAAGGAGAGAAAAAAGACGTTTCTTCCTTTCGAATGTTAGTATTTAGGTATAAATGATTTATTTACATAGAGAAAACTCGGTGCCTGACCCTATAGGAGAGTGAATCTGGGTCGGGTGCGGTTGCATGAAGTTGTCACACTTGGATTCACTTTTCTCAAGTTTTTGTTTTGCAGCGGCACAAAAATTGGTAGTTCGGCCGATTCTAATTGTCGTGGGGTGAAAGAGACTAAGTTTTGTCCTTGAGCGAGCAGGGAAATAGCTATCTTGCCAGATTTGCCAGAGGATATTTGGGCGCTTTCGAGGTAATGATGTCAGAAGGGGGCCTTGTGCGAGTGGGGTGAAATGAGGACGGATATCGCTCTTTTCACCTACTTAACGGGACTGCGCCTTCATGGGGCGAGTTTTTACAAGACGGTGAAATGGTCATGTAGTTTCTTCGACCATTTCGACTCCGTCTGTTGGAATCACTCGTTTTTCGTCATGAATTGCACTAGAAAATCGATTGGATTATGTGTATAAACATGTGTAAATGTCTATAACATGAGACATGTAATGTAGTTGTATGTAAGCATTATTTAAAATTGTGCAATATGAGGCCTGTCTTAACGCAATTTCAACGAAAAACGCCTCGAGCTTTTTTTATGAGGCTTACGCCTTGAGCTTTTTTTTATGAGGCTTACACCTCGCCTTGCTGGCGTGAGGCATACGCCTCGCTCTATTTATGTATATTTTTTATTTAAAACTTAACTAAATCCTATACAAAAGCCCCAAAAAAATCTTGTCCTCTTGATCTCCAAAGCCGCAACAACTTCTTCTCAACTGCCTCGACCTCCAGCCCACCGCCTTCGTCGTAGCCACCACCATCATAACCGCCGCCGGGGATCACTTGAAATCCACACAACGCCACCATCTCCTCTAAAAATTTAAGTATTACTTTTATTTTATCTTGATGACAAACATTTATGAAAGAGGAAGATGACTGAAATAAATAAAAAAGTAGATTGGGAGGTAATGGACCCTACAGGATGAGGCAATAGAGAGGCCAATTTGTTGTCAAGGCTCAAATAAAAATTCCCTTTGTCAATTATTTTAACTTTGTTTGTAATTAAATGTAGATGAGTAGGGAACTAAGAAAGAAGAAATTTAGAGCTAAACTTGATGCTATATAACACGTTTATGCAATTCATATATTTTATATTATTTTTCTCATATAATATTTGGATTTCAATTCTATTTAACATAATTTATAACTTACCACTTTACAGTTTGTGTAATTTTTTATTTCATATGTATGTAAATTTGTTACTTCATAGTTCAATGGAAAGTTAATATCATTTTTAACATATTATTTGGGTATTATATAAAAAATCACTTTTAACTTTTATTTTTTATTTTACGCAATTTTTAGATTTTGAGTCTTACGCCTCAAAACGTCTTGAGGCTTATGCCTCGCCTCATGAACGAAAAATGCCTCAATACCCAATTACGCAATTTTAAACCATATATGTAAGTATCTTGTGAAATGAGACATGCAGTGAGATGTAATACCTTTCAAGATACAAAATAAAGATGACTTGTTTTTTATACCTTATGGTTGGTCTCTCTTTTTTTTGTTTATGCCATATGTGAGATGTTCATATTTTTCTGATATTCGTTGGCCGCTTTTTGAGTTTGCTTTTAAAGAAACAAGATTGATAGAACTTTACTACTCTATGGGTCTGATAGAAGAATGAGGAGCTAATCTTGCTACAAAGATGACTTTCCTTCATGCTGGGAGCTTTGGCGCTCGCACAGGTCTCGAGTGCCTGGGGCCTCAACAAGCCTCAAGGAGTAGTCCAATATTTTCAGTTAACTCGGACCCAGAGAGGGATTGTACAATCACACGCTGCTCAGGTGATCACGCTCTTCCTTGGGCCTTGGTGACGAGCCCGTTGCTAAAAATTTTTTTTATTTTTGTGGTTAATTTCGATGACCCTCGTCTTATGAAGGGCGGGTTTTTGGGAGGTCTGACTCGTTGTAAGTCTCGCGTGAGAGGAGTCTATTGTTCCTGCAAAAGAGAGCAAGTATGTTCCTATACATTTGATTGGTCTAATCCTTCATACGCCCCAGTTCCCCAAGAGAATGGTGAATTAATTTGTACAATAACAACAACAACAACAACAAGCCTTTTCCTTTTTCTCCATTGTGAATTAATTTGTAGATAAGTAAAATTTTGTGCTTAATTGTCTATCGAGAGAAGGTGAATTGTGATGATTTAGACTACGATTTCCCTAGCCACTTGATAGAGGATAAAAGTGATTTTTAGTATAAAGATGACTTTCCTTCACGCTAAGGTCTATGGCGCTTGCTCAAGTATTGAGTGCCTGGGGTCCTCGGTGCACTTAAGGGAGTATTTCAATCTTTTTTTCAGCTCAGACCCGGAGGGGGATTGAATGATCATGTGTTGCTTGGGCGATCAGCTAGTTATCACAAGATCGAGGGGCTAAGATTCAGCAGACTTTGAATGAGAAACGAGTCCGATAATCCTGAAAATGAAAAACTAGCATTCGGCCAGGGCTCGATGTAAACCCTAGTCAGATGGCCAAGAGACCAAAGATCAGTTGAGCATAAATAGGAGAACTCTAATGCTTTTGGCGACTTAGCAATCTAAGGTCGGCAGATTCCGACAAGGGATCGAATTGGTTTGTTTTAATGATCAGGTTTAGATCTGATAGGTCTAGGATGAGAGGGGAGAACTCGATAGGAGGTGCCTCTTCTCTAGTCCTTGAATACATGGTTTATCGCCAGACGCATGATGAGAGACAAAAGAGATAATCTTGCTAGAAAGATTATTTTCCTTCGCGTTGGGGGCTTTGACGCTTGTGTAGGTCTTGAGTGTCTGGGGGCCTCAATGCTCTCCAGTGAGTAGGCCAATCTTTTCCTTCAGCTCAGGCCTAGAGGCAGTTTGGATTATCCATGTTGCTTAGGTGATCAGCAAGTTATACAAGGTCTAGCGATTGGGCTAAAACAGGTTTCGACTAGAGAGGACTTCCTGGGGAGTTCTCAAGTCGGGAGTTCGGACTCGGCTTTCAAGTTCCCCGAGCATTTTTTTAGGTGTTTGTTAGGAGGGTGCCTTTTCTTTTGTAGTGTAAAGTGTTATTTTATAAATGAATATTATAGCGTTGTGCCAAATGATACGGGCATATGGACAGATACAACCCTTATGGGTAAAATAGCTTGAGGTTGTTTGCACTTCATATTTTGGGTATTTTGGTCCCATTGTCAGTTTGTAGCTGATAAGCTCCTGGACAGATTTGCATCTTGATAATGTAAGGCCTTCTTAAGTGCTTGCTGGTTTTTCGAGTAAGGAGTGGCAGGCAACTGCGTCCGTTCTTAAGGACTAGATCAAATGGTCAGAAAATTCTTTTCAATGTTTTAAAATATGGACAACCTGAACTGTGAATCAGTTTGCCAGCCGGTCCAATTCATTCTCAAAATCAACTTCCTAATGAACCAGTCAAAACTAATTTAAACCGCCTGTTTAACCGGTTAGCTAGCAAATCAGGGCCGATTTTCCAAAATCAGTTTGCTTAGTTTATATGAAATAATTAATTTTTAAAACAAGCAAGTATATAATTAATTTAATTAATTTAATTAATTTAATATAAAGTAATTAACTTAATAAATTAATTTAAATCATTATTTTAAAATACATATTAAATTTTATAATATTTTTTTATTAAATAAGCACTAACTATGTTTTGTCATATGACTCCATCACTCCATATAATTTCTTTACTCATATGAACCCAAAAGATAATATAAACAACACAAACATATAAAGCTAAGTTATGTGGGATAGATGAAGTTATCATGTTCACTGCACATACACTATATATTTTTGCACATATTTTTTAATTATATTTTTATAATATGAATAATATTTAATCTTTAGTTGATAATATTTAAATTTTTATTATTTATTTATTTATATTATATAAGAATATTTTTTATTAATTTTTAAATAATAAATGATATAACATGAATTTATAGATGTAATTTTATAATGTAAATTTTGTTAAAGTATAAATTGTATATAAACCTATAACATAAATTAAAAATCATTCATATTAAATTTATAAACATATATGTAAAGTAATTTTATAATAAATATAAATTAAAGTTAAAGATAAAATATATGTAAATTTCAAATTATATGATATATTGTTATGTATGAATATTATTTATTTTTTAGCCCCAAATTTACATTATTTGTAATTATTAAATCACTATTATGTTATTTAGATGACATTTAAATAATTCTGATATTTATTATATCATCCAGTTCAACCCCGATTTGATCTCGGTTGAACCATCAATCGGGGTTGAACCATCGAACCGTGAGCCTCTCCTTCTCGTTCATTGTTCGGTTCGATTTTTGAGCTCTATTGATAACACATCCTCTGTACTGTGCGAGAGAGAGAGAAAGGGGTGTGACCTATTGCTGTCAACAGAGTCATCCTGAGAGCCCAAAGTATAGAAGGGAACTATTCGGCCCACTTCCCTTTGGCTCCTTCAATCTTCTTCTTAAGGTTGAGTATGAGCTTTTTTTTTTTTTTTTGAAGAGATGCAAATTACATTAAACCAAGAAAACAAACAATTACAAGTTAAAAAGGAAATAAAGCTAAAAGACTTCCATTTCCTACCAAAAGGAAACAAAGCACAAAAGAAAAGCAAACTAAGCATAAAAAGAAAAGCGTATTTGCAAAATAAAAAAAGACATAATGGAAATAAGATCCACTAATCCTTACTTTGAACCAGTTGGGGTGTTGGGGACACCAAATATTTTTGACAACCAAAAAAGGTTGGTTAGTATCCCAGAATACCCAAGCAGATAAAAAGTGACAACTAGAAAGAGTCTCAAATTTCATTATTCTAAAATTATAATGCAAAAATACCAAGCTGAAAACCTCAAAATCGAGAGGCCAAACTGCCACCTCTTCACTACTAATGCCAGACATTTTAAAACTCATCATCGCAGTCAACACCCTGGCAGACAAGAAACTTGAAATCTCCACTCCCTTCAAGTCTTCAACAATCAAGACTTGATCTTCAAAGAACAAAGCAATAACATTCATTGGCTTTGATGGAATTAGATCCCACCAAAAGCCATCACCAATACATCTAAGAAGACTCAACCAAACTTCCTTGGACGATCCAAACTGCAATAACTCCAACTCCAACAGCAGAAATGCCAATACCATTAGCAAATGGATCAACAATCCCATAAAACTTTACGTCCTAACTCAAAACCTGTGCACTTCCATTCAATTCCAACTCCATTGAATGACTTAACAGGATACAACAAATACACTCCCAACCCAAAGAAACCATGCTTAAATCAACGCAACCGATCTCAAACTGACATCCCAAAGTGAAATCCTTGGCCAATCCAATCAACGGCAAGATAAAAGCAATAGGCAGCAAAAAAACTGCACAGACGTCGGCATTTGAAAACGAAACCACACTTAACATAATATCCAATCCCTCAAAATTATATGAAGGATTAATTACACCTTCAGCTTCATCAATCTTTTGTTCACTCTTGAACTTATCTGAGATGCTGGATAAAAAAGCTTCAATTTCAACAAAGAAATTAACATAAATTTCACACAAATCATTTCTGAAAAGCTGAAAACTGCCAAGAAAACCACTCCGATATCCACCAAAACCGACCAAGAAAAAGAAAACCTGGATCTGAAAAACCTTCTAGAAATCACAATCGTAATGTGCGATCCTTACTTGGAGAATCATAAACCGCAACTGAAGACAACTTATCAACGAAAACAAGCACTTCCCTTTTCTAAGACTCATTGCAAGAAAACAATCAACCAAGAACCACTCCAAGAATCCCATTCTACACATACTCAGAAATGTAGAATCCACAAAAGATTTACCACCGAACCCTCCATCGGCCACATCGGGCCAACAGACGAGCACCGCCAAAATGGCGGTCCATTCAGATCTGCACCTCCCGCTTAGATCGTTCGCTCCACTCCGCTCTTCGTTCTCTGCTCTCTGCTCCGCTCCGCTCTGCTCTCCGCTGATCCTTCTCCAAGCACTTCTCCGGATATGTGGAGTATGAGCTTGTTGGCGGCTTCAACCTGTCCATTGGTTCACATATGGCGAACAGATGTGAACTTGAGGCGGATGCCCTGGTTGTTACAGAACTCTCTAATATTCTTATTGAAGAACTGTTACTCGTTGTCTGTGATAATAGTAAAAGGAAGCCCGTGTCGGCAGATGATTTCCATCCAAATGAATTTTTTTACGATGGCGGAAGTGATGTGAGCAAGCGCTTTGGCTTCCATATATTTGATGAAGTAGTCAATCATGACCAGCAAGTCCATCCCCACATGGCAAATGGCCAATGGCTTGTTATTAAATGTAGATTGTGAGATGTTTGCAGTTGCATGGCAGCAAACTTCTGACATATATGCATTGCTTGGAGAATTCTTCAGCGTCTTTATTTAGAGTAGGCCAAAAGTATCCTTGTCTGAGTATTCGGTAGGCAATAGTGCGTCCGCCAGAATGGCTTCCGCATTTGCCCGAGTGTATTTCGGTCAGTATGTCGTATTTTTGGTTTTCTCAGACACGCTTGAGATTAAGTGCAGAGGCAGATCTTTTAAATAAGTGATCCCTTATTAGGAGGTAACTGGCGGCCTTACCTTTGAACCACCGTGGATTGCTGACTTCAGGATCAACTAATATGTTTTTGGGGTAATCGATGTAGGGGTCCATCCAACTTTAGAAACGTGGTGTTAAGTCATTGGTTTCTACTTGGGCTACGATTTCTCCTACGTAATGGCGGGTGTGAAGACCCATAAAGTAGGATGTCCGTTGATACTACCTTGCTTGGAAAGGAAGTCACCGAGTTGCTTCTGATCTTTGGGGATTGCGCGATTTTGAAGTTTTCCAATTCGTTGATTCTAGCCTTAACTTTGAGCAAGTATTTAGAAAGCACTTCATCACTGACTTCATATTCTTTGTTGATCTGATTTACCATGAGTTGGGAATCTGAGTAGACTGTAAGGTGAATGACTCCTAATTCAGAGGCAAATGGTATTCCTACAAGCAATTCTTCATGCTCAACTTGATTGTTGGTAACTAGAATCTGAATTTCATGGCTTATTTGAGAATCATTCTAGTGGGATTCTTTAAGACAATGCATGCTCCCACTCTGTTGTCACCTGACATGTCATCCACAATGTCCAACGAGGGAATGTCGTTTTCGGGTTTATTGTGCGAGAGGCGCAATCAATAAAAAAATCAGTGAGTGCTTGAGCTTTCATGGAAGTTCTCAGCACACAAGTGATTGAAAGTTCACTAAACTCGATAGACCATTTGAGCGATCGACCCGAGTGGTTAGGTTTGCAGAGAACAACTTTGAGTGAGTGGTATGTTACTACCTGGACCAAGTGGGCTTGTAAGTAAGGTCATAACTTTCTAGCTGAGATGATTATCGACCACCTAAGTTTCTCCATAATTGAGTACCTTTGTTCGGCGCCTCAAAGTGTGTGGCTTACGTAATAGACTGGTCATTGTTTTCTTCCTTCCACTCAGATGAGAACGGAGCTGATGGCATCTTCGCCCACTCTAAGGAATAATAGCAGGTTTTGTCCTGGTCGGGGACTCTGGAGGATTGGGGCAAAGTGAGGAGACTCTAGACCTGTTGGAAGGCGACTTCGCAATTGTTTCCCCAAGAGAACTTCTTAGCGTTTCTGAGAGTTTTGGAAAAAGGAGGTGCATCTCTCTTCCAGTCAAGAGATAAATATGTTGAGTCTAGCAACTCAGCCAGTGAGTTGCTAAACTTCCTTGGCAGTTCTTGATGCCTTCATGTCGAGTATGGCTTGTACCTTGGCGAGATTTTTTTATTCTGTCAAGCGTAAGAAGGAACCCTAAGAATTTCCCTTCTCTGGCCCCAAAGGTGCACATCAGGGGGTTCAATCTCATGTTGTACTGCCTCAAAGTACATAAGGTCTCGCGTAAGTTTTCGACATGCTAATCGGGCGATTTGCTTTTTACAAGGAGGTTGTCTACATACACCTCGATCTTTCTTCGTCTCTGTTCTTTGAAGACTTTGTTCATCATTCTTTGATAGGTTGCTTCGGCGTTCTTCAGGCTAAAAGGCATGACCTTGTAATAGTAAAGGCCTTCTACAATGATGAAGGCGGCCTTCTCACAATCTTCAGAGTGCATGTTGATCTGGTGGTAGCTTGAGAAGGCATCCAGGAATCTCATGACGGGGTACCCTACCACAAAGTTAACTAAAACGTCGATCCTTGGGAGCGGGTAATCGTCCTTGGGACATGCCAAATTCATATTAGTAAAATCTACGCACATTCTCCATTTGTCAACTGATTTTTGGACCATTACTATGTTGGAGATCCAATCTAGGTATTGGACTTCTCTTATGAAGCGAGTTGTAAGTAGCTTCCTGACTTCCTCTTGGATGAGCTGAGTGAGTAGGGCGGTAGATTTTCTGATTTTTTTTTATTTTCTGCTTGATTGTGTGAGTGCCCTTTCAATTGTTCAGTTGACGGTAAGCAACTTCTTCTCTAATACATGGCATATCTGTTGGTGTCTATACGAACACTTTTAGGTTGTCAAGCAGAGATTGTATTAGCTAGTCACGATGCTTTTCGCTGAATGAGATACTGACCCTAAAGAATTTTCCCGGTTGGTTTTCTGTAACGAGTATTTCTTTGATGGCTTTGATCGCTTCGAGGCTTGGACCTCGCTCGACATTGAGTTGCAGCATTTTGATACGTTGTGGAGTAAAATCAATGAGAATAGCAAAGAAAACAGCAGAAAATTCAGGGAAAACAGTAGAACAACAGGGAAAACAATAACAAATTGTAGGAATAAGTGCTGATTTTTTATTAATACTCAACAAAAAATAAGATACAAGTGATCTACAATTAGAGAGGCAGATCGGCTCTCCCAAACAACTTAGTCGCCGTTAGGAAGCCCTCACAAAAGAGAAAAAACTACAGTAAACTCAAAACATGCATGGAAAAAATAACCCTAGACCCCTCCTTAAATAAGATCTCATATTCCCTTCAAAACAGATTTCTTTTCATATTAATTTCCCCCTTTAATTTGAATTCAATTAGGAAATATTTCTCTCTTTGATTTGGATTTAATTAGGAAATCTTTCCCTCTTTAATCTAATTCAATTGGTAAATTGTTTCCTAATTAATCCTCCATTTAATTCCTTTCCTAACATAATGAATTAATTCCTTATTGGGCCCCATAAGAGGAGCCAAAATTTCTCCCTTGGATCCTACTGCCATATCAATACTTCCTTCCTCGAATTGTATCTTATTCTCAAGGTGGAAGGATGGAAACTGTCTCATGATTGTCTCATAGGGTTCCCATGTAGCTTTATAGTCTGATAAATCCTTCCATCGAACAAGGACCTCATTTGCTTCTGTCATCTCTTGTCGTGTTCCCTTGATCTCCATTGGTCCCAAAATCACTTCCATGTCCTCAATTAAAGTCGTCGGTAGTGAGAAAGAGGGTGTGTGATCTCTGATAGTGCATTTTAGTTGTGATACATGAAATACTTGATAGATGGATGACGTTGTTGGTAATCCTAAATGATAGGCTACTGCCCCAATATGCCTTATTACCTCATAGGGCCCAAAGTATAGCAGGGATAACTTCTCATTCCTTCTCTTAGCCAGTGTCTTTTGCTGCATATACGGTCTTAGTTTCAGATAAACTTTATCCCCAGGCTCGAACTGCATTTACCTACTATGTTCATCTGCCTTCTTTTTCATAAATTGTTGATCCCTCAATAGATGCCATTTGAGTTCTGCTAGTATACTATCCCTCTCCTCCAAGTATTGATCTACACTGGATACTGGTGAAGTGCTCTGCCGAAAGTGTATCAGATGGGGTGGGTCTCTCCCATAAAGGATTCTGAAGGGGAGTTTTCTGTACGGTTGTGTGGAAGGATGTATTGTACCAATATTCTGCCCATACCAATCATTGGACCATAATTTTGGTGTGTCAGATATGAAACAACGCAAGTAGGTATCCACGTTCATGTTGACTACTTCTATCTGGCCGTCCGTCTGTGGGTGATATGTTGTGCTCCTTTTTAAGACCGTCCCATGCATCTTGAACAGCACCCTCCAAAAAAGACTGGGAATACCTGTCTCTATCTGATACTATAGATTTTGAAATGCCATGTAAGCATACTATCTCCCAAATAAAGATTGTGGCAACTGATATAGCAGTGTAGGGATGTTTCAGTGGAATAAATGGGCATACTTGTGCAATCGTTCTACTACTACAAGTATTACTAAATACCCCTTCGAATGTGGTAATCCCTCAATAAAGTCTATGGTCACTTCCTCTCAAACCCTTTCAGGTAAAGCTAAAGATTGCAGTAACCCTCCTGGTGCCATAGTAAGGTATTTATGCCTTTGACACACATCCCATCTCGCCACCACGTCTTCCACATCCCGGTGCATTCCCACCCAATATAGCTTAGTGAATAGTTGGTTGTATGTCTTTTGGATTCCTAAATATCCCCCTATCGCACTGCCATAAAATTCTTGCAATAGCTTGGGAATGTAACTTGAGGAATGTGGAAGTACAAATTTCTCTTGGTAGAGTAACTGGTCCCCCTTCAGAACAAAACCATTATGACTATCCGAGTCCTTCAATAATTCTTCCCTAATCTTCCTCAACCCTTCATCATGCTCGCTCTCCCTCCTCAATGCTTCCCAGTCTAAAATCATTGGTACTAACAAGGCTGCCAACTGTGGGACCGGTCTAGGTGGGACCGGTTCAACCGGCTCCTCAAGAGCTGGTCTAACAGATTACTCCATGGGAAGCACAATAACTCTGCCTCAGCTTACTCAAGATTATCGAATTCATAATTTATTGGGGCTTATTTTTCTAAGCTAGGTAGATTGATGTGAAAGCCTCTAATTCTCATTACTCCAGCCTCTATTCCCTATTATCATTACCCACTTTTTCCCATTACTCCACCAATGTTTCCTACAGTTGTTGTGATGGGTCTTTCTTTTCAAAATACTATAGCTATCTAAATTCGGCTAGTGAGTTATGTTCTTGCTTATGCCTATAGTAATCGCACGGCCACTAATGCGATCCATGTTCACTGTTCCCATGTTCACTTCTGCATTGCCTTTCTGCTTCTAGTTTTGGCATTTTTTATTTCCTATTTCGTTGAGTCCTTAAGCAATTTAGGAATCAAAGTTTATGAGGATTTTACTACTAGAATTTAAGAGAGATGAATTGAAACTTGTTGTTTTAATGGGACTTAACAAAATTTGTATAGTTTCTTTTTTTAAGTTATTTGTAGACTACAGATAGGACATCTAAAGCAAATAAAATGAAATAGACATTAAAATAAAACTTCAATTTTTCTCTTTTATAGCATGCGTATTGGTTGGTTGTGTATTATGGAATTCTGTCATTGTTCTTATTTTAGCTTATTTAATCATTAATTTGTTTCATGTGATCAGAATTTAGTCAATTATTACGTGTCCCATTTTTTTTCAAGAGGTAAGAACTCACTTTTACTAGAATTTTATGTTTTTTTTCTCTATTTCTCTTATGAAAGTTCAGATTTTGGCAGTTATTAAAGTATCATTTAAGATGAAAAAAGCATGTTAGCTATCCTACATTAAAAACTTATGATTTATTGTTAAAGTTAAGAGCGGGCAACCAGTGGATTGTGAATTTTCATGCCTTTTCACCATACTTCTCATCCTATGTTACATTAGAAATCCTAGACCCTTAAACATCCTATATCACTTAGGGAGTGTAAATGGACCATTTGGTTGGACTTAAGAGCTAAAATTGGCTTAAGCATTAACTCAAACCAAACCAAACAACTCAAACCTAACAAACCTAAGTATTATCTTATCATCAAATATTATCAGAATTCATAAGGTAATTAATAAAACCCTACCCACTAAAATTACAAATGTACTCAGTCTTTGGATGAATAAAATGCATTTTCCAATATAGTCAAGCGTTTATCCCACTATGTGGGGTCGGCACTACACGATTTTTTTTCCCATTGTATCCTATTCAAAGTCAAATTCTCAATTTAAATCCGATAAAGAAAGGTCATTTCTAATATTTTCTAACCAAGTGTTTTTAGGTCTACCTCTTTCTTAACATAAGCCAATTTAATTCATCTACTCTCCTAACCGGGTCATCGGAAGGCCGATGTTTTATTTGACCAAACCATCTAAGACGACTCTATCTAATCTTATCTACCACTGGAGCTACTCCAACCTTTTCACATATATGCTCATTTCATATTCGGCCTATGAGAGTAAAGCCACTCATCCACCTGAGTATTCACATCTCTGCAACACTCAACTTAATTTTATGCTTCTCTTTTAATGGCCAACATTCTGTGCCATAAAGCATTGCGGGACTCACCACCATCTTATAGAATTTTCTCTTCAATTTGAGAGGTAATTTTCTATCACACAACAAGCCCGATGCATTCCTCCACTTCAACCATTCAACTTGAATTCTACTAATAATATCTCCATCTATTTCACCATCACTCTGAACAATAGACCCAATGCATTCCTCCACTTCAGGACATTTTCCATTGTCAATATAAAAAATTAAAAAAAAAAAAAAGAAAATTGAGTCTTAGCAAATCCATAAAAGCATGTGTACTTGTGCACATATACAACAAAGAACACACAAAATACCTACAATTTTCCAAAAACTTCTCTCTCCAGATTTATCTTCCAAATCATCTCTCTTTGATGGCAATTTTTCATACTTGATAGCCTATGAAATAATCATTATGCAATGTCATGCACTTTATCTGACCGGAGAAAATGTTAAGAGCTTTTAATAAACTTTTAAAACATCAATTGGGTGAACCTGTTGGAACAATAAACTTTTGCAATTGCTTAATAATCGAAATAATTCTACGTTAGTCAAAGAAGATAACCATGGTAAAATAGTGTTGAAGAGCATTTTCACTATCATGTACAAGATTGATGCACCTCCACCCCATCTCATCCCAAAATATAGAAAAATAGGGAAAATATCTAAGTGGCCACGTATGTCAGTGCTTAAACAGATTAAAGAAAAGTTGAATCTTAAAATGACATAAAAAAATTGCAAGAATCGCAAAAAAAAATTGTTTGTTAAGACAAGAAGGATTTCCATGGTGTTAAATGTCAATAAAGAAATCCTCACTCAACAGAGAACACTAGGGAAATTTTTCTACAATAGACAATGATGTATAAAGGATCAGCCTTAAGCCCATATCTTTTTGCTTTAGTCATGAATGTTCTCATTAGACATTTGCAAGAGGTTGTACCCTGATGTATGCTTTTTGCTGATGATTTTCTTCTTATTGATAAGACTATAGAGGGAGTTGAAGGTAAACTTAAATTATGGAGGTCAACCTTAGAGTTTAAAGGCTTTCATTTGAGTAGATCTAAAACTGAATATATGGAGTGTAAATTTAGTAATAATAGATCTAGTGGAGGGATTGTGACTTTGGGTGATCAAGTCATTAATAAGAGTACACATTTTCGATATCTTGGGTCTATTGTTCAGAGTGATGGTAAAATAGATGGGGATATTATTAGCAAAATTCAAGTTGGATGGTTGAAGTGGAGGAATGCATCGGGCTTGTTGTGTGAAAGAAAAGTCCCTCTCAAACTTAAGGAAAATTGTATAAGATGGTGGCTAGACCTGCAATGCTTTATGGTGCAGAATGTTGGCCATTAAAAGGGAAGCATAATATTAAGTTAAGTGTTGCAGAGATGAGGATGCTCAGGTGGATGAGTGGCTTTACTCTTAGAGGCAGGATACGAAATGAGCATATACGTGAAAAGGTTAGAGTAGCTCCAGTGGAAGATAAGATTAGAGAGAGTCGCCTTAGATGGTTTGGTCACATAAAACGGCGGCCTTTTGATGACCCGGTTAGGAAAGTAGATGATTATATTTGACTTATGTTAAGATAGAGGTAGATCTAAAAAGAATTTGTTAGAAAATATTAGAAATGACCTTTTTTATTAGATTTAAATGAGAATTTATCTCTTAACAAGACATAGTGGAGAAAAAGGATTCATGTAGCCAACCCTACGATGGGATAAAGACTTGATGTTATTGTTGTTGTTGTAGACAACGATGTATAGAAGGTGCTATTGTATTTTATCCAATGGATTGAGAGTAAAAAGATAAAAAATCATGAGCTCAAACTTAGACGTCCATATTGAGGCATATCTTCAGATGCCTTGGATTGACTTTGGATAGAATCTTTCAGTCCATCTAAGGAAATAATGTTAACAAGCAAACTGGTGCAAGACCAAAAAATTTAGCCATTGGAGTATGGTTATTAGTTATTCACATGATATAGGCTCCAATTTCAGGAATAAAGGGAATCAATAAAGTTAAACATATTGCAAAGAAGCTTTGCAAGTGAGTTGTGGACTCTTTTTCTTCTCATCCTTGCCTCATTCCTGCCTTATTGCCTCCTTGATACTTGGAGGTGTGTTGGTAGGTTCATTCATGTTTACCCCATCTTTTCATTCAACCCCTCCCATTAGATTATACACGAAAGGATTGAATACAAGGAGAAGAGATGAAAATAAAAATACCCACCTAATCAATAACTTTCACAAGAATTAATTTTTGTCTCTATCCATTCACTGCTATTGACATAATTTTATTCCACCAATCTTAGAGAAGAGAAAAATAAATTCATATTGAAACCCTTTTTCCTCTTCAGAAGCCCTTTTTGGCTGCTTTAAAGTGAAAATTAAAAAAAAAAGCATTTGAATGTATAGGTAGATGGATGTAAGCCCCACTATCACTAGGTCCCCAAAGATCCTTTATTCTCTTCTATATATATAGGTATGTATGTATATGTATGTATAAATGTTTGACAAATTATATGAAGAGTTCCTAAGAAAAATGGCATCAAAAAGAGATTTTGGTGTTGGAATGAGGGGTCATGTTGAAGAAGGAAGCACCATTGGCTCATAACCTAGGAAAAATGGAAACTCAGCATGATGTTAAATTATGTATTGAATACAAAGATAATTTCTATTACACAATGATGCCACTGTGACAATGAATGGGATACACAACTTGGTTGCCTAACCCATAAGCCCTCTATCAACAAAGGTGCTTGAAGTCTACAACAAGTTTCAAAATTCTTGCAAAGTTAACATAACTTGGACTTTTAAAAGAGAATAGAGTAAGACTCGACCAGAAAGTAGCTTGAATGGAAACCTAGGTTTAAAAAGGTAAAATTGGAATTCTAAACATTTTGTCTTAACGAGATGAGGCAAATCAAGTTATAAGCCTCGAAAAAAAAAATAAAAAGAACCCATAAAATTACAATTAATTCATAAAAATTATATTAATGAAATAAACTATTAGCATATTTATTTGATTCATCATCATAAAGATATAAACCATAAATTTCAATATTAAATATTTTTATAACACAAAAGATAAAAAAATGATTTAAAGCAAACGCACAGCCATAACTACCCAATCCCACTCAGAGCTCTAGTGCACTAATTTGATAACAGAATGCCATTTCTAATGGAGTAATATAATAGAATAAAATATATATCAATAATATTAATAATATACAACAACATCAAGCCTGTATCCCACGATGTTGGGTTGGCTACATGAATCATTTCTCTTCATTGTGTCCTACTAAGAGTCAAATTCTTATTGAAATATAATAAAAAAAGTCATTTCTAGTACTTGCTAACAAAGTCTTTTTAGATCTACTTCTAATTTACTTAATATTTGTCAAATCTAATACATCTATTCTCCTAACCGGGTCATCAGAAAGTCGATGTTTTATGTGACCAAACCATCAAAGTTGAATCTCTCTAATCTTATCTGCCATTAGAGCTACTCCAACTTTTTCACGGATAGACTTTTTTCGCATTTTACCTCTAAGGCCGACACTTTATTAATAATATATAATAAAAAATTATAAAATTTAATTGCAATGAGGCGTGCTCAAAATGCCTCGAGGTATACACCTTATTTAAAAATAGCATCGACCTTATTGGAGCTAGTGAGGCTTTAGCCTCAAAGCGCCCCTTGTTCGCTTCAATTCAAGGAGCGCTTGAAGGCATACACCTCAAACAATTTTTTAAAACATAGTGGAAACTAATACAACTAAGCTCTACATGAACATCTAATTGTAAAAAGAACTTGATGGATCCATAAAAATTCCTATCAAATCAAGCACAACTTTTGATGTGAAGCATGCATCACAAAGCTGTCAAGACTAAATTCAAGCCCAATTTGACCAAATTCCGTCGAACCAAACCATGAACGAGATCCAGTTCATTGCAATTTGACAAGGACACATTTCGCTTGAATCAAGGCATCAATGACCCAAAAATAATTAAATCAATTTGGAGCACCCTGAGTTGAATCAGCCTTGGCAAAACCCAACCAAACCACCCTATTCCTTTGCATGCTACAAAAGTAGGAAAAAAGGCATCCATCTCAATGTAGCAACATGCGGGAGCCTTCAATCACATTGGCCTGCACTCATTACAGTGTTGTTCGATTGAGAAGATCTAGACAAATCCAAATGACCAAACCTTTAATTCTCCACTATTTAACAAATCATTCATCCCAAAACACTTCTCTAGTGAAAAGGAGTTGATCCCTGTAAAAAAAATTTAGGCACTGTCGCCCATTTATATCATATCTATTTGGGCAGAGACAAAATCTTGTAATTATTTTCACATATTTATTTGACAGTAAAAAATCCGATCTATTTCATCATTATGCTCACAACACCAATAACAATGTGGTATCTTAAGATTGTTGATTGTCAGTGGTAGAGACTACCAATTGCCACCATTAGCTAATTGGGCCCTAACAAGATAACCCCAAGGTAGTGTTAGTTCAATAAGATATTGCATAAAGTTTGATGTCCAGGAATCCAATCCACTCCATGCAACGAAGATAAATATGAACCCCTAAATTATTTATCCTTAAATCGACCATGGACAAAACTGTAACTTTATCATTCATTTGGGGGAGGGGGTTAGAATAATAGAAATTATACATGAGAGCTCTAAAAGTGAGAATTTCTACTATGTGCACACAATCCTTCTAGATTTCTAAATAATTATAAAGCTTCTACCAAATACTTCAATCTGCCAATCAATGTCGTCTATTATAGCCTGACATCGCATCAACAATTGTAAATCCCACCAACTTCAAGAAAAGTGGCATCCACTTTAAGGCTTATTTCCTTAGTTGATAGTCCAACACTTTACTTGACCGAAAGATCAAGAAACTTGCAATTGATTTGTGTAGTGGGAACATTTGACTATGCCAGCCCACGGTTTTCCCTTAATGAAATTTACACATAAAATTCTTTCTCATTTGTCATGTGTGCATGTTGATCATAAGTATAAATAATGTATATTTTATGTGTTATATTTTTAGTGAAAATATATTGTTTTAGTTATGATATGCAGGAAAAACATAACCAAATGCATGAAATTCTAAGTATCATCCAGCGCCTCAGCAACAGACGAATCAGCATCGCCACACCTTCAAGGACACCGCCAAAGCGCTACAAAGGGACATGGCGGCGTCGACTTCTCTGTCGAGCAGCGCCGAAAGGGTCAAATATCAACTTTGCAGCGCCAAGCCCTTTGTCGTCTAGTGCGGCTGCGTCACAATCCATAAAGCCTCAACGCTCAAATTACCCTTCCAGCATTACAGCGTTCGAGGGTCAACAATGTCGCAGCATAGCAGTTGTAACTTCCCAAAGACACAAACTGTCAGCGAAACGACGCGCCTGTTCAATAAGTAACTGATTCACGTCAGCAGGCACCGTGGCAGAACCAGATCAACAGCACAACGGCGTTAGTCAATTATTGTGCGCCGACCTTTCCAACACCACAACTCCAGATGCTTATTTTTCATTTTTTTCATAAATAGTTACTATGTTATGTTTATAGAGGAGTTCAGTCACTTAGATAATTTCAGTACCATTCATAGTGCTTCTTTGAAATTCCCTTAGGATTACAACTAAGAGAATTTAGAGAAGTACTTTATACCATCATTAGAGTGTTTGGCTTGTGTTTGTGCAAGTAATTCTATAAGTAAAAGAAAGAGCATAGAGGAGATCCATTAAACTTTTCTGGTGATATCTATCTCTTTTATTTTTTTAATCATGTTATTAATGAAAATGAGTTTGCTTCAATTCTACTTCATATTTGACTAAATTCTTTAATTTTATATTAATGATGTAAATATCATATATAGTAAAATGAGTTCTCTTATTTCTTAAATGATTAAAAAGATATTTTCAATATTACAAGATCTTAATTTAATACACATAGTGGCCATATGTATAATTAAAATTACAGATTTTATGTGGAGCCTCGACGAAGGGAAGCAGGCATAACCAGAAATATTGAATTAGTATGCGTCATGCCTAGGCATAGGGTATGAAATGTACTAAGCTTTTAAGGAGATAATATAACCATAGGAAGTCAAAAGATATCCTTTATTCTTATAAGCTTGACAGAGAACTAGGGATGCATATACTCTAAATAACATCATAATTAAAAAAGATTCATTAGGAAAAATATGTTATTTATATTCATCAATTCAAAATATTATATCCATATAGCGTATTCATTATCTTTATCTAATTTTATTTAAGTGATTGAATCTCTAGAACATTCATTTTTATTGAGTAGGATAATTTTTGTAATTATAGTAGACAGTACTAGTATTTGCAAGTGAGCACATCTTCCTCGTGGGATCTATACTCTACTCTATCATTGCATTACTTGATTTGGCACGTATACTTGCGTATATTAAATAGGAATTTTACAATTTTTTTATATATCAAAGAAAATCTAAGCATTGTTAGGAAATGATAGAGCCCTAAATCATATCACAATTTATATGTTACTCCACAGAAAAAAAAACCCCATCCGTTGAAAAGATCAAAACCACCGCAGATAAGTCATAAATCATATTGATTCATAGAAGCGTCTCCATGCAACACGACCAATATATACATTCAATTTACAAAGATAAAGGAGATACTCAGTGCAGTGAAATAAGGTGCAGTAGCAACATAGAGGACTCTTTACCTCTTAAATCAATAGGCAGTCCTGAAACACTATTTTTATCATTTTTTTCTGACATGGCTCTTGTGACAACATTATTGTCTCTGCGTGGAGCAGATGAAAAGCTCTGGCGAAAAGGCTTGGCGAAGGACAAACTGAATGAGCTTGACAATTTAGTTTGGATGGTTACTTTTGTATCCGATATTACAGTTGATGATAGCATCATCCGAGAAGAGGAGGTTGACCTCCTTGTGGCCAACATTTGCAGACTACCAGTAATTGATGCAGCCATCCCTTGGTCGACAAGTTGAAGCAATAAAAGTTGATATCTGCATTAATCCCCAAAAGAGTTAGCAAGGCGTTCTGATTCCAGCTGAAACTTTTGATAAAAAACATAAACACAGTCCAGAGAAAGGTCCAAACAAAGGCATTTTCCGCAACAGATTGCTCTAGCTGTGGCATACAAAAGACCCAACACAAAATATGCATACAACAGAAAACATAGCAATGCCAGACATAAAGCTTAAACAAGGAAAATGAAACATTTGTATATCAAATGTACTACTTAAAGTCATAGAACGTGTAATAGACCCAACCCATAAAGGAACTTAAAAGTTGCAGCAAGCCGTTTATCAGCTTCTAGAAGAAATTTAAAAACAATCTTTATAGTTCACAGAATCTAAAGTGAAACAAGAAGAGAGTTATGAACAAAATCTAGCTAATCAACATTAAACAGAAACTCGTTTCACTAGAAAAAAGATCCAAATTCACGTTATAATAGCCTTAAATTGAATCTTTAGATGCATTTTCGGACATCATAGCAGCTGACAAAATCGTAGGGGAAGATTATCTTCAAATCACCAAATTGCTGAGTACAATGTCAGAGTTAAATGTTTGCCTACGAATAAAGGCGTAAGATAAAACAAGAAAAGCCAGCATTTTTGGAGAACGAAACCAATGATCTAATTAAAATAAAAAGCGGATTTGGGAGGCCCTAGGAATCGGGAAAGGCGGTACTGAAAAAACAATAGCATAGCTCGAGAAACCAAAACTGGGCTCAAAGTCATCATTCAACTTCAGCCACGCCAAAATCCTCAGGAAATAACCTGATCAATTCAAGTAGAAGATAATGAAGAAGACGATCGCCTAGTTCCCTAGGACAAAACTACATCGTCCAGACGTCAAAACCCTCCTATAAATATAGGAATACCGGAATGGGGAAGTAACCAAATCGAGAGACTCGTTAGCTGGCTTATGATCGTTAATGAGCTCACCTGAGCGGACGCGGAGTCTTCCTCAGCTCTTGCTCACCGTCCTCGTTGCTATCGCCGCAAGTACTCGGGCTCAATGATCTGCAGCCGGTGGCGGAATGCCCGAGAGCGGATTCAAAATGCCGATATCGATGTAGGGAGACCTAGGCCTCGTTGCTGATCCAGTGGCCGCTCTGGTACGGCTTGACCGGTACAAATTAGTTGTGAAAAATGTTACGGACAAGCCAATGTTTTTAAATGCTACCGGTGCTATTTAGTATAATCATTTTCTTAAAAAAAAGATATTAATTATTTTAATAGATACCAAATTCTAATAAATTTGATTTTAAGAATTTTTTATCATAATTTTTTTAAATAACAAATAAATTTAAATAAATAAAAATATATACCTTTAATAATCATCTTCAAAATTAAATCAAATAACAATACGTTTGAGATTCAAATTATCCAATTCACGAGAATCAGATATTTTTAATAAATAATTTTTAGTGAAATTTTGAAAAAAAAAAAAATTCGTAATTATAATGCATTTTTTTATTCATAAATGTAATATAGATTGTCAATAAAGAATCACATTCTATTACAAATATTAAATATCTTTTTTTTTACAAATATTAAACATCATAATTCTATTTTAAAAGAAAAAATAGGTTTGAGTATCATTTTGTAGAAAAAATATATTTCTTTTTTTTTTTCACATGACAAGATGGAGATATTATTATATCATAAGCCAAGGTAGAACCCAAGAATTTGGCAAAAAATTTTAGAAGTCTCATCCATTATATTAGATACACCCACTTGTAGCACAAAATAGTTGTTAGAGAGAGAGAGAGAGAGAGAGAGAGAGAGAGAGAGAGAGAGAGAGTGAGAGTGAAATAATGTAGAGGAAAGAAAAAATTAAAAGGTTATAAGCCATAAGAATGCCTCATTTTTCAATTGTATACTCTCTTTTATATATTTAAATTTTTTTTAAAGGGTTGGAAAACATTTCTTTTGAAAAATTCAAAATTTTAAATTCTTTAATGAGATGATTTATCTCTTCTCTTAAAATATTGAAATATCAAAAATAAAATAATATATAATTTTAAAGTGGATTCAAATAATGACATTCTCTTTTACTCAACTCCAACCTACCAACCCATTCATTGTCTTCCCAAATCTAGCTTATCAATTCAACTTCATAAGTCTGGAAACATGTCAATTTATTCTAGTCAATGAAACACCAAGATTCAACCTATCGATGCACTTTTTTCACCCAATATCATTATATCCCCTACCATCATCTTCATAACACCAATCTATCACTTTCCTTTGTCCATTTGGCAGCTGCCTCCTAGTCTACTTTTGTCTACCTAACTCCTATTTACCTTGTCAACCATTTATCCATGAACAACTCATCTTTTTATTAGCTCCATACATGCCAACTTACCTTCTATTAGGCTCACTATTGACTAGTTCATTTTTTGCTTAACTCTCCATAGTCAGCTTTGCATTAAATATATTCCAACCTTGACTTATGCCAATTAGCTTGACAAGGTCACCCATGTTGACAACATCAATATCCTTTGCCACTTACACATAATTAGAACACACCTGACATATGACACCATCCTATATGAACTAACTCCTACTTCCTGATATTTCATTTATTTCCCCTAATATGTTCATCAACTCATGCTTTCCACCTATCATGTATAAAAACCTCTCTAGTGATATTACATTACAAGATTTTTTGATATAGTACTTATTAATCACCTAGTTCAAGAGATGTCATTTATAGTTCAAGCTACTTAACTTCTATCAACACATGCTTACTCATTGCATAATTAAGAAAAATAGGGGTGTCAATATTGTACACGACCCGAAAATTTGACCCAAAAATTTGAGTTAGGGTCAACCCTTTTGTTATATGGGTTGCGTTCGGATTCAACAAATTGATCCATTTTAAAAATTGGAATGGGTTTGGGTTAACCTAGAAACCCAAAAATGACCAAGAAACTAACCTAAACCCTAACTCCCGCAGTCCCGCTTAGCCTCCGCGCTCATAAGATCCCACGACCCTGCCGTCCGCCTCTCCCGCAACATTATGGCTCCCACGCTAGGGTCCTCATCAGACCGAATGGTCCGAACCTAGGGCCTAGCTCTGCTCATCCGCTCCTATAAGACCTGCACCCCTAACCGCACGGCCACACCACACCCTAGCTCAGTCGCCCCCCCACGCCAGCTCTGGCTCCGCCCGCCAGCGCATAATATGACCCACGCATCGACGCACTGTACCCTGGCTCCCCTGTCTCCTGCACCATGAGGGAGAGCGCGAACCACCCATGCATAACGCGAACCCGATAAAATCTGGGTTACCGTGTCGGGTTGGGTCAACCCGGTAACCTGATGAGTCGAGTATAGGTTTGTACTTTTAACCTGTTTATATAATCTTGTCAGGTTAGGGTCAACCCAATTTGAGCCCAGGTTAGTTTTGGGTTCGACCTGAACCCGACCCGAAACACAATTTTGATACCCCTAAAGAAAATTTTATTACATATATCTTAAGTATAAATATATCATACTTAGACCTTTATAATGGTTCAAAACTTTATTGAGACATTAGCTTTTACTCTTGTAATCATACTCTCTACCCCTTTTTTATTGTATTCATTCTCCCATGGTTAATAGATGCTAAGAACTCAATAATTTATTAATTAAAGTGGGTCCTTCACCCATGCATAATGGATATTGATTATAAAGTAACACCATTTAAATTTTGTTTGTCCTAATTATGTGTGATATCCATGCTCATCCCCTCTATTATTCAGCCTCACATGCACAAGTTCCCCCCTCTCCCCTGTTAAATGAAAATTATGTTGTACTTTATTATATTGAATTCCAGTAAATATGTATAATATTGTGCATGAATATCTCACAAAAATGAGTAAATTTTACAAAGTTAAGAATCAACACTATAGCACCATAACTATCAACATCGTAGCATCTTCAGCATCATGGCACCAGATTTGGACATTACAGCACCAGAGTCTTGAGAAAATTCCACTCAAGCCACAACCCAGTAAAATAAAGGTCAGTACAATAGCTCTACATAATGCCGCAGTGCCAGAGAATACTACATTGCCATAAAGTGAACATCACAGTGCTATAATCTCTATCATTTTGACGCCTAAGCAATAATATTTGAAATGTTGTGACAGAAGACACATTTAAGTGCCACACGCCCATCCTTTGTAGTGTTGTAGCAAAATAATTAAGAAAAAGAAGTGTTGTGTCGACTCAACCAACAGTTACATCGGATCTATCAACAGTCATGCCTAGTCAGTCTAACGCCACAATGAAGCCCATTATAGGTAGCATCAAGGTGCTAATTCATATTTCAATGCCATATAGCCACCCTGCCGAGCATAGCAGTACTTGTGTCCATTTGTGTGTGTGTATCTTGTGTTTTCTTTTGAGAATAGTCTAGAGGAGTCTGAGAGAGATCAAAGAATATTGAGATACATTTAATAGAGTGGTTGGCCAATATTTACTAAGCAAAATAACCCTTAGGAGTGAAAAAGAGTGTGGTGAACGAAGGTGTAATGGGAGAATCACCCCGAAAATAGTCCATCTGCAGGATCCATTTAGGATTCTTCATTTCGAATGATATTTCCTTCATCTTTTTAATTTGTACTTTTTTCTTGAACAAGTAATAAAAAAACATTTTGTTCAAATTTATTTCTATGGCTGCTTAAACTTCTTATTTTACACTAATGATGTGAAACATTTGAAAATCCTAATGCAGACTCTTGTATTTTAATATGAATTATTATTTTCAATTTCTCCCATACTTAATTAAATTTATGCAATGGTCATGTATGAATTTAAAATCTAGTGTGATACATTACCTTAAGAGAGGAATGTTGGAACAATTAGGAGATTTGAGATGGAATGCTCTTATGCCTAGACATATGATGAGTAAGATTCTAAGATTTATGGAGACAAAATCATTGTAGAGAGCCCTTAAACCTCTCTTTACTTTATATTGTCCAAAAAGCTACATATTTAGTCCTATTTTATTGTTAGTTTTTTTAATTTATATTTTGTTATTATTATTTTTTGTGAAGCAGTGAACTTGTGACTATTTAATTTTCTTACAATCATTATTGTTAATTTATTTTATTGCATTTCATTTGTTATTGTTGTTGGTGTATGCGTAGTAGAGCCAGTAAGGGACCTTTGTTATTTTAATTAAAAATAGATAGGACACTTACAAAAAATTCAAAAAATTAAAAGACTTTTGCATTAGGAATGGTCAAACCAAATTTAGATTAGGACTATCCTAGACTTCTTAGGGAGTATATCAATCTCTTAATAGATGGAATTCATTAAAGTATCAACTGACCTGCTATCCAAACTAATAATTTTGAGCTAAAATCTATTGTTATCCAAATGGTTCTAAACTCTTAATTTGGGGGAGCTCTTGTTGAGGATCCCAACTTATATTTAGCTAGCTTCTTAGAATTTGACACAACATTCAAGTATAATACAGTAATGTGATGACTCTATTAGACTTCATTTGTTTCCATTTTTTCTAAGAGACAAGACTAAAATGTTGTTGAATTCCTTTCCTCGGGCTCTATAACCACTTGAAATGAGTTAACACATAAGTTTCTAGCAAAGTATTTTTCACGTTCCAAAATTATTAAGCTTAGAAATGATATAACTTCATTTTTCCAATTTGATTGAGAGTCGATTTATTAGTTGGGAATGATTTAAGGAAATGCTTAGAAAGTTTGATTATCATGCTTTGCCTAAACTTTTTATAATGGGCTTGTAAGATCACTTAGGTCTATAATTGATGTAGCAGCCAAAGGTTCTTTAATTTCAAAATCTTTTGATAAGGCTTATGCTTTGTTAGAGGATATAGTAACAAATTACTTCTACTAGCCTTTTGATAGGATGAATTGTAACAATCTAAATTTATAAAAATAATTGAAAATGGCAAAATTTGAATTCCTGTTTAAATTGTAGCGTAGCGAAGAGAGAAGGAGAAAGCTGATTTTTAGCAGCCATATCGCTTTGCCTTTTGTAGAAATTACTCAGATCGCTGTAGGTGATTATAATCCTATCTCTATTTTTAAATTTTTTTATTTTAACTATTTGATTCTCCTTAGAATTGATTTTATTATGTTTTCCCAAGATTTGTTGAACTTTTATTGCACAATTTTTTATATTTTATCATACTCATTATTTAGGGCATTTTGACTGTAACATTTATTAATTTTCATCACATAAAATGGAAGTTACTGTATTCTATACTATTTTTACTGATTGAATAATTATATAAGCATACTCTTAATACAAGCATTGAAATTAAATGTGAGTATATGATTAAGTAATAGCTAGTCACTATTATTTTTATAGCATTGTGATAATAATATGTGTGAGAACAAGTAAAAACTAGTTTAACTAATATTGGCTAGAGACTAACTAACTTATACAGGATGGGGATCATGAGCTTTCATTTAAATACTATGGTTTGGTATTATCCTTTACTGATTCGTGTTATACTAATTGGGAGTTATGAGAAGTTATTATTGTGTCAACGGATAAAGAGTAACAACTCTATTTACTGAGCCAATAGGATATTGATACGGATTACTGCTTACTAAAAAAACACCACTTAAACTAAGACTTATTACTTGTTTAATGTGACTACTGACTATTAAAATATATATTATTGATTCATTATTACTGTTACTGTATAATTTTATGACTTTACTATTATTATTTACTGATTTATTATCACTGTATAGATTTATTATTACTGTATTACTTTACTATTACTATTATATATTTTATTAAAAATACTATACTGATACTACTAATAATATGGACATCAATATTCATTGATACTATTATTAATTCACTATATTGATTAATGATATTGATTCAATATACCGATACTAAGAATGTGATATACTGAGCATGTGATTAAGATATTAATTTGATATTGATATAGAATAACTAGATAACATGTGTACATCATTATAAGATTTTATTATATTGATATGATTCTGATAGTATTTACTAATGCTTTGATTTTATCGCTTTATATGATTTCTCTATGATTGATAGTATTGGTATGATGACTGCTTTAGTGATTCAATACCCTTACTAGTTTATTAATTTCTCTATTGTACTACTTTATTGGCTTCCATGCCATATCTCTTTACTGGTTATAGACTTTATTGCTACTACATCTGTATTTAATTATTTCTATATTGATTCATGGTTATATTAATGTTACTACTATGATTTGACAGCTGACATGTATGTTGAATATTTATCATGCTTTGAGTTAAGTTGTAGGATTTGGTAATTAGCTGAGCTCTTGAGCTCATTATATGTGGTTAAATAATTTCAAGTCAGAATAAGAGAGCAGGAGTGAGAGATTAATCAGGATCCTTCAGGTTTAGGTTCTTATTATTTTAATTATTCTTTTATACTCATGATAGAGTAGTTGTGATATGATTATATAGATCCTGAGTAGTGTATATTATTTTTGAGAAATGAATATATATATATATATATATATATATATATATATATATATATATATGTGTGTGTGTGTGTGTGTGTGTGTGTGTTTTGATTACTAGTTTTATTTCTGATGGTATTTATATTGATAAAAAAAATTAGGTAGCTTTGATTTTTATATATTAAAAGTTAAAAAAATAATTCTTCTAAATTAAATTCGTCAGCAACACATGAATCATAAGTGAGTAGCTAGTATTTATGAGTCGGATGCTTTGTCAATTTTGATTACTCATGTAGTAGACATGTTTAAGAAGTTAAGATAATTTTAAAGTTAGTATAGGTTTAGGATCATCTATGCATTTGGAGGAGAATGATTTGAATTCTAATAGAGATACAAGTGTTCAAGGGGTTGAAAATGTGAATATAATTGGTAGACTAGATAATTTATATTCAAATGTATATAATTAAGGTTTGAGGAACCACCTGAATTTTAGTTGGAGTAATAATAATGATGGAAATCAATGAAATGCAAACTAGTCAAACATTATAGGACCTTGGAATAATCCTCATCAACTTATAGTGAACCATATACCTTCTTATCCCTAGGTTTTAATTAGAAAAATCAATTTAAGATAGGAAGACACAATTGGAGGATTTTGTGCTTTAGATGGGAAACTAATTGCAAAGTCAAGGTGTTGCTACTAAAAATTTAGGGAATTAATTATGATAACTAGTAATTTTCATTAGTTGTAGGTCCCATGGCACCTTATCCAATACAACTGAAATTAATCCAAAGGAAAAAAGGGAAAGATCAAAGTTTGGAGCATTTGAGGAATAGTAGTGATGCAACATAGCCAAAATGAAAAATCTAGGTAAGTCTAGCTGAAGACTATAAACTTAGCGCTGCTTGGGAGGCAACCCAATTCTATCATTGTAAAGAATTCCTTATTTTATTTTTTTATGATATATTTTTATTTATTTTTTTATGTTTGCGTATTTTGAAACTTGTTGTGTATGTTTGTCGTGAGTTTACTAATTATGGTTCTTAATTAAAAATTATATAATTTCGAGCATTTATATCTTGAGCTATAAATTGAATTAGCACTGCAACGTTAGGTCTCAATGAGCCGCAACATTTGTATGTCAAGTGCCATATCATCTAAATCTGACACTACAACATTAAAGTTTTAGGAAAATCTTAAGGATGCAATGCGGCAGTGTTGTACATATAAGTGCCATAATGCTACTTTATACTTACAAGCACTCTAGTGCCAACTCTTATAGTGCTATGATGCCAAATCAATAATTTCTACACTAATGTGATATTGTACTTAGTGATGCTATACCTACCCACCTTTTTATTATGAATCATTATTGAGTACTATAATACTAACCTCAACATCATAGTATTGAGTCAAAACTATAATTATATAGTTATGACACCGTGGAGGAAGTCTTTCCTAGCATTGCAACACTCATACATGTTAAACGCCACATGGTTCTTTAGTAAAAAAGCTGGCGTTTCAATTTCTAACACTAGTGTTACATCAGCATGTGTCTTTTCAACTTATGGCACCACTGTTTGTTTGACCATTTATTAGTTAGCCTTTTTAGTGCCGCAACATTCCTCTTCATAGCACCATAATATTCATCGAGTTCTATAAATAGGAAGGGTTCTTTTTCATTTTTTTTTCACAAAGCTTTGTGATTTCTCTCTTTCTCTGTTGTTTTGCTTTGTATTCTCTTGTGATCCTACTCAAATTTCTATGGCCCCAAAAATGCAAGCTTGGTAAGAAGAGGGATTCCTCTTCATTTGATAAAAGGAGATTCATCTCTACTGAGGCCAAAGAGTAATATACATAGTTATTTGTGAGAAAATAACTAATACATGAGAGGGGGTTTTTGAATCCTAGGGGGGTTGTCATATCCATCATTATTATTAGGGGAAACCCTCTGATTGTGTAATGAAATTTATGAGGGAGTTCATTCAATATGACCAATAAAAATCTCAAAATCAATAATAAAATCAATATGATCAGTAAATTTAAATAAGATCTATCTACTATCAAACTATAAGAAAAGTCAGTAAAATGGACTATCACTCAATAATTCATACTAGTATGTTATGCTATGTTGTATCAATATTAATGTCAGTATGAGTTCAGTTAAATCTATCAATTAGTTTAATGTACAATCATGTAAATATCATCATGAGTATAATTATGAAAAACAAGGCAATACATGCAGCTTTAATGTGGTATTTTCTTCCTTACCTCTATGATATGTCATAACTATTAATCTATCAATCTTATCTTATATTAATAATTTATTTTTACATGTAACTTTCAATAATTATTTAAGAGTCGTCACCCTCTACTTGTCGGCATAATTCATTCATTCATTTATAGGTTAAACTATGATTACACCACCAATCTTTTATTTAAAAGAAAGCATGTCGGCCCACCCTCCTGCATAAAGTATTTTATTTTAAGTCAACCCTTATTCATTATATTGTTAATAGCTAGCATTTCTTGCTTATATGCAAATACTATATTTTTTATGCAATATAAGTCAACATCATATATGAAATGCAATAATAAAAAAATACAGTGAAATCTATTAAATTTATTTATATGCATTTACTTCAAAAAATCATAACTTCTAATTTATCAATGAAAATTTAATTTATTCCAGTTAAAATACTCATATTGACAACATCTATCACATACAACAAGTTCTGCGGTACAAGTTTTACCAAAATAAAATTATCCTCATTTTTTATAATGAAAATACAAAATTGATAAAAAATACCATAAACATAAAATTATTAAAATCAGAAAAAGGATAATAGTTTCTTATAATGAGATGAGCAAATATACAAACATAATTGACTGATAAAAAATTGCTCTATGACCTCTGAATCTTAATTTCTCTTTTTGCTTTCCTAACCTTTCCCTCTAATATTCTCTTACAGATCTCTGGTTTAAGAAAATGAAGAAAATGAAAAGCATAAAAGGTTTTAATGAAATCTTATAGTGGAAGTAGACATTTAATAATAAAATAATAATATAATAGAAATATAATTATATAATTTATTTGATTTTTAATAAAAATTTTGTATAATTCCTTTTGGGACTTCAAAAATTATAAAAAAAATATTTATTAAATAACTAATTTTATTTAAAAAATATTTGATGAAATTAGTTTGCAAAACAGACAGTTGATGATCCCAAAACCCCTACTTGTACCATAGGTATCAATTTCTTAAGGCTTTGCACCAATGCAAAAAACTAGAGAAAATTTATTATAATTAAAACATAATAATATCTATATTATAACGTTGTTGATTTGTAATTTAAATTTATAATGACACCTAAACAATTTATTTGTTTGGGTCAAAGTACGGGCTATTACAGAGTCCATTTATAAAAAATCTCGACCAGCTTCAGCTCCTGCCAGCTCCTACATATAATCTTAGCACTCACAGGCAGTAGATGAAGACAATGAGAAGGAGGAGGATTATGATTAATTGTTATTGCTATTTTTTTATTTTATTTGATTTTATTTTCTTTGCTAGAGAGAGAGGAGGAGATGATGGATGTTATTATTATTTTTACTTTATTTATTTTACATTTTCTTTGCTTATGAAGTTCATGTGATGATGATGTTGATAGTTATTCTTGAGACGGTTTATGCATGGTCCACTTAATGTTGGGTTATTATTGGATAGATTAGATTATATGCTAGAAGTCTTTTGTACCAATTATCATTCTAATCAAAAAGGCCTTTTAAGTACTTTACTTTGTTCATTTTGTTACTTGTGCACTATTGTTTATTTATTATTCATACTATTTATCTAAAATTTTAATTAATCTAAATTTTCTATTTTCTTAGCTATTGTAATGTTCTCTATTAATTCCACTTTGATAGTTAATTTTGATGAGGCATATAAATTAATTAAGGAAATGACCACCAATAATTTTCAGTGGCCTGCTGATAAGGTGAGTCCTAAGAGAGTGACAGAGATTTATGAAAATGATGCATTATTTATCTTGACTGCACAAGTTAATGCAATTTCAAAAAAGTTGGATAAATTAAAAGTGAGAACCCAGACTAAGAAGAATGATACTTTTCATAGAGATCCTAGAATTTTTAGCACCACATCACCTCGCTATAGAGCACCGCAATGCTATCCCTCAGAATTTAAATAAATTTATCATGACAATAATGAGAAGATACCATTAGAGCATATTATATTTCAACTAGGAGTGAAAATGGAAAATTAATCTACTGCTCTTAAGAAAATTGAAGATTATGTAGGGTAGTAGCTAGGTTAATGCATTATAAAAAATTAGAAAAACAATGTCATAATATTTAACTTAGAAGTGATAAAGATTTAGGAGATCCTTACAAAGAAAGAGATCAACCTCCTGTATAATATAAATTAATAAAAGAACCTAAAAATGTATATAAAAAAGTTGTTGAGAGATTACCACCACCTTTTCCTGGGATGTTGATCAAATATAATCTTGACAAATAATTCTCACAGTTCTTAGAAGTCTTTAAAAAATTAACAACCAATATACCCTTCTTTGAAGATTTAGAATAAATGCCTATATATGAAATATTTATAAAGGATATTTTGAGCAAGAAGAGGAGGATATGGGAATGTGAAACTTTTGCACTAACTGAAAAGTGTAGCGCTATTATTCAAAAGAAACTTCGTGAAAAACTTAAGAATCTTGGGAGTTTTACCATTCCTTTAACTATTGATGACAAATTTTATGGAAGAGCTTTATGTGATTTGGGATCTAGTATTAACCTCATGCCCCTTTCCATCTTTAAAAGGTTAGATATGGGAGAGGTGCAACCAACTTCTGTTACTCTTTAGTTGGCTGATAGATCTTTCACTTGTCCGAGAGAAGTAATAGAAGATGTTCTAATTATGAATGATAAATTTATTTTTCCTATGGATTTTATTATTTTATATATGGAAGAAGATAAGAAAATTTCTCTGATTCTAGGAAGACCTTTCTTGGCAACTGAAAAAGTCATGATTAATGTATAAAGGGGTGAATTGACTATGAGGGTTCAAAATCAAGAGGTTACAATTGATGTGTTTAAATCTATGAACTTCCCTCAAGATAAAAATAAAGATTAATTTAGGGTGGACTTGGAAGATGTAATGGAGAATCTCAAAGAAGAATTGTTGGAAGAGGAAATGTTGGAGGAGGATGAGGATGAAAAGAACCAAGAAATAATGGTAGAACCTTTTATAACAAAAGAAGAAGATGAAAGTTTAATTAAAGGAAAATTTGAATCTTTGGAAACTTTATCCTTTGATAAAACTTTAAAACTAACCATTAAAGAGACCCCTACATTAGAATTCAAAGCTTTACCTTGTCATCTTAAATATGCTTTTTTTGGGTGAAAAATCTACTCTTCATGTAATCATTTCAGCAAATTTCAAACAACATCAAGAAATTGAATTGATTAGGGCTTTAAGTAATTTTAAAAAAGCTTTTGGGTGGCTATTGCTAACATTAAAGGAATTAATACATCAATTTGCATACATAAAAAATTTAATGGAAGCTAATTCAATACCTAAAGCTGATCCTCAAAGAAGACTTAACCCTTCCATGACAGATGTTGTTAAGAAAGAGATTATTAAATTGTTGGATGTTAGAATTATTTATCCTATTTTAGATATTTCTTGGGTTAGCCCTATTCTTTGAGTTCCTAAAAAAGGAGGATTGATTGTCATTTCAAATGAACATAATAAACATATACCCACTAGAACAGTCACAGGTTGGAGGATTTGTATAGATTATAGGAAATTAAATAAAGTCACTAGAAAAGATCAATTTCCCTTGCCTTTTCTTGATCAAATGTTTGATAGGTTGGCAGGGCATCCATTACATTACTTTCTAGATGGATATTCTGGTTATCATCAAATTCCTATTTGAAAGTACGAGATGCGCCAAGAGAGGGGGTGAATTGGTATTTTAAAAAATTCAACCCTACACAAGAGTTCTAATTTTTTTGTATTTTTAAAATATAACTCAACGAATAATGTGCGGAAGCAAATACAACGTTCAAAAAGATGATATTGATGATTCAATTTTAGATTTTACAACACAAGATTTAAATCATGATTTTTCACCAAGCAATTTAACGTACTAATTAAAAGCATGAAAAGTAAAGTACGGTAAATAGGAAAAAACACACCAGAGATTTTTATAGTGGTTCGGTCACTTGACTTACGTCCACTCCCCGGAGTCCTCTACTCCGGGATTTGTACTAGTAAAAGTTGACTCTCCTTTTTGCCCCCACAGCAAGGCGGAGAAGCCTTTACAATACTCACTTTCACCTCCCTCGGTGCGACGGAATACCAAACGCTATGTCACCCTCCTGGTGACGGCAGCGGACCTTCTCCTTTCTCTCCCTCATGGAGATGGCAGAGTACCTTGTCGATGTTGATCTTGAAGTGACTCTTCCCTCGAGAACTTTCTTGAAGCTTCCCAAAGCCACAAGAGGAGCAAAGCATGCAGCTAGCTTGGAGCCACCGTGTGATCCCCTCACATTACTTCTCCCTCACGCTCAAGCTCACCTTCACCTTCCTCTCTCAAGCCCTGGATCTCTCCAAAATCTTCTCTCTAACGAATACCCTTCTTTCCTCAAAGCCTCTCACAGCAAAAGGATAGATCAACAACCCCTTAAAAAAGATTTTAAGTTATTTTTATATCAGGCTTCAGAAAACCCTAAAAGTTTCAACTTTTGCGTTTCTGTTCGTACAGTACGATCTATAATCGTACAATACGATCAGTTCAATCACAGCTCCGTCCAGTACGAGTACAGACGAACAGTTATCAAATTTTATACATATCATATTGTACGATATGTATATCGTACAGGACGATACTGTTGATTCGTACTGTTCGTACAGGACGAACTGTGGGACGATCCTTGGGACAAAAAAATTCGTCTCTGTTAGTCGTCCAGCACTCCTTCAGTCGTACAGTACGATTAGTGTTTTTCAGGATATCGTCCTGTACGATACGAATATCGTCCAGGACGAATAGAACAAAAATTCTTGGTATCGTCTGGTACGATCGATGGGACGAAGGAAATCGTCTCTGTCGGTCGTCCAACACTCCACTAGTAGTACAGTACGATTAGTTCATTTCTTGATATCGTCCTGTACGATATGAATATCGTCCAGGACGAACAGAATAAAAAGCCTTGGTTTCGTTTGGTACGATCGCTGGGACGAAAAAAATCATCTCTGTTAGTCGTACGGTACGATATATGATCGTACAGTACGATCGAGTTTTAAATTAGAAACCAACATTTATTTCCTGATTAGGGAGATAATTTTGGTAAGTATTAATTAATCGTACATTACGATAATCATCGTACAGTACGATCAGTTCAGGAAATCAAAATTAAGAACTTACCAAACTTATTCTGGCGGCTAGGGTTTCTCAATTATATCTTTTCGTATAGTATGATATGTATCATACAGTACAATTAGTTTATAAACTTAATCATTTGAAAATTAGCCGTTTGCCTGAGTATTTTTAATTAATCGTACAGTACGATACGAAATTGTACAGTACGATTTTCTTAAAAAATTTTAAAACATTTAAAATAATTCTCCACCTGTGTGTGTGCATGGTTGCTCCTTTCACATGCATGCTTCTGTGGCAAACTCAAGAAAATAAAAATAAAGAAGTAAAAATTACAGACTTTTCAACATCCTATTCTACCCGGTTTGAGTCTCCAGTAATCTTGAGCAGTGTGCATCTGACCTGAAATGTTAGTGCTCATATACACGGATTAAGCATTTGTAATCTAAAGGAAGTCTATATGGATTCAGTAAGTATTAGTTGTCACCATCAAAATTAAGTGCTCGGGATCCTGGATTTCAACAATCTCCCCCTTTTTGATGGTGTCAAATAATATTTTCTGATGGACAGTTGTTCTGACTTCTTTAGCTCCCCCTCAGAAGAGTAGCTTATTAATTTTTAAATAGGAGGAGAAGAAACAGTTTTTTTTATTATAACATATAAAAAAAATAAGATAAAAAAAAAACATGTAGTGAAAACATAAACGACCAATATCATTTAATAGTAAGCAAAAACAGAACAATACAGAACACACAGAAACGTCTCCCCCTTTTGACAGCACCAAAAAGGGAAGAACAAAGAAACAACTAAAAGGACAACAAACAGAAAATATAAATAACTACAATAACTCAAAAATCTGGATCCTGATCTGAAGGTGGTGGCGGAGGTTGTGGAAACAGCTGGTGATACTGATGGAGGGACGCAAATTGGTGATCGATCGATGTGAAGCGCTCCCTAAACCATCTCATATCAGTTTCATGCTCCTGATGTTGCTGAGCAATGTGGGCATCCAACCTAGTCTCCAGACGGTCAAGGCGTTGAATAATGTCGTCGTGAGGGTAGTCGGGAGGAGCAAGGCCAGGTGGGTGGATTGGTGGTGGTGGAGGTGCGTCAGCAGGAGCAGCAGCCTCTTCGTCATCAAACTCGGGATCGACGGGAGCGGCCCCCCGATGGAACAAGATACGAAAGGAGGCATTCGAGTAGAAGATAGGAAGGTGATCTGGAGGTAGCGGATAATGAAGTTGGTACTTGGCATCTAGGATGTATCCTATGACATGCCCTAAAGCAAGGTTCAGTTTGCGGCGGGCACCGGGATATCGAAAAGCAGATAGGGTATGAATATAGTCAAAAACCATTTGGGCATCATTGAATTTTATGCCAGACATGATTAGATATGTGACGACAGAAATCAGTGGAGTAATATGGATGTGGTCTCCAGCTTTGGGTATAATGGATGTGCGAAGGACATGATGGATAACACGGGCATTCTGATTTAGGGTTTAGACCAGGGGTAGGTGTTGATTGGAGGGGACACCCTTAAGGGTCATATTTACTGATGTCCAATCATAGTCGTGGGAGATCATGGATTGGGGACGAGGGCCGTCAGTGGACAGCCCTATGTGTGCAGCAATGTCGTTGACGGTGATAACGATATTCTGTTTACAGACATAAGACGTGAAAGTGGTGTTTTCTAGGTCGATTTGGATATTGGCTAGAAACTCAAACAGGAGTTCGGAGTGAAAAGGAAAGGCAAGAGTCAAAAGGAATTAAAGGATAGTGGATGCGAACAGATTCATCACCTCGAAATTTAGGGCGGCTTGATTTAGCATGCGGGATGGAGTGATTTTGGCTTCCTTGATTTTAATATACGCTTTCTCGTCCGCAGCGGAGAGAAAATGATCATCGAAACGCCGAGAGGAGGAAGAGCTCCCGACGACCATTCGACCGCGCTTACTGGACCCAGACATGGTGGAAGAAAGGATTGGAGAAAGGAGGAAATTCGGAGTGATTGAGAGTGAGTGAGAATAGGCAAAGAATCCCTCCCTTTTATAGAATTTTTGAACTATCGTACAGTACAATTGAGTATCGTACAGTACGATATGCGCAATAATGTCATCTGGACGACCGTGCAAAAAGGTTAGTCAAATCGTACAGTACCATCAGAATCGTACTGTACGAATGTGAGTGTGAGGCGTTCGTCCCAAGGAGTCGTCTAAATGACTTTTGACAAAAATATTCGTACAGTACGAACAGGTGTTCGTACAGTACGAAAGGCAATAATGTTCGTACCGACCGAGTTTAAATTCGTCATAATCCATTTGACACATGGATCGTACAGTACGATTGGTAATTCGTACAGTACGATGACCAATAATGTGTATCGTACGGTACGAGTGGTGAATCGTACAGTACGATATATATAAGACATGAAAGATCTGGACCGTGAATGGGAATGGACGGCTGAGATTGGAGTGATTTGAACCTTATCGTATAGTACGATATTGTATCGTACAGCACGATTGTCAGAGAATATCAAGGTTTGTGAGCAGCATAGTAAGAGGATCAGGAATCCATTTTTTTTCATTTTTTTGTTTTTTTTTCTCGAACAAAACAAATCATAACAAACACAAAATTTTTTGATTTTTTTTTATTTTTATTTTTTTTATTTTATTTTAGGCTTGAATGTTTATGACACCTAATTTGATTCTTAAAGTGCTAAATGTGTCATAACCTAATGGTTTTGTGAAAATGTCAGCCAATTGATCTTCAGTAGCAACGTGGTGCAGTTCAATATCTCCTTTGGCTACATGATCTCTAATGAAAGGATGTCTAATGTCTATATGTTTAGTTCGTGAATGTTGAATTGGATTTTTGGATATGCAAATAACACTAGTGTTGTCACACATGATCGGAATGGTTCCTACAGGTAGTCCTATATCTACAGGCTGTTGTTTTAACCACAAAACTTGTGCAACACAGCTACCTACCGCTATATATTCTGCTTCGACTGTTGATAGGGCTACTGAATTTTGTTTCCTACTGGACCATGAAACTAACGATTGTCCAATGAATTGACAAGTGCCAGAAGTACTTTTTCTATCTACCCTACATCCTGCAAAGTCTGAATTTGAGTATCCTAAGATTTCAAAAGAAGTGCTATGTCTAGGATACGATATTCCTAAGTTCGGGGTGCCTAGTAGATATCTAAGATTCCTTTTGACAGCAGTCATGTGAGATTCTTTCGGGTCAGCTTGAAAGCGGGCACAGAGACACACACACAACATTATGTCTGGTCTACTGGCAGTCAGATAGAGAAGCGATCTAATTATTCCCCTATACCTCTTTTGATCTACAGACTTCCCACTGGGATCTTTATCCAATTGAATGTTAGAGCTCATGGGTGTATTCACAACCTTAGCATTGTCCATTTCATATTTTTTTCAAAATATAGTTGATGTACTTAGACTGGCTAAGAAACGTTTCACCTTCTGTTTGTTTTACACTAAATCCAAGGAAGTAACTAATTTCTCCCATCATACTCATTTCAAACTCATCACTCATTGTTTTTGAAAATTCATTACATAAGTTTTTTTCCGTCGATCCGAACAAGATGTCATCTACATAAATCTGAACAATGAGTACTTCAATTCATACCTTCTTCAAAAATAAGGTGGTGTCCACACTACCCTTAACAAAACCTCTATCTAGTAGGAACATACTAAGTCTTTCATACCAGGCTCTAGGTGCTTGTTTTAACCTGTATAGTGCTTTTTTCAATTTGAACACGTGGTTTAGAAATTGTGAGTTTTCAAACCCCAGAGGTTGCTCCACATAAACATCTTCCTTGATTACCCCATTCAGGAAGGCACTCTTAACATCCATTTGATACAGCTTAAAATCCCTAAAACAAGCAAAAGCTAACAGTACCCTGATGGCTTCTAGTCTAGCTACCGGAGCAAAGGTTTCTTCAAAATCTATTCCTTCAATTTGGTTATACCCCTTTGCTACTAACCTAGCCTTGTTTCTCACTACTACCCCAGAGTCATTCATTTTGTTTTTAAAGACCCATTTAGTTCCAACCACACTTTATTCTTTAGGTCTTTTGACTAATTCCCATACATCATTCCTAACGAATTGATTCAACTCTTCTTGCATTGCCAGGATCCAAAATTCATCTCCTAAGGCTTGATCTATACTCGTGGGCTCAATCATAGATATGAATGCAGAATGACTAACCTCTTTCCTAAGTCCATGCCTAGTTTTTACCCCTTCTGATGGGTCTCCTAAGATCAGTTCTCTAGGATGACTAGAAGAGAATTTTTAATCTCTAGGCAGATGTTCCTGAGGTTCCACTCTAGTCTCTATGGTAATGGTTTCTACTCCCCGTATAACCTCAACTTCTTCTTCATGATTAGGTTTAGAGGTCTTATTGGATTCATCAAATACCACATGGGTGGACTCTTCTACTACTAGGGTTCTCTTATTGAATATTCTATAGGCTTTACCTACCGATGAGTAGCCTAGGAAAACCCCTTCATCAGATTTAGGATCGAACTTTCCTAAGGGTGACTTGCCATTGATTAGGATGAAGCATTTGCAACCGAAAACGTATAAGTGGGAAAGATTGGGTGTCCTACCCTTAAGCAACTCATAGGGTGTCTTATTAAGTTTGGATCTAACATTTACCCTATTTAACACATAGCATGCGGTATTTACTGTTTCTGCCCAAAAGTATCTAGGGAGAGTGTATTCAGCTAACATAGCCCTAGCAGCTTCAACTAAAGTTCTATTCTTTCTTTATGCTATTCCAACCTCTTTACAAAATGATTCAAATTTATCATTCTCAAATTCCCCATCGTGATCACTATGAATTGTTGAAATTACACATCCTAATTTCCTTTGAATCCAAGTGGAGAAAATTCTAAACTCTTCAAATGACTCACTCTTATGAGCTAGGAATTTCACCCAAGTAAACCTAGAGTAGTCATCTACTATTACAAACCCATACAACTTCCCTCCTAGGTTGGCTATACTAACAGGTCCGAACAGGTCCATGTGGAGAGTTTCTAGTGGCCTAGTGGAGTTGACATCTTTGATTGCATGAAATGAAGATTTAACTTGTTTTCCTAATTGGCAAGCATCACAGAGATGATCCTTAATAAAGTCTAACTTTGGTATGCCTCTAACTAAGTCTTTCTGAGTGATGTTCCTAAGTGTTTTCATACTAGCATGGCATAGTCTCCTATGCCATAGCCAAGAGTCATCCGCTATTATTTTCAGACACAAGGAGTTTGAGGTTTCAATGCAGTTCAAATCTAATATGTAAACATTATTTATACATTTTCCTTCTAACACAAGTGAATCATTTAAGCTAATCATACATTTATTAGACAGAAATTTTATGTCAAAGCCTTTGTCACATAGTTGACTTATACTTAAAAGATTGTGCTTTAAACCATCCACTAAAAGTACATTCTCAATAATTAAATTTTTAGTGTTTCCAATGATACCTGAGCTCACCACTCTCCTGGTGGTGTTGTCTCCCAAAGTTACCTTGCCTCCTGACCTGGCCTCTAGTGTCACGAACTACTTCATGTCTCTAGTCATGTGTCTCGAGCAGCCACTGTCCAGGTACCACATGCTCTCACTAGGTCTTTTATGAGAGCATCCCTACAATGTCAATCACGAATTAGCTTTGGGAACCCAAGTGAGTTTGGGTTCCACCCTATGCTTATATGAATGAAATGTATGCATGTTATGCTGTGATGAATGCGATTTAGGTCTCCACACTAGATGTGTCCTATAGTGAATTGAGTACGTGCGGGCTATGTGACCTAGTATGCCACAAGAATAACATCTAACACCTGGAAATGGGTTCACTAATCTACGAGGGTGGTAGTGCCTATTTCTGGGTTTGGATGATGTATGCTGTGCTGGTTTTGAATGAGATGATTCACATGGTGGAGGCTGAAAAAACTCAGCAAACGTGGGAGGTTTTTTATTATTCTCGAATGCATGAAGTTTTTCATTTAAAAATTTATTCTCTTGGTTAAGACTAGCATATTCGAATCTCAATGCATGCTCACTACTACTAAGTTCCCCTGCTAGTTCTTCTAGTTCCTTAAATGCATTCTCTAATTCAACATGTGATGATTTCAATGTATCGTGTGCATTGGTTAACTCAATATGCTTCTTGTTTAATGCATCGTATTCATCAAGCACAGACATATGATCTTTATCCAAGTCAGAAAAATTCTTTACTACACTAGCATGCTCCTTTTGTAAAGTACTAAACTCAGTATTAAGACTAACATTCTTTTTCTTCAACTTTCTATACGAGTTATGGATTTTTTCAGAAATAACAAGCAGTTCATCGTAAGACAGTTGACATACCTCATCTTGATCTGATTGATCAAGATTATCATTAGTCATAAGACACAGATTCGTTACCTCATCCTCTGCTTCTTCTTCCGATGATTCTGAGGCAGAGTCGGCCCAAAATGCTTTTTGAGTCTTAAATTTGCCCTTCTTGAACTTAGATCTTTCCTTACCCTTTTCCTTGGTTTGATGAGTCTTGATGTTGGGACAATCAGCTCGGAGATGATCGGGTTTCCTGCACTCAGAGCAAATTATCTCAGATGCAACTTTAGTATGCTTTGAGTTTTTACCTTTGTTCCAATTGCTTTGATGACGGTGCTGCTTTCTTTTCAAAAAATTTTTAAACTAACGAGTCATCAAGGCGATGTCGTCATCTTCCTCTGCAGCTGAGCTGTCACTTTCAGAATTATTTGCTTTTAAAGCCACCGCTCGCTCCTTCTTCTTTTCACCTGCACCACTTTGTCGTTGACTCACTTCTTGCTCGTAGGCAATGAGTGACCCAAGCAAATTGTCAATAGAATAAACATTCAGGTCTTTTGACTCAGTTATTGCAGTGATTTTAGCATCATATGAGCTATGCAAACATCGCAGTATTTTGTTTACTTTTTCTGAGTTAGACAACTCTCTTCCTAAAGCATGCAGAGATGTTACAATCTGGGTGAATCGAGTGTACATGTCAGATATAGTTTCACTAGGTTTCATGCAGAATAGTTCGTAATCATGTAGCAGTATGTTCAACCTAGATTGCTTGACCTCACTAGTTCCTTCGTACGTGATGCACAGTTTGTCCCAAATTTGCTTACCAGTAGTACAAGTTGAGACTCGCATATAGTGTTCTGATTTCAACGCGTAAAAGAAATAATTTAGACATTTAGCATTTAGTTGTGAAAGTTCTCTATCCTCAATGCTCCATTCATTAAATCATAGTTCAGTTTTAATTCCATTCAACATACGAAATGGTGCAGAATAACCATCTTGGACTAGCATCCACATGCGATAGTATAAAGACTGTAAAAATGTAGACATGCGTATTTTCCAGAAATCAAACGGTATGTTGTCAAATAATGGTGGACGAGTTATAGAATAACCCTCCGCAGTGTTAGGGTTACCAAATTGAGCCATGGATCTAATGTTTCTAGGTTTTTTAAAACACTATTTTGAAACCCCGCTCTGATACCACTTAAAAGTACGAGATGCGCTAAGAGGGGGGGGGGGGGGTGAATTGGTATTTTAAAAAATTCAACCCTACACAAGAGTTCTAATTTTTTTGTATTTTTAAAATATAACTCAATGAATAATGTGCGGAAGCAAATACAACATTCACAACGATGATATTGATGATTCAGTTTTAGATTTTACAACATAAGATTTAAATCATGATTTTTCACCAAGCAATTTAACGTACTAATTAAAAGCATGAAAAGTGAAATACGGTAAACAGAAAAAAACACACCAGAGATTTTTATAGTGGTTCGGTCACTTGACCTACGTCCACTCCCCGAAGTCCTCTACTCCGGGATTTGCACTAGTAAAAGTTGACTCTCCTTTTGCCCCCACAGCAAGATGGAGAAGCCTTTACAATACTCACTTTCACCTCCCTCGATGTGGCGGAATACCAAACGCTATGTCACCCTCCTGGTGACGGCAGTAGACCTTCTCCTTTCTCTCCCTCCTGGAGATGGCAGAGTACCTTGGCGATGTTGATCTTGAAGTGACTCTTCCCTCGAGAACTTTCTTGAAGCTTCCCAAAGCCACAAGAGGAGCAAAGCATGCAGCTAGCTTGGAGCCACCGTGTGATCCCCTCACACTACTTCTCCCTCACGCTCAAGCTCACCTTCACCTTCCTCTCTCAAGCCCTGGATCTCTCCAAAAACTTCTCTCTAACGAATCCCTTCTTTCCTCAAAGCCTCTCACAGCAAAAGGATAGATCAACAACCCCTTAAAAATGATTTTAATTTGTTTTTATATCAGGCTTCAGAAAACCCTAAAAATTTCAACTTTTGCGTTTCTGTTCGTACAGTACGATCTATAATCGTACTGTACGATCAGTTCAATCACAGCTCCGTCCAGTACGAGTACAGACGAACAGTTATCAAATTTTATACATATCATACAGGACGATATTGTTGATTCGTACTGTTCGTACAGGACGAACTGTGGGACGATCCTTGGGATGAAAGAATTCATCTCTGTCAGTCGTCCAGCACTCCTTCAGTCGTACAATACGATTAGTGTTTTTCAGGATATCGTCCTGTACGATACGAATATCGTCCAGGATGAATATAATAAAAATTCTTGGTATCGTCTGGTACGATCGATGGGACGAAAGAAATCGTCTCTGTCGGTCGTCCAGCACTCCACTAGTTGTACAGTACGATTAGTTCATTTCTTGATATCGTCCTGTACGATATGAATATCGTCCAGGACGAAGAGAATAAAAAACCTTGGTTTCGTTTGGTATGATCGCTGGGACGAAAGAAATCATCTCTGTGAGTCGTACGGTACGATATATGATCGTACAGTACGATCGACTTTTAAATTAGAAACCAACGTTTATTTCCTGATTAGGGAGATAATTTTGGTAAGTATTAATTAATCGTACAGTACAATAATCATCGTACAGTACGATCAGTTCAGGAAATCAAAATTAAGAACTTACCAAACTTATTCTGGCGGCTAGGGTTTCTCAATTATATCTTATCGTACAGTACGATATGTATCGTACAGTACAATTAGTTTATAAACTTAATCATTTGAAAATTAGCCGTTAGCCTGAGTATTTTTAATTAATCGTACAGTACGATACGAAATCGTACAGTACGATTTTCTTAAAAAATTTTAAAACATTTAAAACAATTCTCCCCCTGTGTGTGTGCTTGGTTGCTCCTTTCACATGCATGCTTCTGTGGCAGACTCAAGAAAATAAAAATAAAGAAGTAAAAATTACAGACTTTTCAACATCCTATTCTACCCAGTTTGAGTCTCCAGTAATCTTGAGCAGTGTGCATCTGACCTGAAATGTTAGTGCTCATATACACGGATTAAGCATTTGTAATCTAAAGGAAGTCTATATGGATTCAGTAAGTATTAGTTGTCACCATCAAAATTAAGTGCTCGGAATCCTGGATTTCAACACTATTGCACCTAAAGATCAAGATAAGACTACATTCATCAGTCCTTATGAAACTTTTGCTTTTAAGAGAATTCCTTTTGGACTTTGTAATGCTGCTGCTACTTTTCAAAGATGTAATTTTTTTAAAACTTAATTAAGTAGGGTATTGAAATTTTTATGGATGATTTCTCTATATTTGCTACTACATTTGATTTTTGTCTTGAACATTTAACTTCTATTTTAAAAAGAAGTGTTGAAATAAATTTAGTGCAAAATTGGGATGAATGTCAATTCATTATAAAGGAAGGCATTATCTTAGGGCATAATATTTCTAAGAAATGATTATAAGTAGATATTATAAATTTTTAGATGATAAAAAATTACCTCCTCCCAATTCTATTAAGGGCATTAAAAGCTTCTTAGGGCATGTAGGATTTTATAGAAGATTCATTAAGGATTTCTCTAAAATTTCTAAACCTTTATATCATTTGTTAGAGAAAGATGTTCCTTTTGTATTTGATTTTGCATGTTATAAATCTTTTTGTACTTTAAAGCGTCATTTGACTACTACTCCAATTATTATTACTCTTGATTGGTCTTTCTCTTTTGTAGTGATGTGTGATGCCAGTGATATTATTATGGGCACAGCTCTGGGACAAAAGAGAGATAAAAAATTCTATATCCATTTTTATGCTAGCAATACTCTATTATGCACAACATAATTATACAACTAAAAAAGAGTTACTAGCTATTGTCTTTACTTTTGATAAATTTAGATCTTACTTAATTGGCACTAAAGTCATTATTTATATTGATCATTCTACTATCAAATATCTTATTACCAAGAAAGATACTAAACCTAGATTGGTTAGGTATATTTTATTGTTACAAGAATTTGATGTAGAAATTTTTTAATAGAGAGTGTATTGAAAATCAAATTGCAGATCATCTATCTAGATTGTCTATTGAAAAGCATGCAATAAATGAAGGAGAGATTAATGAAAATTTTCTATATGAACAACTTTTTGCCTTACATTTAAACAAATCACCTTGGTATGCTGACATTGTAAATTTCATAGTTAGTGGTATACTTCCTTATGAATTATCTCCAACTCAAAAAAGGAAGATTTTGTGTGATGTCAAATTTTATTTTTGGGATAAACTTTATTTATTTAAATTTGGAAATGATCAAATTATGAGAAGATGTGCCCCTGAAGAAGAAATAGAACCTATTATTAGTGAATGTCATGATTCTCATTATGGGGGACATTTTGGAGGTTTTAGAATTGCTTCTAAAATTCTTCAATTTAAATACTTTTAGCCTACTACTTTATTTAAGGATGTAAATGAATACATAAAGAAGTTGATCAACATCAAAGGTTCAGAATTATATCCAAAAGAAATGAAATGCTTCTGAACTATATTTTGGAGAAAGAAATATTTGATATTTAATAGATTTCATGGGACATTTTGTGCTATCTCATGAAAATTAGTATATTCTTATTACTATGGATTATGTTTCTAAGTGGTTAGAAAGAGTGGAAACCTCTAAAACTTATGCTCTAATTATGATTAAGTGCTGAAAGAGAAATATTTTTTTAGATTTGAAATGCCAAGAGTTTTGATCAGTGATGGAGAAAGTCATTTTTGAAATAAAAAAATAGAAATGATCCTTAAGAAATATGGGATTTATCATAGGGTACCTACTGCATATCATCCCTAAACTAGAGGGTAAGTTGAGATTAGCAATAGGAAGATTAAGATAATCTTGAAAAAAATAGTCAGTTCTAATTGAAAGGATTGGGCCATTAAGTTAGATGAAGCATTATGGGCATATAAAACTACTTTTAAGACTCACATTGGTATGACTTCTTATAAATTAATTTTTGAAAAACTTTCCACCTTCCTATGAAATCAAAGCACAAAGCATTCTAGGCAATCAAAGAATTGAATTTTAATCTTGAAGGTATAAAAGAGAAAAGATTATTACAATTAAACAAAATGTAAGAAATGAGAAATGAAGCTTATGAAAATTCTAGAGTTTACAAGGATAAAGTTAAAAAATTACATGATAAAGAACTTCTTAAGAAAGAATTTACTCCTGAATAAGATGCTTTACATTTTAATTCTAAACTTAAGTTATTCTCAAAAAAATTAAAATCCAAATGGTCAGGGCTATTCACTGTCATAAGAATATATCCCTATGGAACCATTGAAATTCAAGACAATACAAGTCTTCATATTTTTTAGGTGAATGGCCATATATTGAAGCCTTATTTAGGGGGAGATATTGATTATTTGTGAAATTTAACTGAATTGGTTCATCCTAATGTAAAATAGTTGATATAGTTTGGCTGAAACTTAGCGCTTATGTGAGGCAACCCACTTTTGTTCTAGTTATTTTGTAACTTTTGTTATGTATCGTTATGTTTAACACATGTTTTATAAGCCTTTGATTGTTCATATGAGAGTATGTATTTGTATTTAATTATTTATTATTATTATTTATGTTGTATTTATTTACATTCTATTAAAATTTTTCTCATGCTTATAATTATTTTTATTATCATCTATTAACCTCTTGTATTTCTGATTATTCAATTAACATTAATAAAAATGATAATTAAAAATTATATAAATTAGAAAAATAATAAAACCCTAGATTATAGTTCAAATGAACATTGTTTCTACTTTATTGAGTGAAAAAACTAACAATTAACTAATTTAGATCATTTAAGTTATTATTTTAATTTGAAATTATAAGTTATACCATTATGCATAAATTTTTGACATAAAAATGAATAATTAGAATTAAAGATTAGATATGAGTAGATTAAAATTGAAAATCATAAGCAACCTGAATTTTAAATTAGTAATCTTATTAAATCTTTACATAAAATTCATTAAAATTATATAACGGTTTGAAGCAAAAATTGATATTCAAAATTATTAACTATATACTCCATAAAATAAAATAAAAAGAACTATAAAAATAGTTCTAAAAAGAAAAAGAAAAGAAATATAAGAAAAAGAAAAGAAGAGTACATTCAAAAATTGGTATTATTTAAAAGCTCAACATCTAATTACAATCTTATACTTAAATTTATAAAGGATAAAATAAGAAAACTAATATAAATGATGATAAACTAATGAAATTTTAATTTTAACTACTAACATATCTAATTATTAAGCTACATTATTCACTTTAAAGTTCAAAAGTTAATAATTAAATATATAACCTATTAATTCAAATTAAGCAATAACAAGGATGACTAATTTGTGTTATTATTAGTATTTTTTTCAAATTAGAATTATATTCTTGTTCATTTTTACTACTTATAGACGATGGTGTATTATTTATATTTTAGTAATTTTAAATTATTAATTTTTTATATTGATTAATCATGACATGAATCCTTTAATAAATTGTGTTAATGCTAGGGCGTTCCCTGGAAGCGACGCACTGTATGGCCTGAATACAGTGAAAAGTGTGTAAGGGCCGTTGCATCGGCGCCCGGGTGCAGTGTTAAATAGGCAAGGGTTCCCACATCAAGGACGGATGTGGGCAAAGAAGCTAGTCCATGATACTAATATTAGGATAGGAACTTGGAATATAGGTTCCCTTACAGGAAGATTAATGGAATTAATAGATATTATGGTTCATAGGAAGATAAATATTTTGTGCATTCAGGAAACTAAATGGGTTGGAGAGAAGGCTAAGGAGATTGATAGTTTAGGATTTAAAGTTTGGTATTCAGGTAAGAGTCGTACTAGAAATGGTGTAGGCGTGATTATAGATAAGAGTTTGAAGGATAATGTTATAAATATTAATAGAATTGGAGATAGGATTATGGCTTTAAAGATTGTTGTTGATGCTAAGATTATTAATATTATAAGTGCTTATGCTCCTCAAGTAGGTTTGGATATGTGTTCAAAATTAAAATTTTGGGATGATTTAGAAGAATTAATTCAAAAGATACCTCTCGAAGAAAAATTTTTTATTGGAGGAGATTTAAATGGACATGTTGGTAAAGAGGTAAATGATTTTAAAAGCATTCATGGTGGATATGGGTTTGGAATGACTAATGAAGGTGGTAAGACCATATTAGATTTTTCTTTAGCTTATGATTTTTTAATTGCTAATACCTTATTTAAGAAAAGAGATGAGCATCTCATCACTTATAAGAATGGTTATAGTAAAACTCATATTGATTATTTTCTTATAAGAAAAGTAGATCGTTTAGATTGCAAAGATTGTAAAGTTATTCTGAGTGAAAGTTTATGTACCCAACATCGCTTATTAGTTCTAGACTTTAAGATGAAAGGACAGAAAATTAAAAATAAAGTAAAACGATTTTCTAGGATTAGATGGGGGCATTTAAAGAATAGTAATAAAAATATTTTTGAGAGTAAGATTTTAGATTCTAAGATTTTATTTGTGCATGAGGATGCTAATGTTATGTGGGAAAAAGTGGCTAGTGATATTAAAAATATTGCAAAAGATGTGTTTGGAGTATCAAAGGGAAAAGCCCCTAATAGTAAAAATAGCTGGTGGTGGAATCCAATTGTGCAAGAAAAGATAAAAAATAAGAAGATTTGTTATAAAAATTAGTTTAGATGTAAAAATTCTGATAATTGGGAAAGATATAAAGAGGCATGTAAGGATTCTAAGAAAACAATATGTGATGCAAAGATCTTAGCTTTTAATGATTTATATAATAGATTAGATACTAAGGAGGGAGAAAGATATATGTATAAGCTAGCCAAACAAAGAGATAGGAGTAGTAAGGATTTAATTCAAGTGAAGTATATTAAGGATGAAGATCAAAAAGTACTTTTCTTAGAAGATGATATTCAACAAAGGTGGACGAGATATTTTGATAAACTTTTTAATGAAGATTGTAGGAATACAATTGACTTTAGTGACCTTAGCATCCTAAATGATAATAAAGATTTCTGTTTTTATCGGCGTATTAGTAAAACTGAAGTTAGAGAGGCTTTAAAGAAAATGAAGTGTGGAAAAGCTGTTGGACCTGATGATATCCCAATAGAGATGTGGAAATGCTTAAGAGATGAAGGAATTTCAAGGCTAACTAAACTTTTTAATAATATTTTGAAGACTAAAAAGATGCCAGATGCGTGGAGAATGAGTGTATTGATTCCTATTTATAAGAATAAAGGTGATGCACAAGATTGTGCGAATTATAGAGGAATTAAGTTAATGTGTCACACTTTAAAACTATGGGAGCGAGTTATGGAGCGTAGGCTACGGCGTGATACTAATGTTTCTCAAAATCAATTTGGATTCATGCCTGGTAGGTCTACTATGGAAGCCATACATTTATTGAGAGGTTTGATGGAGAAATATAAGGAGAATAAGGAGGATCTACATATGATATTTATTGATTTAGAGAAAGCATATAATAAAGTTCCAAGAGAAGTGCTATGGAGAGTTCTTGAAAAGAAAGGAGTTAATAATGCTTATATTCAAATCATTAAAGATATGTATGAAGGAGCTACTACTTGTGTTCAAACACAAGGTGGTTTGACCAAGTATTTCCCTATTTCGGTTGGATTACATCAAGGATCAGCTTTAAGCCCATATCTTTTCGCGTTAGTCATGGATGTTCTCACTAGACATTTACAAGAGGATGTACCCTGGTGTATGCTTTTTGCTGATGATATTCTTCTTGTTGACAAGACTAAAGAGGGAGTTGAAGGTAAACTTAAAGTCTGGAGATCAACCTTAGAGTCTAAAGGTTTTCGCTTGAGTAGATCTAAAACTGAATATATGGAGTGTAATTTTAGCAGTAATAGACCTAGTGAGGGGATTGTGACTTTGGGCGATCGAGTCATTAATAAGAGTACACGTTTTAGATATCTTGGATCTATTGTTCAGAGTGATGGTGAAATAGATGGGGATGTTATCAGTAGAATTCAAGTTGGATGGTTAAAGTGGAGGAATGCATCGGGCTTGTTGTGTGATAGAAAAGTCCCCCTTAAACTTAAGGGAAAATTCTATAAGATGGTGGTGAGACCTGCAATGCTTTATAGTGCAGAATGTTGGCCATTAAAAGAGAAGCACAATACTAAGTTATGTGTTGCGGAGATGAGGATGCTTAGGTGGATGAGTGGATTTACTCTTAGAGACAGGATACGAAATGAGCATATACGTGGAAAGGTTGGAGTAGCTCCAGTGGAGGATAAGATTAGAGAGAGTCGCCTTAGATGATTTGGTCACATAAAACGGCGGCCTTCCGATGACCCAGTTAGGAAAGTAGAGGTATTAGATTTGACTTATGTTAAGAAAGGTAGAGGTAGACCTAAAAAGACTTGGTTAGAAAATATTAGAAACGACCTTTCTCTATTAGATTTAAACGAGAATTTGACTTTGAACTGGACACAATGGAGAAAAAGGATTCATGTTGCCGACCCCACGTAGTGGGACAAAGGCTTGTTGTTGTTGTTGTTATTGTTGTTGTTGTTGTTGATTAATCATTTAATCAGAATTATAAAATTTTTATTTGCTTGGGGACAAGCAAGTGTTTAAGGTGGAGAAAATTACATAAGAATAAATAATGTATTATTTTATGCGTTATATTTTCAGCAAAAATATGTTGTTTTAATTATGTTGTGCAGGAGAAAAATATAAAAAGGTACAAAATTCTAAATATCATCAAGCATCGTGTCATCGGATGAAACAACACCACACCACCATCAAGGACATCATCGAGGCACCATAATATTGAGATGGTGGTGCATACTTCTCCATTTGATAGTGCCGCATCATCAAAATGGCCAACTTGGCAGCATCATGTTCATTGTCTTCAAGAGTCATGGCTTCACAATCTATCACACCTTGGCGCTAAAATTGCCACTCGGGCACCACAGCATTCAAAAGTTAGCAGTGCTACGACATAACAGTTGTAACTTTCAAAAGACACATTATGTTAGTGAAGCAATGTGACTGTTCATTATGTAACAAATTCACATCAGCAGGTACCGCGGTGAAGCAAAAATATCAGCACAACAACATCAGTTCATTTTATGTGCAATGCAGCACCATTTTTTTAAGCGTCGTAGTGCTAGTTGCATAATTTGTGTTTTCCTATAAATAGTTAATGTGTTATGTTTGTAGAGGAGTTTAGTCACTTGTATAATTTTAGTACCTTCAAAGTACTTCTTTGAATTTCTCTTAGAGTGACCACTGCCATCCAATGATTGCGTCGCCACCAATCGATGGTCACCAGTTGAAAAATTATTTAAATGCATATTTCAATTCAAAATAATACCCAAAACTTCATAAAAATCACCATAAATCCATTTCTTAGCCAAATGTAATCATCTTGGGCTCTATGAAACCATAATGATGAGTCCTATATTTTTAAATAAAATCAAATAATTTGAAAAATATTCGAAGAATAATTTATAGTTGAACCCGTAGAATATTTTTAAAATTAATCCCAAATCGGGCATCATCTTGGGCTCAATTTTGGACAGGACAAACTAGGGGATGTACCCTACATCCCCAAATTGTATCTTGGCTTGGTGAGACTTTTAAGTTTTAAAATTGATTTTTTAAAGTTATGAATCGTTATTTGACTAAAAAATTTAGAAAATCAAGTCCCTTAATACATGAAGGCCTAGGTCATCTTGTTACATGCATTATTTCATATATTCATACATCATTTGCATATCATTTCCTTACATGTGTGTTCTCTTTATGTTATTTGTGAGGGACATCATTTGCCATGTTTTAGTAGGTGGGTCGTAACTCCCTTGGGCGTCTAGAAAGGCTTCTTCACTATGTCTGGGCATACGCACATGCCCTGGCTTGCTTCTTGGTGAAGGCATAATCCCTACAACTTGCCAAGATCCCCCGCCCCCCCCCCCCTCTTTATATTATGAATAATTTCACAACACTCACACATACTTTGGAGTACTTTTACTTTCACCCAAAAATATATAGTAGGATGTGTTAGATATTAGTCATTGGTTAGCTCACTAACGAAGCAATGGCCTTATTGGCCAAAGCTTGTCCCCTTTTTGAACCTTAGTGACATTCGTATGGTCAACTAGGCTTGTAATGTAGGCCATCTATATATTCCACGTGCCTTAATATTTTTCTGCATCAAGTAGGCCCCGCTATGATATTTTTTCTTTTATTTTGCTAGAAAAATACTTAAGCAACTATAAAAATTGCCCCTTTAATGATTTTGAGCTTCCAAATCTTATTTCCATGAATATGTCAAGAATGTGAAAAATAAAATAAAAGTCAAGCTCTAGCATGTTAGGTTGATCTACGTACTGGCTTTATGTAGTGGGCCTCTTCACAAGCAATATATTATGCTCCCCTGCTTCAACCTAGTATAAGATCCAATATTTAAGTTTTACTTGCTTTTTTAGAAATTTGGTAATCAAATTCTAATGTACATGCATAAAATAAAAAATATTGAAATCTTTTGTATTACTTATTTCATCAACAAAGTTTATAGGCTGGAATCCTCAGGTTGCGGGGTTACGTATCCTAAGAAGGTTTTGGTCCTTGTGTCCTTGTTACGATGCCACAAACGGACTGATAGAATATAAGCTTTAAATTCCAAATCTTATAAAAAAGAAAATTATATTTTAAAACTATTTTTAAATATAACATGTGATGTTGGAGAAGAAAATAAACTTTAAGTTAAGCCCAAATGCCCTAGCTTATGTTAAATATATATTTATTTTTGCATCCACTTCTTTGATGTGAGGTATATAGTAGATGTGTCAAAAAGGGTATTTAACTAGAGCTCGTGGTGAAACTGGAATTGACCTGGGTTTAATTTAGCTGACTCGAACCCACCTCAACTTATAAACTAGTTAGAAATTTAGACCCATACCTAACACATCAGGTTACTGGGTTAACCCGACCCAACCCACTAACCCAAAACATGACAAGCGAGACAATTGTAATCGGGCATAGGCTCATATAGGGGAAGAGAGGAGAGAGTGGGTCTGGGTGCAGACACGAGCCTGCTGAGGTGTTGAGCATTGGAGGGTGAGGGCACCCTGTGCTAGTGTGGGTCTAGGTATGGATGTGAGCATGGGAGAGGCATGGTGTTGGTGCAGGTCCACATGGGAGACAAGCGCTGACACTAGCATGGGTTAGGGTGTGGACGCGGGAGGGAGAACAAGAGAACAAGAGGGCAAGCGCGCGAGGGCTATCCAGGTCATTACAGTTTAATTTGAGTTTTTGGGTCAACCTGAACCCAACCTGATTTTAAAAATGGGTAAGAAAATGAAACTCGAACATAACACATATGGAAAATTTGTTGACATAAATTCAAATATTTTTAGGTTGGGTTTGGGTCTAGTTTTGAGTCAGGTCAAATATTGACACCCCTAGTTAGAATCCTCAAGTTGCAGGGCTACATCTCCTAAGGAGGCTTTGATCCTTGTGCCCTTTGTTATGATATCACATACCTCACAAGTAAGAGGAAAAAGTCCAAAGATTTGACAAATTACTCCCTTTTAAAAATTTAAAGCTAAATTTAGGAGCCAAATTTAAGTCCTTAACCACCTAAGTGTCAAACTATAGGTCTCATAGAACTCTTGTATATCCTTATATTGTAAGCTTTTCATTCTTACGCCATCCTTTTAAAATTGGTCAACCTTAAACATAGAAGCTTAGGATTTTTGTAGTGGGTAATTGGCCCACTTTAGTGTATCACCTATTAGACTTACCTTTAGTCCTAAGAGACTAAGGATTACACCCTTGTAGCCTTATAACCACTCTAGCCTTAGTTTGGTTTAGGATTGAGGATGGGTCACCTGACTTTAATTCTTTATAACTCTAGTATAGGTTATGGCTCATGTATATTGGGCTCTTTATAACTTAATAATTAAAACTATAACTTTAAAAAATAAGATAATAATTAATTTGCCCTAAATGGCTAATCACTTAAAGAGAAATATCTAAGTTAAGAAATTAAATAATATGAACTCGACCTTGCAACTAGAACTCTTCACCTAAATTAGGGTAGTTGGCTAACACTAACTTTACACACACTTAGGTGCTGGATATAGCATATTTTTATAGGTATCCTAGGGTAAGGTGTAGCGAGGATAACATTTTTTAACTGCTTTATTTTTTACTTTGCATTTATGATGCTAAGATATGGCTTTTTATTTTGGATTATTTTTTTATTTTTTTATTTATTTCTTTATTGATTGATGAGTGGAACCTTGACCTTAAGTTTGTTAAGATCTTTCTAGACATATCTTCTACAATTGGCCACATTCCCAAGGGGCTAATAAAATGTTATAATCATCATTATAAATATGCTCTCTAATAGGTACCATGAGGTCTGCTATTCCCTTAGGAATGTGGTCCTAAGGATTATGTCTGGATATAGATATAGTTATTTCATTATAACTGTGTTAACCTCTATTTTATAGGGGGTGATGTAGTTTTCCTTTTTTCATATGTATTTTAGTTAGGAAAGCCATATAGGCATGTGGGTATTTTAGAAGGCAGAAGGTTGAACATATAAAGATCAATCAAGACCCATATACTAGTCATTAATGTATAGTTTTAGGCTAAGTTGTAATTATGGTAGAGCTCAAATACAAATATTTATTTTCCTAGGGTATTACATAACCCAACTGCACTTATGGCCTCTTATTTATTATTTATTCTTTAATTATTTGTGAGTTTACTTTGAATGCATACAAGAATTTCCTATTTTTATTAGGTTTCTTTGATTATTTTACTTGGGGGTGGCTTGGACAGAGTCTTTTTGTTAGGCTCTTAAGATGTTAATTTTTTTATAAAAAATCAAAATTGTCTTAATCAAAATAAAAGAAATATAGAGCTTAAAATCAAACAACATTCTTTTAAAATTAAAAACCAACATTCTTAAAATCAACTTTAAAGTATAACTTATATTCAAAACCAAACTCACTTCATGGTGGCTCCAAGCTAGTTCTTATTAGCCATATCCTTCATGTATAGTCTGAGTCAAGCATATTGATTTTATCTTATCACAGAGAGGGATAGTTCACCATTACATTAATATAGTGTTATTCATGGTCAGGTCTAAGGCCCATTTCTCTTATGTACCTCCCCACCACGCTTGCATTTGCATATGAATTGGACTGTATAAATTTAAAACATTATATGGAGTTTTAGCTGGTATCCCTTTTCAACTAGGGTGGTAAATCCAAGTTGGGGCATTCTTAGATCCCTGGTGAGATTTAGATTATAAGTCCCCACATTGTCATGCATTAGCTATGTCAAGAGTGTTAGTATTGAGAGTATAGTACATCCCTTATAAATCTAGGATCAAAGGCTGACATTATGAGTATATCACTATATGCATTATCGTTGGTTGAGCACTTTATTCTTGGGGGAGGGGTGGCTATAAATCTCACATATCTACATCATACTGATGACATTACTTCTCTCTTTCTCTTTTGTATGCTTTATGTGTGTTGTCTCCTCTCTCAATTCCTTCCCCTTAGACCAACAAGATGATTGCATGGTCTTTGGATGTATTGAATAGCCCGTTGAACCTATCACTGTTACAAATCTAGATTCAAAAAATATAGTTTTGATAATGACAAATATATTTGTATTCTGTTTTGCTTGGCTAACCCATTTCAGGTACAAAAGATCAAAAATAACTCAAGCCAACTCAAGATCGGGTCCAAGTGTGTCTAAATATAATATTTTCCCTTTCTTGAGTCAAATATAATGTAACTGATCGCCTAGCTAAGTAACCTTGCACACACACTCAGGGGGAGAGCTTGAGTGAATTAGAGGTTCTGTTAATTTTTTGTTCAGATCATTCTGGATGATATTCACATCATCCTAGATGATCTAGTGAAAATAGGAACCCTAATTAGGGCGACCAAGTTAAGTCTGTCTGATTAAGCCGATCATACTGGTCAATCCATCCATCGTATGGGATGATAGGCTCAAATCAAAAATTCTCAGCCGCTAGATTAAATTATGCAAGTTTTATTATTAGAGATTTGATCTGATCGTCCCGAACGATACGTGTATCGTACTGGATGATCCATTATAATCATGCCTAAATTAGTCTGGTGATTAAGGAAAGTAATTAAGATCTGATTGATTCGATCATATCATCCCAGATGATCTCAGGATCGTACGGGATGATGTATTAAAAATCCTGACCGTCCAGCATGTTTTACCTATACGTCCAGAGCGGTCATCAGGATGATTTTGGCACTTTTTGAACTAACCGTACAGGACGATAGACATATCATCCTGGACGATCAAGTCATTTTTAGGTCGTCCAGCACAAGTTCCCCTAGACGACCAGAGCGGTCTTCTGGACCAAATTTTTGAATTTACACTAATCATCCCGGACGATCGCAGAATCGTGTGAGACGATCTAAACAACTTTTTCTACTAATCGTCCAGAAGAGCAAGATCGTCCAAGCTGAAACAGGTGATTTTGAACTGATCATATAAGACGATCTAGCGATCATTTTAGACGATATTGGCCGATCAGTTGTGATTTAGGATAAATTTTGAGCCCACCTATAAAAGATCTTTTTCTTCCAACAAGAAAAATCTTTTGCTACTTTCCTTTCCAGAGAAATCTTGAGAGAGAGAGAGCTTGGGAGAGAGAGAGAGGATCTTGTGAGGGGGAGTTTATGAGAAATTCACAAAGGTTGCTCCAAGCAAGGATCAGAGTCGTCTTCTCTATTTATCGTCTCTCATCTTGTTGGTATTTTCTGTGGGAGGATTGTTCACAAGAAGATCCGGGTTCTCTGCCCGCTTCAGGAAGAAGCGAAAGGAGTTCAGGTTCTCTGCCCGCTTTAGAAGGAAGCGAAAGGAGTTCGGGTTCTTTGCCTACTTCAGGAGGAAGCGAAAGTAGTTCAGGTTCTTTGCCTCACCGAGTTGGTGGAAAGGAGTTTTGTACAGGCTTCTCTGCCTTGCTGTGGGAGCAGAAGGAGAGTCACTTTTGTGTTAGTGTAATACCCGGAGGGGAGGCTCCGGGGAGTGGACGTAGGTCAAGTTGATCAAACTACTATAAAATCTGGTGTGCTTTTTCTGATTATTTACTACACTTTATTTTTCTATTATTATCTGTTTGGGTGAAATTTGTGGTTGATCTTTTCGTTTTTGTGTTTACTTATTTTCGTTGTAAATTATCGAAAAGATTTTTCCTATTGCTCATGAATTTTTTAAATAACTAATTTACCCCCCCCTCTTGGTTAGCATCGAGACTAGTTCATCACGGCTTAACATCCCTATCAAACTTTCAAGTGGTATCAGAGCTGGATTCAAAAATTTAAGTTTAAAAACTTTTGAATTTGATCCATGGCTAGCTTTGGTAATCGTAATACTGCTAAAGGTTATTCAATTACATGACCACCATTATTTGATAACATACCTTTTGATTTTTAGAAAACTCGTATGTCCATTTTTCTTCAATCAATTGATTGTCGCATGTGGATGCTTGTTAAGGATGGCTATGAGCCACCTTTTAGAATGATTAATAATGTTAAAACTGAACTGCCTTTCACAAATTGGACTTTTGATGATCGTGACTTAGCTCAACTGAATGCCAAATGTTTGAATTATTTTTTCTGTGCCTTAAAATTTAAGGATTACATGCGTGTTTCTACTTGTATAACAGGCAAAGAAATTTGGGATAGATTGTGCATTACTTATGAAGGTAAAACTGAAGTCAAACAGTCTAGGCTAAATATATTGATGCATGACTATGAACTTTTTTGCATGAAACCTAATGAATCTGTTTCTGAAATGTATACGAGGTTCACTCAAATTGTTACTTCTTTGCATGCTTTAGGAAGAGAACTTACAAACTATGAAAAAGTGAACAAGATTTTGAGATATTTGCCTTTTTCGTTTGATGCTAAGATAACTGCAATTACTGAATCGAAAGATTTGAACAATTATTCTATTGACAACTTACTTGGGTCACTCATTACTTACGAGTAAGGGGTAAACCAAAGACAGCTTGATGTAGGTGAGAAGAAGAAGGAGAAAACTGTGGCGCTGAAAGCCAACGATATTGACACTGATTCTTCCGGGTCTGATAGTGATGATGTTTCCTTAATCACTAGGAAATTTAAAAGCTTTCTAAGGAAGAAATATAAGAATTTTCAGAAGTGGAACAAGGCTAAGTCCAATAAAAATTTTAAAGGCTCATCTGATATTGTTTGTTTTGAATGCAGAAAGCTTGGACATATTAAGGCTGATTGTCCTACACTTAAAGCTCACCTAAGTAAGGAAAAGGGACATGAGAAACCAAAATTTAGAAAGGAAAAGAAGAGGATTCAAAAGGCATTCTGGATAGATTCTGTATCCGACTCCTCTGAGACTGAATCTGAAGAGGAGAAAACCAACTTGTATTTGATGGCAGATGATCATCCTGGTCAGTCTGACCAGAAAGAGGTATGTGAGCTTACTTACGAGTAATTATTTGAAGTGTCTGAAAGAATTCATGCATCATATAGGAAGCTTAAGAAAACTCATGCTATCCTGAAATTAAAATTTCTGAATTTACAAAAAGAGCATGATTCTGTAGTTAAAGATCATTCCACACTTGATAATAATCACATGTCTTTACTTGATGAATTTGATGAACTGAACAAAAAGTATTCTGATCTGATTACTGAGCATAATTCATTAAAAACCTCGCATGTTGATTTAGAAAGAGCTTTTAAAGAATTAGATAACATGGTATGTGAAGTGGAGAGTAGTAATGGAGCATTAAAATTTGAAATTATAAGTCTTAACAAGGAGAATGAATTTTTAAGAGTAAAAATTAGTGCTTTTGAGAAAAATGAAACACCTCCTACTTTTACACAGTTTTATGCACCTCGACCTTTTGAAGAATCTGTTTCAAAATTATCAAAGCATGTTTCCTTCAAATCTAGGAGGCACTATCACCCATGTAGATTAGTTAACCCTTTTTCTGGTATTAGATGTTTTTCTTGTGGCATGTTAGGATACATCTCCTACACCTACACTGTTCACCATAATACACATTGGGTGTGAAGGCCCAAATTATCTGTTTCATAGCACAACACACATGCATTGCATTCTTCTTTTCATAAGAAGGAACCCAACCTGTTTGGGTTCCTAAATCTAACATTTGATAATTTTGTAGGTATGCTCTCACACAAGACCTCGTGAGAGTATGTGGTACCTGGACAGTGGATGTTCAAGACACATGACTGGAGATGCAAATCAATTAATTTCGCTAAAGGCCAGGGCTGGAGGCAAGGTTACACTTGAAGATAACACCACTAGGAGGGTGGTAGGTTCAGGTATAATTGGTGATTCAAAGAATTTTATGATTGACAATATTTTGTTTGTAGATGGATTGAAACACAACCTGCTGAGCATCAGTCAGCTCTTTAATAAAGGATACAACATCAAATTCCTATCCACTTGCTACATTTTAAGCTTAAATGATAAAATTATTTTACAGGGACAAAGGAATAATAATGTCTATATGCTGGATGTAAGTTGCATTAAAGCTAATAATTTAATTTACTTAAAAACTGCTGCTGGTGAGTCTTGGTTATGGCATAGGAGATTATGTCAAGCCAGTATGAAAATCCTTATGAGAGTCACCCAAAAGGACCTAGTTAGAGGTGTCTCCAAGCTTAAGTTCACTAAGGACCACCTGTGTGATGCCTGTCAATTAGGTAAGCAAATCCAGTCCTCCTTTCACTCTGTTAAGGACATTAGCACCTCTAGATCTTTAGAAGTCCTTCACATGAATCTCTTTGGACCCATTAGCACTGCCAGCTTAAGGGGGAAAGTCTATGGTTTTGTGATTATTGATGATTACTTGAGGTTCACTTGGATTAAATTTCTATCACATAAATCTGAGTCATTTGATGAATTTAAGTCCTTCTCCACTTAGATTCAGAAGAAGTTAGGTTGTGAGATCTTGACTATTCATAGTGATCATAGTGGAGAGTTTGAAAATATGAAGTTTGGAACTTTCTGTAAGGAGCAAGGGATTAATCATAATTTTTTAGCTCCTAGGACCCCTCAGCAGAACGGGGTAGCTGAAAGGAAGAATAGGACCTTAGAGGAAGCCGCTAGAGCCATGCTTACTGAGTATTCACTTTCAAAATACTTTTGGGCTGAAGCGATGAACACTGCCTGTTATGTACTAAATGGGGTGAATATTAGATCCAATCTGAACAAGACACCTTATGAGATCATTAAGGGTAGAACTCTAAACCTGTCCCACCTCCATGTCTTTTGCTGTAAGGTTTTCATTCTGAACAACGAGAAATCATCCTTAGGAAACTTTGACCCCAAATCTGATGAAGGAGTGTTCCTAGGCTATTCTAGTGTGGGGAAATCCTTTAGGGTGTTTAATAAGAGGACTTTGGTGGTAGAAGAGATAACTCATGTGGTGTTTGATGAATCTGATCCTAAGGTGCCTAGAGTTGAGGAAGAAAAAGAGGTATGGGAGATTACCCAAGGGGTTAAAAATGCAAATCTAGAGGAAATGGTAGATCCTCAAAACACTTTGCCTAGAGATTGGAGATATTCTTCGAGTCATCCTAAAGAATTGATCTTAGGAGACCCTTCTGAAGGTGTTACAACTAGGCATGAACTTAAGAAAAAAATAAACCACTCTGCCTTTACCTCAATGACTGAACCCACCAACATCAATCAAGCTCTTTCTGATGAGTTTTGGATCTTAGCTATGCAAGAGGAATTGAATCAATTTGTAAGGAACGATATTTGGGAGCTAGTAGAATGACCTAGGAATCAAAATGTAGTGGGAACTAAGTGGGTCTTTAAGAATAAGATGAATGATTCTGGTGTGGTGGTTAGGAATAAGGCAAGATTGGTGGCTAAGGGGTATAATCATATTGAAGGGATTGACTTTGAGGAGACCTTTGCTCCTATAGCTAGATTGGAAGCCATTAGGGTGCTACTAGCCTTTACCTGTTATAAGGGATTTAAGCTGTTTTAAATGGATGTCAAGAGTGCCTTTTTAAATGGGATAATAAAAGAGAATATTTTTGTAGAACAACCCCCAGGTTTTGAGAGTTTCCAATATCCAAATCATGTTTACAAATTAAAAAAGATCTTATATGGATTGAAATAGGCACCCAGAGCTTAGTATGAGAGGCTTAGCACATTCCTATTAGAAAAAGAGTTTATTAAGGGGAGCGTAGACACCACCCTTTTTCTGAGGAGAGTAGGGGATGATTTACTTATTGTCTAGATCTATATTGATGATATAATTTTTGGATCTTCTGATAAATATTTATATGATAAGTTTTCTAAAATAATGAATAAGGAGTTTGAGATGAATATGATGGGAGAGTTGTCCTACTATTTGGGGTTTAGCATAAGGCAAATGGATAATGGAACATTTCTCAATCAATCTAAATACACTAAGGACATTTTGAAGAAATATGAAATGGACAAAGCCAAGCCAATCAACACTCCCATGAGCTCCTCTGTTCAATTAGATAAGGATTCAAGTGAAAAATCTATTGATCAGAAGAAGTATAGAGGAATAATTGCATCACTACTTTACTTCACTGCTAGCCGACCTGATATTATGTTTAGTGTTTATCTTTGTGCTAGGTTTCAAGCTGATCCTAAAGAGTCCTACCTGACTGCTGTTAAGAGAATTCTTAGATGTCTTTTAGGGACCCCAAACCTAGAAATCTGGTACCCTAGGCACAGCACCTCTTTTGAGATTATTGGATATTCTGATTCTGACTTTACAGAGTGTATGGTGGATAGAAAGAGCACTTCTGGAACTTGTCAATTCATAAGACAGTCTTTAGTCTCCTGGTCCAGTAGAAAATAGAATTCAATTGCACTTTCCACTGCTGAAGCTGAGTACATTGCCTTGGGAAGTTTTGTGGCCCAAGTTCTTTGGTTGAAACAACAAGTCTTGGATTTAGGATTTAGGATTACCTGTGGGAATAATTTCTGTTCTGTGTGATAATACTAGTGCCATCTGTATTTCTAAGAATCAAATCCAATATTCTAGAATCAAACATATTAATATAAGGCATCACTTCATTAGGGACCATGTTATAAAAGGGAACATCGAGCTACATCATATAGCAACTGAAAATCAGCTGGCTGACATATTTACTAAACCACTGACCTTTGACTCATTCAACATTTTGAGGACCAGATTAGGTGTGATTGACATAAATGCTTGATTCTGATGACTACTGATTTCTGATTTATCTATTTTTCATTCTGTCTCTATTAGTTAGTCGTTTGATTTAATTATCTATTTTCTGTTAATTTTTATTTTTCTGTAGATTTTTATTTTAATCTTATTGTTAGCTTGATTTGAATATTTATTTTGATGTGATTTCCTACTTAATTTTTACTTACTATTTTATACTTTTCAAAATCCGATCACTACTCACTACTGCTGATAAACTGGATTTGTGACTGAAAATTTTGCCTTATTTTTTGGTTTGGAAGTTTGTAAGCAGTGATTGATTCCACTGGATCTGTTAAGGAGAAGAAATATTGACGATTGTTTCTCTTCCTCTAACTCCTTTAATGGTGTATTGTTTCTTTTGGATAAATTTTTTTTTCAAAATTAAAAAGTTGGTTTTTGAAATAGAGATCTATTTTATCTTCGTGTAGTAATCTACCTCATATGAATAGTATTTTTAAATTCTTGAGTCATTGTTATGATTTTCTGAACAAAGTGATTGCACTTAACATACGATGTATGATTTTTGTTTTGTGAATTACTCTTTTTTATTGTAGAGAGTGAGCTTTGTCATCTCTTATGTCTGGAAGGTAATTTTACAGCTGAGATTCTTTAACAATTTTGAGAGAGAGAAAGCCTATAAAAGATGTGCAAAGAGTGCCAAAATAAAAAGAGGCACAAAATTAGCCCAAAATAAAAAGATGCGTAATATCGCCAAAAATAGAAAGGATACACAAAGTGTATCAAAATCAAAAGATGCGCAAAGCGTCAAACAAATTGAAAGAAAAAGGGGCACAAAATTTGCCCACAAAGAAATAGGCTTTCGTCCATTTCAGATCTTTAAATGTCTTAGAAAAATCTATGTACCCTTAATATTTTTAAAAGCTTGAGACAAAAAATCATGATTTCTGATTTCTTACTTTGTAATACTATTATATTAGATATTTTTCTGGAACGAGGCTTGAAAGAATCTCTTTTCGAATCTAATTTCTTTTTTTCTTAATTGGATTTTTATTTTGAAAGAAATTTGCATCTATAAGGTGTCCGAGGTGGGAGTTACGAAAGTCAATTTTCTAACTTTTTCTGAATTTTAGCACAGTCGATCATCTTCTTATTGGTTTTTAGATTCAAAATCAAAGGAAAATTCTAATTCACTGGAGCTGATCGATTAAAAAAAAACTTCGTAGCTTTGTGGTTTGTGTTGTTTTCTGTTTATATTATTGTGTCTGTTCCTCCTCCTTTTTGTGATGTCAAAAGGGGGAGTTAGTGTTTTGAGTGACTAATAGTTTCGTGTACTGTTCTAGTTATTTCATGTATTACTCTTATTTTGTAGTTATTTATTTTGTTTGTAGTTATTTTCCTGTACTGTTCTAGTTGTTCAGTGAAATTTGAAAAAATATTTATTTTTCGTATGTGCGTTGGTTAACTCTTGATTATTTTATTTGAAACTACTACATCAATGTTTGCCATCATAAAGAAAGGGGAGATTATTGCAAATCTGGATTCAAAAAGTTTAGTTTTGATGATGACAAACATGTTTGTATTCTGTTTTGCTTGGCTAACCCATTTCAGGTACAAAAGATCAAAAGAAACTCAAGCCAACTCAAGATCAGGTCCAAGTGTGTCTAAATGTAATATTTTTCCTTTCTTGAGTCAAATGTAATGTAACTGATCTCCTAGCTAAGTAACCTTACACACACACACTCAGGGGGAGAGCTTGAGTGAATTAGAGGTTCTGTTCATTTTTTGTTCAGATCGTCCTGGACGATATTCACATCGTCCTGGACGATCTAGTAAAAATAGGAACCCTAATTAGGGCGACCGAGTTAAGTCTGTCTGATTAAGCCGATCGTACTAGATGATCCATCCATCGTATAAAATGATAGGCTCAAATTAGAAATTCTTAGCCGCTAGATCAAGTTAGGCAAATTTTATTTTTAGAGATTTGATCTAATCATCCCAGAAAATACGTGTATCGTCTTAGACGATCCATTATAATCATGCCTAAATTAGTCTAGTGATTAAGGAAAGTAATTAAGGTCTGATTGATTCGATCATATCGTCCCGGATGATCTCAGGATCGTACGGGATGATGTATTAAAAATCCTGACCGTCCAGCATGTTTTACCTCTACGTCCAGAGCGGCGATCAGGACGATTTTGACACTTTTTGAACTAATCGTACAGGATGATAGACATATTATCTTAGACAATCAAGTCATTCTTAGGTCGTCCAGCACAAGTTCCCCTGGACGACCAGAGCAATCTTTTGGATGAAATTCTTGAATTTACACTAATCGTCCCGTACGATTCTGCGATCCTCCGATCGTAGAATCGTACGGGACGATCTGAATAACTTTTTCTACTAATTGTCCAGAAGAGCCAAATCGTCCAGGCTGAAACAGGTGATTTTGAACTGATCGTATAAGACGATCTAACGATCGTCCTGGATGATATTGGCCGACCAGTTGAGATTTAGGGCAAATTTTGAGCCCTCCTATAAAAGATCTTTTTCTTCCAACAAGAAAAATATTTTACCACTTTTCTTTCCAGAGAAACCTTGAGAGAGAGAGAGAGAGCTTGGGAGAGAGAGAGGATCTTGTGAGGGGGAGTTTGTGAGGGATTCACAAAGGTTGCTCCAAGCAAGGATCAGAGTCATCTTCTCCATTCGTCGTCTCTCATCTTGTCGGTGTTTTCTGTGGGAGGATCATTCGGAAGAAGATCCGGGTTCTCTGCCCGCTTCAGGAGGAAGCAAAAGGAGTTCGGGTTCTCTGCCCGCTTCAGGAGGAAGCGAAAGGAGTTCGGGTTCTCTGCCTGCTTCAAGAGGAAGCAAAAGGAGTTCAGGTTCTCTGTCTCACCGAGTTGGTGAAAAGGAGTTTTGTACAAGCTTCACTGCCTTGCTGTGGGAGTAGAAGGAGAGTCACTTTTATGTTAGTGCAATACCCGGAGGGGAGGCTCTGGGGAGTGGACGTAGGCCAAGTTAACCGAACCACTATAAAATCTGGTGTGCTCTTTTTGATTATTTACTGGACTTTATTTTTCTGTTATTATCTGCTTGGATGAAATATATGGTTGATCTTTTCATTTCTGTGTTTACTTATTTCCACTGTAAATTATCGAAAAGATTTTTCCTGTTGCTCATGAATTTTTTAAATAATAAATTCACCCCCCCTCTTGGTTAGCCTCGGGACTAGTTCATCAGGGCTTAACATCCCTATCGAACTTTCAATCACCTTTGGATTAAAAGAATCTATGAATCCCATAATACATCAAACCAAGAAGAGAATAAGGCAGTGTCCCTAATTGAGACTGTCCTTAGGTCAAGGCCAAGATGTAATTAACCACAGGGGCTTACACCCGTGGGAAACCAACACTCACATCAAATAAACTTCACTTGAGCTAATATATCTAATGAGATAAATCTCGTAACTATTGAATTATATTTATCATTATCCATTGAGATGTGTAGGAGAAAGCTACTATTTTCATGGATAATCATATGTATGATTATATCTACTCTTTTATTAGCTTGCTTGTATATAGTGTAAAAGTTTATGACCATTTTATCATATAAGATAGTATGATCATACTCTTTGCATTCTAACCCTGGCAAGCATTCCCTTTTGGATACCCACACATATTAGATGATCTTCGTAAAAATGTTCATCTTAAGGGGTCTTTTGTATGATCTTCGACCAAATGGATCATATAATACGAACAAGTGTTTGTATAGTATAATAGTTAATTAAATATCATACTAATCTAATTAAATTGTCCAATGGTCATTATCATGTTTATCATACAATAGTAAAGATGTATTTGTATAGTACAAACATCAATAATTGAGTTAATTTGGGCCGTTGAATTTACTGAACGGTATTAATATGATGATTTGCATAGATCGTACAATATGAAAATGGATCATACAATAAAATGTGAGTAAAAATTTGTTTGTATGTGATGATCAGGGGGAATTCTACAAGAAATTTTTACAAACAAATAAACATAAAATAAAGCACAAATAGGAATAAACAGATACAAACAATCATGAACAACATAAATATAAACATGTAACATAAACACAACAAGTAAACAAACACACCTTAACTTACCTCTATCCTAATTTTCTTAAGCAAGAATGTCAATGACACCTAGTCTAGTCCTAAGTGTGCTGAATTTTTCATAATTGAGGGGTTTGGTAAAGATTTTTATCATTTAATTTTCAGTATTCGCATGTTATAATTCTATATCGCCCTTCTCTACATGATCTCTAATAAAATGATGTCTAACATATGTGTCTAATGTAAGAATATTGAATTAGTTTTTTTTAAATATAAATTACACTAGTGTTATCACAGATAATAGGGATGGTGCCTACAAAACGTCTAAAGTTAAGGATTTGTTACTTCAGCTATAAGACTTAGGCAACATAGCTACCTATAGCTTTGTATTATACTCGGTGGTGGACATGCATACAAAATTTTATTTTCTACTAGAATAGGAAACTAAAGATTATCCTATGAATTTATAAGTTCCAAATGTGCTTTTCCTATCTACTCTACACCCAACAAAGTCTAAATTTGAATATCCTATAATGTTAAAGGTGGTGTTATGGCTAGAATACCAAATGCTATGTTTTGGGCGCTTATAAAATATCTAAGAACTCTTTTTATAGGAGTCATATGAGATTCTTTAGGATTAACTTAAAATATTGCACATAAACATACACTAAACATGATATCTGGTCTATTAGCAATCAAGTAAAGAAGTAATCTTATTATTCCTCTATATTTCTTCTAGTCTACTGACTTTCTATCTATATCTTTATCTAGCAAGATGGTTGAGCTCATTAGTGTATTTATACTATTAAAACCTACCATATTAATGTTTTCAATATCTCCTTAGTATATTTTATCTGATAAAGGACGGTACCATCTTCTCTTTGCTTTAAACTAAATCTAAGAAAATAGGTTAGCTCGTCTATTATACTCATATCAAATTCCTTACATATAGTAGCTGAAAATTCATTACATAGATTTTCATTGGTATATCCAAAAAGTATGTTATCAACATAAATTTGAACTATAAGTATGTCATCTCCAACTTTCTTATGAAATAAGGTGGTGTCTATACTACTCTTAATAAATGATTTATCTAAAAGAAAGTTGTTATGTCTTTCCTACCATGCCCTAGGTGCTTATTTTAACCTATATAAAGCTTTCTTAAGTTTATAAATATGATTTGGGAATGAGGAATTTTTAAAGCCTAGGGGTTATTTTATATAGATATCGTCTCTAATAACTCCATTTAAAATACACACTTGACATTCATTTGGTATAATTTGAATCATTTAAAATATGCAAATGCTAGTAGGACTCTATTGGCTTCTAACTTAGCTACTGGGTCAAAAGTCTCCAAAAAATCAATACTATCTATTTGATTATACCCTTAGCTTCTAATCTAGCTTTATTTATAATCACCAACCCAGAGTCATTCAACTTATTCTTAAATATCCATTTGGTGCCAACTATACGTTGCTCTTTGGGTCTACTAACTAACTCCCATACATCATTTCTAATGAATTGATTCTATTCTTCTTGCATGGTTAAGCTTTAATATTCATCACTTAAAGCTTGATCTATATTGGTTGGCTCTATCATGGAAATGAATGTGGTATGACTAACCTCTTTCCTAAGACCTTGCCTGGTTTTAACCTCTACAGATGGATCTCCTATGATAAGCTCTTTAGGGTGACTAGAGGAATATCTCAAGTCCTGATGTTCTTCTTTATTTCCTAGGTCAATACTTTCTACTTCACCGATAATCTTAACCTTATCATCATCATCATCTATCCAAGGCTTAACTTATCCATCTAACTTATCAAATACATGTGGGTGGATTCCTGTACAACTAACGTACTTTTATAGAAGACTCTATAATCTTTACCTACTGAGGAATAACCTAAGAATACACCTTCATCTACCTTAGAATCAAATTTTCCTAGATGAGATTTATAATTCAGCGGCATAAAGTATTTACGAAAAAAAATATGCAAATGGGATAAGTTTGTTGTTCTACCCTTAAGTAGCTAATAGGTTGTCTGATTCAACTTACACTTAATATTCACCCGATTTAGCACCTAACTGTTGCAACTTGGGCTCACGAGTTCTTATTTTGATGATAACAAATATTATGGTTCATCTCCTAGTATTTAGAATATATATTTGTTTGTGTGTACTAACATTTCAGGAGCAGCATGCATCAATCCAAGAAAGATTTAAGACTAAAGAATGAGTAGAATAGGCTTTGATGTATTTCTCATTGATGTACTTTTTGATTTCTTGAGTCAAGTCCTGTAAGGGTGTATGCTTATTTGTGACTATGTGTACATATACTTAGGGGGAGTGAGATCCTGTCAAAACCAGAAGTTCAACTTTTGAACAAATAGTACTGGACGATTTCTGATCGTCAGGGTCGATCTGTTCATTGAACGAATCATCCTGGACGATATTTATATCGTCCTGGACGATCTAATATGATCTCAAAACTCTAGACGCCATGATAATTTAGGCAAGGATTTAAGTGTCAAAATTAGTTCTAATCGTCTTGGACGATATGTATATCGTATTGGACGATTTGTGCAAAATTTGTACTGATCATCCTGGACTATCCCAGGATCGTACGGGACTATCAGGTCAAATTCTGCACATCGTCCAGGACAATCCTGCGATCGTCCGGGATGATGTTTGGCGGCAGAATTGAGTTTTTAGGGTTTTCTGAAGCCATCTTTTGGAGCACATCGTCCTGGACGATCCTGCGATCATCCTGGACGATCCTGCGATCATCCTGGATGAACTTTGGCGGCAGAATTGAGTTTTTAGGGTTTTCTGAAGCCGTCTTTTGGAGCACATCATCCTGGACGATCCAGCGATTGTCCTGGACGATCTTTACCGCTAGAACTAATTTGGAAGGGTTTTTGGAGCTCTTTATTTAAGATTTCTCAAGGCACTTGATAGGTGTCTTTGGCAGTCATTGAGGCTTCGTTCTTTTGAAGAAAACTTGAAGAGAGAGCTTGAAAGGGAGAGAGAAAAGGGTGGAGTTTGAGAGGGAGAAGAGCCTGGGAAGGGGGATTCTCGAGGGAGTGTGAGGGGGTTCACACGGTTGCTCCGGTAAGCTTGCACCTAAGTACCATCAGATTCAAGGGTCATCTCGAGGGAGGTTTCGGGAAGAAGAAGATCTCTTTGGTGTCAAAGGACCCGGCTACTCCGCCGCACCGGGGAAGGTGGAAGTGATTTTGTAAGGGCTTCTCCGCCTAGCTGTGGGGGCAGAAGGAGAGAAACTATTTGGTTTTGTGCAATAATTGGAGGGTGCCTCCGAGGAGTGGACGTAGGTCAGGTTGGACTAAACCACTATAAATCTAGTGTGTTCTTTCTTATTATTTTCCGCACTTTATTTTATTGCGATTATCTACTTGGGTGATATCTGTGATTGATCTTTTTATCGTTATTTTAATTCGTTTTCGCTGCACGTTATAAAAAGATTTTTATTTTGTTTCAAATATCCAATTCACCCCCCCTCTTGGTTAGCCTCGGGACTAGTTCATCAGGGCTTAACATCCCTATCGAACTTTCAAGTGGTATCAGAGCGGGATTCAAAATTTAAGTTTAAAAACTTTTGAAATCGATCCATGGCTAATTTTTATAATCGTAATATTGCGGAAGGATATTCAATCACACGACCACCGCTATTTGAAAATGTTACTTTTGATTTTTAGAAAATTCGTATGTCTACTTTCTAGCAATCTATTGATTATTGCATGTGGCATATGATTCAAATTGGTTATTCTGCACCGTCACGTATTGTAAATGAAATTAAAGTTGATATTCCCTTTTCTGAATGGAGTAAAACAGATCAGATCAATACTCAATTGAATGCTAAATATTTGAATTATTTTTTCTGTGTTTAGAATTCTGATGATTGTATGTTAATATCTGCATGTACTTCTGGCAAAGAAATTTGGGATAAATTATGCACTAGATTGAAGGTACTTGTAAAATCAAGCAATCTAGGCTAAATATGTTAATGCATGATTATGAACTTTTTAGCATGAAACCTCATGAAACGATCTTGAACATGTTTACTAGGTTTTCTCAAATTGTGACATCATTACATGCTTTAGGAAAAGAACTTTCAAATTTTGAAAAAGTTAATAAAATCCTACGTTCTCTACTTGCTAAATTTGATGCCAAAGTCATTGCAATTTCTGAATCAAAAAATTTGAATGAATATTCTATTGATAATTTGATTGGCTCACTCATTGCCTACGAGCAAAGTTTGGGTCAAAAGCTTTTGGATGCAGGTGAAACGATAGTGCTGAAAACTGAAGACATTGAAAAAAGCAACTCAGAAAGTGATGAAAGTGAAGAGTTAGCATCAGCAACAAATAAATTGAAAAATCTACTAAAGTATAAACATCAACATCAAAAGTGGAACAAAGGTAAAAATGGTAAGAATATAAAGTTCTCTTCTGATGTTATCTATTTTGGATGTAGGAAGTCTGGACATATGAAAAATCAGTGCCCAAACTTAAGAACCCTTCCTGAAAAGGAAAAGGGTAAAGCTAAGCAAATTATAATAAGGGCTGAAAATGCAAAACGAAAAATGTCCTGGGCAGATCTAGCTTCTAAATCATCTGATCAGGAGCAAGCTGATGTAAATTAATGTTCTTTTTGTGTGTTTATGTTTTTTGTTTTGTTTTTCTGTTACTATTGTTTATTCATTGTGTTTTCTATGTTTTAGTATTTTTATTTTTCCTTTTAAAATTTTTGATATTTTTTATTGTTCCTCTGATCAAGCACACACATAACACCTCTTGTTTTAAATCATTTTTTTTAAGATTTTATTTTCTAAAAATAAAAAATTTACCTCATGTACTTTCTAAATACTTTGTTAGTTGTGGTTGATTTCTCTAAAATCAAGTAAAGGAAGAAAACTCATGATTTTGTCTCTCTATCTCATTTCTTTGAATAAGGCTATCTTACTTTTGATTCAAAATCTATTTCAGATTATAAATTATCTTTTGAAATTAAAACTTTTTTTCATCTCCCAATATTTTGTCTATCTCATAGGAATCTTTTGTAAATTATTGAATCAACTTCAAGATTATCTTATTCAGGTTGTTCGTCTTTATCATAAGAATAAGGTTTGCTGATTTTAAAGATTTAGAAAGGAGGCAATCAAAAGATGCGCAGTGCGCCAAACAAATTGAAAAGAGGTACAAAATGAGCCCAAAACTGAAAAGATGCAAAATTGCCAAATTGAATACATAAAGTGTATCAAAAATCAAAAGATGCGCAAAGCGCCAAACAAATTGAAAAAGAGGCACAAAATTAGCCCATAAAAGCTGCTTCCATTCTTGTAAATCTCTAAAGTTTAAAAAACTCTTATGACTTTTTGATAGATTCGTTACTTGAGTTTGAAAATTAAGATTTTTTGATTCATTACTTTGCATCAATTTTCTATTAGATGTATTTCATGAAAGGAGTTTTGAAATATTTTTGTTTTCTTATCTAATTTATTCCTTGATTTAGATATTGGCTTAAAAAGTTTTTTAGCCTTTTTAAAACCTGAGCTTGGTTTAACAATTTCTGAATTTCTAACCTTTCTGGGTTATGAGTAGTCAATTCATGCATTACTTTGCTTTTTGAATAAAATCAAGGGGTAGCTTTCTCATTACAAGAAAATTCTTGATTTTATAAAAATTTCACAAGATCAGAGACCATTTTCGATCTTTTAGTCTATTTTTGTTTTACTTTTATTTTTTTCTGCTCCTCTTCTTTTTGATAATGTCAAAGGGGGAGAACGTACTGTTGTATTTATTGTATTTGTGAAATTTATTTGTATGTGTACTGCTTGATTTGTGACATTTATTTGTATTGTGTAGTTTTTTTTAATAAAAAAAATTAAAAAAAATGTGTTTCTCTCTATTTTTAAAAGTCTTTTCTTAGTGAGGGGGAGATTAGGAGAAAATACTTTTATTTACAAATCCAACTAGAAATATTTGCCATCATAAAAAAGGGGGAGATTGTTGCAACTCGGGCTCACGAGTTCTTATTTTGATGATAACAAATATTATGGTTCATCTCCTAGAATTTAGAATATATATTTGTTTGTGTGTACTAACATTTCAGGAACAGCATGCATCAATCCAAGAAAGATTCAAGACTAAAGAATGAGTATAATAGGCTTTGTTGTATTTCTCATTGATGTACTTTTTGATTTCTTGAGTCAAGTCATGTAAGGGTGTATGCTTATTTGTGACTATGTATACATATACTCAGGGGGAGTGAGATCCTGTCAAAACCAGAAGTTCAACTTTTGAACAAATAGTACTGGACGATTTCTGATCGTCAAGGCCGATCTGTTCATTGAACGAATCGTCCAGGACGATCTAATATGATCTCAAAACCCTAGCCGCCATGATAATTTAGGCAAGGATTTAAGTGTTAAAATTTATTCTAATCGTCCTGGACGATATGTATATCGTACTGGACGATTTGTACAAAATTTGTACTGATCGTCCTGGACTATCCCAGGATCGTACGGGACTATCAGGTCAAATTCTGCACATCGTCCAGGACAATCCTGCGATCGTCCGGGATGATGTTTGGCGGCAGAATTGAGTTTTTAGGGTTTTCTGAAGCCATCTTTTGGAGCACATCGTCCTGGACGATCCTGCGATCGTCCTGGATAAACTTTGACGACAAAATTGAGTTTTTAGGGTTTTCTGAAGCCGTCTTTTGGAGCACATCGTCCTGGACGATCTTTGCCGCCAGAACTAATTTAGAAGGGTTTTTGGAGCTCTTTATTTAAGCTTTCTCAAGGCACTTGATAGGTGTCTTTGGCAGCCATTGAGGCTTCATTCTTTTGAAGAAAACTTGAAGAGAGAGCTTGAAAGGGAGAGAGGAAAGGGTGGAGTTTGAGAGGGAGAAGAGCCTGGGAAGGGGGATTCTCGAGGGAGTGTGAGGGGGTTCACACGGTTGCTCCAGCAAGCTTGCACCTAAGTACCATCGGATTCAAGGGTCATCTCGAGGGAGGTTTTGGGAAGAAGAAGATCTCTTTGGTGTCGAAGGACTCGGCTACTCCGCCGCACCGGGGGAGGTGGAAGTGATTTTGTAAGGGCTTCTCCGCCTAGCTGTGGTGGCAGAAGGAGAGACACTATTTGGTTTAGTGCAATACTTGGAGGGTGCCTCCGAGGAGTGGACGTAGGTCAGGTTGGACCAAACCACTATAAATCCGGTGTGTTCTTTCTTATTATTTTCCGCACTTTATTTTATTGCGATCATCTGCTTGGGTGATATCTGTGATTGATCTTTTTATCGTTATTTTAATTCGTTTTCGCTGCACATTATAAAAAGATTTTTGTTTTGTTTCAAATATCCAATTCACCCCCCCTCTTGGTTAACCTCGGGACTAGTTCATCAGGGCTTAGCATCCCTATCAAACTTTCACTAACATGTAGTATTCACTTCTTCTACTCATAAATATCTCAGTAGGTATATTATGCTAACATTACCTTGTTGCCTCCACTAGTGTCATATTCTTCCTTTCAACTATGTCATTCTGTTATATGATCCTGGGGGTAGAAAATTTATGATCAATTCCAGATTCCTTAGAAAATATTTTTTTTTTATTTTTAAGCTCTCCATTATGATCACTATGAATTATAAAAATTAAACAAACTAACTTCCTTTGAATCCAAGTGGAGAAGGCCTTAAACCCATTAAATAACTCACTCTTATGTGTTAAAAATTCAACCCATATAAATATAGAGTAGTCATCTATAATTACAAAACCAAATCTCTTTCTACCTAGATTGATTGTACTTATAAGTCCAAATAATTTCATATAAAGAATTTCTGGTAGTCTAGTAGTCTAGTGGTGATGATATCCTTAATGGAATGGAATGAAGATCTAGTCTGCTTTCCTAATTGACTGGCATTACACATATAATCTTTAGTGAACTCTAATTTGGGAATGCCTCTAACTAGATCCTACTGAGTGATCTTCCTAAGTGTATTCATGCTAGCATGACATAGTCACATATGCCATAGCTAGGACTCATCTAAAGCAGCAGATATCATTAGAAGTATTAATGCAATTCAGATCAAACATGTAAATATTATTTATTCTTTTACCTTCTAAAATAGTTTTTTCCATTCAAAGTAATAAGTCAATTTTTTAAAAGAAATTTAAAGTCAGAACTTTTATCGCATAATTGATTTATACTAAGTAGATTATATTTTACCCATTCTACTTAAAGCACATTTTCGATAATAAAGCCATTAAATTTTCCAATTATACATGTACCTATCACTTTCCTTATAGTGTTGTCTCCCAATGCTACATTACCTCCACTCCTGACCTCCCGCGTGATAAGCTACTTTAGATATCCCATCATATACCTTGAATAACAGTTGTCCACATACCACGTGCTTTCATTGAACCTCTTGTGAGAGCATTCCAATAAAGTCAATCAAAGGTTAGTTTTGGGAACCCAATTGGGTTTGGGTCCCACCTTATGCTTAGATGTATGAATGCTATGCATTGTATGCTGTGATGATACTTTGGGCCTCCAAATTAGGTATGTTATAAGGTGAATTGTGTAAGTGCATATAATGTGTCCTAACATGTCACAAGAGTAACACCTAACACTAAGAAATGGGTTCCCTAATCTATATGGGTGGTAATGCCTCTTCCTAAAGATATATGATCCATGTTGTGTCCTAGGCTGTGGCTTTAGTAAATGTGTAGGCATGGGTGTATTATTTTCTAATGATTTTATTTACTTTTACAAATATTCATTTACACTCTTGTAACTAGAAACTTTAAATTTTAGTGCTCACTACTGTCTAGTTCTAGTGCAAATGTCTCTAGCTCCTTAAATGCTTCCTCTAACTCAATACTTTCAAGGAATCATATGATTTTGTTAATTCAATATGTTTCTTGTTTAATTCCAAATTAATCCAATAGAGATACATGCTCCTTATCTAATATGTGTGTTGAATTTTAAAGATAAAATGCTCTTTAAGTAAAATATCATGCTCTTCTTTTAAATTAAAAATTCTTTTTTCAATCATGTATTTGCTCAGAAATAGAAAATAATTCATTATAGGATAGCTCACAAGCCTCATCCTGATCGAAGTTCTTAATATTATCATTTACCATTAAGCATAAATTCATTATCTCCTCTTCTAATTTTATTTATGAGGAGTCTAAAGTTGAGTTTTCCTATAAAGCTTTTTAAGTCCTTTTCTTGCACTTCATAGAATTAAATAACTAAATTTTTAAATTTTAAATGCGATAGCTAATAGCAATAACACATACTAATTTTTATATTTTGATTTTGCATAAAAATAACATTGTATTCTTTTTATTCTATGACTTTTTTATTCTGTTTCCAACCAAGGATTAAGCTCCATCAACCACAAGTTATAATAATCATCAAACTCAAACTAGATCACATAAACTAAATATGCAAGAAAGTAAAGCACATAAAATAAATATGCAAAAAAAAATTGCAAACCAGATTTTATAGTGGTTTGGTCAACTTCACCTACGTCGACTCCCTGAAGTTCTCATCTTTAGGTATTACACTAAACTCTTAGTGACTCTCCTTCAGCCTCCACGGCTAGGTAGAGATGCCCTTACAAAATCACTTATACCAACCTGAAGCAATGGAGAAGTTGGAATCCCTTTCACCCTCCTCGTGAGGTAGAGTAGCCCAATCACTTTCACCCCCCTGGTGAGGCGGAGTAGCCTAATCACTTTCAACCTCCTGGTAAGGTGAAGTAGCCTAATCACTTTCACCCTCTCGCTGAGATAGAGTATCCCAATCACTTTCACCCTCCTGGTGAGGCGGAGTGGCCCAATCACTTTCACCTTCACCGGTGCGACAGAGTAGCCGATGTCCATTTGACACCAAAGGCTTCTTCACAGAGTTTTCCTTATGATAAAACTTGACACATGGAGGAACAAAGGTGGAAATTGGCTAGAGAAATTATGTGAAAACTCCCTCTCACACTTCCTTAAACCCACAAGGATCTTCTCCCTCTCTCACAATATCACCTTGCTCTCCCTTGCTCAAATCCCTCTCTTCAAACCTTGACTTACAGAAGACTCAACCTCAAGGATGCCAAAGACTTTTACAAAGTCTTTTAAGAAAGCTTATGGGCTTAAAAAATCCTTAAAATTCAATTCAGCCACCAAAGATTATACAGTTCAATACTCCTATCGTACAGTATGATTAGTTTATTTTCCTCTATACAAACCAAGATCATCCAATATGATTAGTTTAATTGAATATGATTTCATCCCGTACAAACCTTGGGTGATTAATTATCATCCAGAGTTCCTTTTGGTTCATATTAGTACGATACACGATTATACAGTTCAATCCCTAATCACAATTAATTCTAATTCGATTGCTTAATCATAGGGATTAAATTAGGCAAGAATTTAATACATCATACAATACAATTTGTCCAAATTTTCAAATTTAAATAATTACCTAATTCAATTGACGGTGGGGTTTCTTAAAATATGAGATCGCCATGTACGATGAAGTGTTCGTACAATATGATTAATTTATTTTTGTTTTAATTAAAATATAAATTAATTAAATTTTTTAAATTTTTTCTTAATTATATTGATCGTACAGTATGATTCAGAACCAATTCAATCATAAAAAAATTAAAATATTTAATTACACTCCTCTTTTGCATGTGTATGGTTGTTAAGGTAACATACACCTTTTTCTATACATTAACTCAAGATAAATACAATTATAGACTCTTTCAATAAAGTCTAACCTACACAACCCATTTTTTTAGCTTTCATTCTTTGACGATGCTTGGTGTATGCTGAATCTAAAATATTAGTGATGCACACAAAAAATTTATACAGTATATAGAGCAGGAGAAACTAAATAAATATCCAATAATATTTGTTATCATTAAAACACAAGGTTGGGCTCTCAGATTATAACAACAATACCCATACAAGGGAATATTTCCAACTAATACAGATCCACTTATGCTCATAAAATTTGTAGGACTTTCTTTCTTAGACCCCTCACTGCTACCAAACCTGGGTCGCTTCCCCCTAACTCCACTCTTGGAGGGTTCCTCTCCAATTTTTCTCCTACTTGCATCCCACCTCTGCTGCATTGCTACCAAATCATTTTCTACCAATCTACCCCACTCTACTAATTCAAAAAAGTCTCTGATATGAAATGGTGCTAGCGGATGCCTCAAGCTGTACCACAGTCATCTCAAAAATAATAATATTTTTCCTCTAGAGTACTTACTAACTGAGGATTATATCAAGCTAGAGCTATAAACTCCACTTCATATTGCATCACTGATTTGCTTCCCTTAACCAGCCTCATTAATTTCTCCTACATCTGATGCCTCGTAGAGGGTAAAATAAAACAATATCTAAAGGTCTCCACAAATTCCTCCCAAGATATCTCAACATTCACCCTACCTTGAAACTTCCACCACTACTGACCTACCCACTAGCGCTCAACTTCTCTATATAGAAGAAACACTACTAAAGGTAACTACCTACCTATAGGGTACTGCATCCCATCAAATGATTGCTCCAATCTAAATATCTAATCCTTCACAGCTTGATGATCTATAGCTCCTTGAAAATGAGAGGAATTTAGTCAAAAGGATAATTGTAAATGGCAATCTGTATCGTCCCCTTTAATACCTAATATCCCACTCTGAACTTCTCCCATTAATTGTTCTACTAACCCAACAAATTGCATCATTGAATCAAAGATTACAGCCTCTATTGTGTTATGAATTGTAGCAGCTCTAGAGCTTTGTCCATCAGCTACTTCAGGATCTCAAGGGTCCATTTGCAGTAACACTTTAAACTATTCGAAACAAAAAGAAATTCAATGCCGGACTCATTCACTCTCAATTAAACATGTATAAATCAATATTTATAACTCAATGATCACGTATTTTACACTTAATAAATCATTTTCTAAAGCTCTGGTACATATTAAATTCCTATCAACTACTGCTCTGATACCACACTATGATGCCCCATGACTTAAAGAGAAATTTAAACCCACTTTCTTATAGTTTTAAATTAATCATCTCCAATTTGAAATAAATAGAGCTAACTAATCATCAAGAATATATAAAATAAATATCTAGAGTGCATAAACCATAAATTCACTTCACAAAATAATCATTTATGAAAGTTTAGATTACAATACTTCCAACAAAATGTAAATACAATATGGGCCACAAAAACATAAGTACCTGTTAAACCTAGCTTCCTTTCTACCTATCGACTAGACCTACTAGACAGAATCTTTACCTTACTTGAAATGATATAAAAATGTAGTGAGCGAATAACTCAGTAGGTCAACCTCAATTCCCATCACATAATTTAATTCATAATACTGAAAGAAATTACAATAAACTCATAAAAATATTGTTCAACTTAAAGTTTTAGATATATGAATGGACTTATGAATGTAGAATGCACATGTTCAGATGCCCCTTATAACTCCCAATCTTCTACCTCTCACCTGTTCCTGATAGGTGCAGTGTAGAGCCAATACAGAGTAGAGTATAATATAGTACAAAGTCAACTCAGAACCAAAATAGAGTAATCCAATACATAGTATTTTCATATTGAGCCCAAGTAGAGAATTTTCAAAGCATTTTCCTTCACAATTCATAAACTTCATATCATGAAATTCATGCTTAAGAAAATATGATGTGCAATTCAACTTCTAAAAACTAACATCATATATTAACTTGTATAGAAAACCCCCATATTTCATTTGCCAACACAAAGTACTTAGAACTTCACCAATTTCATAGAGATTAATATGCTAAAATAACATACTTTATCAACCGTACTGCAATTTAGAAATGTCATCATTGTCCAAAAAATTTAGAAATCCATATAGAACAAATCGATGGGTAGAATTTTACATTATTCATAGTCAAATCATCTAGAATGGAGAATAAAATAATATACTAAAAGTTACATAATAAAATATTTTTAAAACTTTAGATAAACACTTTTAAAAGCATATCTTTCATTATACCCATCAAAATTGAAAATAGAAATGCGGATAGGGCTGTCTATCTTGAGCCCAACAATTCTCTTAACTGGTTGGATCGATGAAAATCAAATTTTGGACCTCAAATCCTCTCCTTTTTCTTCTTATTCCTTCCTCATGTAGCCTTTCTTCCTCAACAAGTCGCTCGGCAGTGGGTTGGGTGTTAGTGATTTTAGAAATTTATTATTTTAAAAAATATTAATTTGGCCTAACTCCACGATGCTACAACCTCCAACACTATAGTGCTACCAGAAAAATTTTCAAACTCTCCCAAATTCTCACAAACTACCCTAAATTCTATTCTTAACACAACGATGACACTACCCAGCCATAACACTCCCCAAAAATCTCTTTTTTGTCATTTTTTCGAGAGCATAATGTCGGAGCACAATAACTTGGCTCTGTAGCACTCATAGAGAAAATTTTAAACATCTAAATTTCACTTCCTCAATCCAAATCTTATGCATTATAAGCTCCAAATAGTCTAATAACACTCATAACTACTAAATTAATTGAAAATTTTACACTTATAAGCAAATAATTACTTCAATTTTACACTTATAATTACATTTGTAATGCCATACATAAAATAAACATATAAAAGATTAGCTGATCTAGCATTAAGTCGAAATTGAATGACCACCACCAAATCTTGTACCATGTTCACATAATAAGGATGATGGTGATGATTAAATTTCTTTTTATCTTGGAAATTACACTATTATTAAAGTATGTTTATTAATGTTTTGTCTTACTCTCCACTTTTTTATGTGTGTTAAAGGGGGATAGAAAAAATAGGATATATACTATTATTGTTATAATTATGATAGACTTATAATGATTGTGTGATATAAATGCTATTTTTATGTTAGCTACTTGTGACTTTCTGGTACTATTATCATTTTTTTTACTTCTTATGCCATTATTAATGTTTAAAATTTTTATAAAAAAATTTATTTATGTATACATGTTATATCTGAGGGGCATATTATATTAATCTTAATCTTATTTTTATTAATTTTGTAAATAGAATTATCATAATAAAATAGGGAGATATTATTAATCCCATGAGCCACATTATAAGATTACTTTTGATCATAATAAATACACTAAAAATTTTGAGTTAATTACTTTTGAGCTTTGCGCATATAAATAGAATAAGCTAATTGGATCAACATTTGTACATAGGAAGACTACTATTTAAAATTGAAATATGTATTTCTCCTTATGTAAAAGGTGTAACGACTTTTACTACAGTAGATAGTTAACCTGTAATGATTTGAATAATGCTTGGTAAGCTTCACAAGCCTATTACATCTTAGTTAAATCTTTGTGAATTGTCTTAAGTTATTCCAAGTTAAAAAATTGACCAAAAAAAGTTGCAAATTAAAATTAGAAGATTAAAACTAAGTCCAAATAAATTTGCTTTCGAGCATTATGGCGCTTTGGATAGTGGTGCAATAGTGGCAAGATCTCTGTCTTTAGTGTTATAAACTCCTACTTGAGAGTGTTTTGATGTTGAAGGGAGAGGCGCTATGGCATTGAGCTCTCTATCTGCTTAAAAAAATCAAAATTGGCCTAAAGCACAGTGACACTGTAAAATGTAGCGTTGTGGTGATATAGGGTAATTCAACAACATAAGATCTCTATTCACTAAAAGATTCAAGGATGAGTTTCTCCTAGCGAGCGCTGTGGCGGTGGGTGAGGTAGTGTTGTGGCACTAGGCTCATTTTAGATTTTTTACATAAATATCTCAAACCATTAGTCAAAATATTTTTCATTCCTTATGCCAAAAGAGCAACTGTGAGAAGGGAGAAGGTACCAGAAAGAGGAGAGAAGAAGAGAAAAAGCTTGGGTTTGGAGGCCATGGAGCTAGATTTATTCATTGAGTTAATTGAGAAAATTATTCGTCTTGAGGTAAATTACCAATGCTATGTTTTAGATTTCAATTTTGATGCTTGTGTGAGTAATTTTGGAATTTTATTCTATTTGGGTTGACATAAACAGGGTTTTATAAAGATATAGTAAGTTTTTGCTATGTAACTTTTAATATATTATAGAATAGGATCTTATGTTATATTGACAGGAAAAATACAATTTTTTACTAGATAGATTGGTTTGTACACTTTCTTGGGTAATTATATAGGTATGTTATTATTTTTGGAAATTGCTACAATTCAATAAATGCTTCAAGGCAATGCTATGAATAGCCCTCATAAATGGTTTCCTGATTTGTCACTATTGTTATTTGTTTTACCCGTGTGTTCTATTAAAATAGTCATATATGTGTTAAATTCGTGTATTCATGTATTAAATTAAATGTAGCTCATACATATTAAAAATGTTAATATTTCTATGTCCAAAGGACGAATTTTGCATATTCATGTATCATGTAAAATATGACTCATACAAGTTGATTTTGACCGCATGAGGTCTTAGGCTTCTATCATCTCCTCTTAGCCTTTAGGCTTTCCAACTATAGTCTAGAAATCACCTTCAGGATTCCCCTTAGGTGAACATCAAATAACATATCACCAACCAACCATAGAAGGCCGACAAACCCTTAGAATACTTCCTGATGACTCTGGACAGATGATATGCTGTCCAAACTAAGTCTAAGGTTGGCCCGACCTAAAAATTCCTTGACTATAATCTAGTCTCCCTATAAGTTCAACCTCTTCAAACCTGACCCAATAGACTAGATGGGTTGATTTGACATAAATCAATAAATTCACAACTAATTTCAACTTAATGATGACTCAAAATAATTTCAAGAATGGAGAAGGGTGTAAATCCAAAGTGTCAAAGTATATATAAGTTAACCGCTGAACAAAAGACCAAAAGAGAAAGGGTAAAAAAGTACCTCTATTGTCTCTAGCCCCTAAGGAGTCCCACTGGGGTCTCTGGCCCCTTGGCACCCCTAATGCCCTCACCTTGCGCTTGTACCTCTGAGCGCCATGCTCCAAAATAAGGCCAAAAGACAACCGTACCTATGTCAGCTGTATATAGCTGGCGCCTGCATGATTGGATGGAGGAGCTAAGCAAAAGCTGGAGCCAGTACTGAGCCTCAATAAGTGCAACCACGCCAGAGCTGTTGTATAGAACCTGATCTCCTGCAGAATAACCTCCATTTGTATGATATCTGCTACCCTGGGAACCAGCGGATGCTTATTATAGGCTGTGGCTTGAGAAACCTCAAACTGCCTTGCCACCCTATTGGGCTGGTAGCCCTCCAACGTCACAAAGCCACCCAGACGATAACACAGCTAGCCCGAGCACATGCTAATGAAGTACTCAGCTATTACTAGTGTCTGCCTGCTGTGTAATAGAGTACACCCACCTCCCCTGCCAACTTTGTCGATAATAACTGTATCGCTATGAAGGGGTGGGAAACTAACAACATTCGACTGGTGGACTAAAGAGAACCTGTCCATCACTAGGTGCGAGGTGAAGAAGAGACGCACCCTCTCTGAGTCCATGGTAGAGGAGGACTGTGACAGCTAAAGAGATGTAGGGTATCCCCTCTTTGAGAAGTATGCATGACACTCCAAGCAAGAGAAAGCACCCTATACATGCAGATGGACCCATCCATATAAGTAATGCCACGATAGTACTAAGTCCCGTAAATCAAGGGAAGTCGCCTCGGAAGCTGTGCGTAAGGCTCTATAAACCATAACAAGTATTGCTAGAGTTAGAGATAAGCTCATGTGAAGTTTGAGGATGTTGTAGCCCCAGGTCTACTAGGTACCCTTGGATGAGGCAACTCATGGCTTCCGCAAGGATACTTCTATCAGGTTGGATCGACTACCTCCTCTAACTAAGTAGACCAGGGATCACGATGGCCCGGGACGACAAAACCATGAGATCTTGATCTAATATATCATCACTTCCCCCACCATCTGCTTTAAGTGCAAGATGGTGAAATTTCTAATTTTAAATATTAAGGCTCAAAAACTAAACCCATGCTACTACTATACGCCAGATACATCGTATATGTATTGATAATTAGCCTTAATTGAAAGTTCTCTCTCGTTATCAGGAGGGGTAATTAACTATAGGGGCTTGTGGCTATAGGAAACTAGAACACATATCATAAAATCCTCATAAAATGAGGGAGAAATCTTTTGGTAGTATCTTATTTCAAACCCAATCTGCCATCTGAAAATTTACCTTGGAACTTAATTTGTTAAAACTCTTTTGAAAGAGAGGAGGCCAAGGTACAAATTTTTGGAGCCCACATCATATCTCGAAAGTGATGTATAATATCTAGCAATTATATAAATACAAAAATCCATCTTTTAACTCAGTATAAAAGATAAAAGACAGTAAAATAACAGCAAAATCTGAAGAATCCTATAACTGATCAATCACACACTCATGATTCTCTTTTATAACCTGAAATCATTTAAATCACATATAATGAGCTAAAAACCCTAGTAGATCACTAAAATTCTACAAGTGAAGTCAAAGCATAGAAATGAAGCAGTATGCATCATAACATTATCAATTAATATAATCATAAATCTGTATAGAAATAGTAAAACACACTTGTAATACTAGTAAAACCTATAAACCAGTAATAGTATGTGTCAAATCAATAAAGTAGTAAACAATCATTTATAAATCACATCATACAATTGCTATCCAATCAATAAAGATATCATATAAATCAGTAAAACTAAAACATCTATGAAGACTATCAGAATATAGAGAAATACAGTATTATTAGGAAATCAAATAAGAGTATACACATGATATTCAATTATTCTATTCAATGTATCAAATCAATATCTTATATCACATGCAAGAATATCACATGCTAAGTAATAAGAATTCATGTTCAATAACAGTAAATCAGTATATTGAAATAATATGCATTAATACTAAAACAATACAGTAACAGTAAATTAATATAGTGACATGCATTCCAGTAATCACATTAAACAAGGGGTTCTATCTTTTGTGGTATTTTTCTAGTAGTAAATAACCATTAACTATTGGCTCAATAAATAGAGTCATCACTCTTTACTCGTCGGCATAATAATCATTTTCTTATAACTCTTAACTAATGAATCACATGAATCTGTAGAGGATAACACCAAATCACAGTATTTAAAAGAAAGCCAGTTGGCCCACCATCTTATACAGGTCAGTCAATCTCTAACCAATGTTAAAAAATAACTAGCATTTATTTGTTCTCACATAGATAATGTAAAAGTAATAACAACTAGCTATTATCCAATATAATGCCTATATTCATTAACAATGCTTGTATTAACAGTATAATAAAATGCTAAAATTAATATTCTATGTAAATAGTACAAAATGCAATAATTTTTATTTTACTCAATAAAATTATGAAATCAACCGGTCAAAATATCCAGAATAATCTGTACAATAACATACACAAAGTTACACAATAAAAGTTCACTAAATCCAGAGAAAATTCAATAAAATCAATTTGGGAATGTTCAAATGGGCACATATTTCTCTTTTGTCTCTCTCCTCTTTTCATTTTCCCCTTTCTCCTTTTTTTCCTTCCATGAAAAACCAAAAATGAGAGAGAGAGAGAGAGAGAGAGAGAGAGGCAATTGAGTGGAAGAGAGAGAGAGAGAGAGAAAGATATATATATATATATATATATATATATATACTCATTTTAGTGCATAGCACGGCGACGCTCCAACCCAGCGCCGCTGTGCTGCATGTTGAATCCATAATTATAGTAGAGTAGAATCTTCAATGTTGCGGCGGCAATTTATGGCGCCACTGTGCTCATAAACACAGTACCGTGGCGCTCACATGCATAACACTACAGTGCTTCGATTCAAATAGAAATTCAGGTTTTTTATTTTAAAATTATTTTCATAATTATCAAGTGGTTACAAGTGCTCCTATTAAGGTAATCAATCAAATTTGCTAATGACTTGTATAACAAAAATTTGATATTTTTTAAATTGTTATGAGAATTTTTATGATATTATAAATGTGATAACAAGATTAAGTGCAAATTACATTTGTACATACTTAACTATATGAAGGAATTAATTTTTAAAATGAAACAGTTAAAATTGGAAGAAAGAAAAAAAAAATCTTTTACAAAATAATATAATATATTCTTCCCAAAAAAGAAAAAAAGGGCATGCCTTTATTATAAACTTTTTAAAAATAAACATTGAAAAGATAAGTAGTTTAAAGAAGTCCATCCATATACACCTTGAAAATTATTTTTGGATGATTCATGAAGTAAATCAATTCTCTTCCATGAATATCATACCTACAAAAATAGCATTAACATAAAGCAAAATAACAATCGAATAAAAAAAATAGAAGGAGGAAAAGAAGAATATAAGTGATTAGTTATGTACCATAACTCTCTATAGAGAGTTTCTAAAATTACAACTTTTTTATCTTGAATGTCATCTTCGAAAGAAAATTTGTGATTTTTAATATATTGTATGGAGAATGATCCCATCATCTCCCATCTTTCAATGTTTTCATTGGATGTCACCACCATCATCATCCAAACATTGATATCATTATTAATCATATGCACCAAACACAACCTTCCCTCATAGAGAACCATCCTCCACTCACATGGTTCATTGGAGGTGATGAAATCTCTGACCCTGTGATGATCCTTCATCTATCCTCCTCCATATTAAATGCAAACGCAAAGCATGAATAGAAGTCTTAGTTGACAATATCATTAGCATGTCGAGATACTATCAAATATGTTGTTTGTTTGATTAAAAGCCCCTCATTTTCCCTTAGCCTAACAAAAGGGATATAATTAGAGCACCTCCACTTGTGAGCATTCGAGTGAAAGCTCTCGCAATTGAGATGTTATATCTTAGTTGGCTCTCAGCTTGGCTCTAGTATCCTCACAATCTTGAAGTCATAAGTGGTTCGATTAAATATTGTGGACAACACAGATAGTGACAGTACCACAAGTCAAATGAGTCTTTGAATTGGGAATGATAAGATTATAAGTAGTACCAAGTCATCTGACTGAATAGTGGGGGTTGATATCATTTTCATTAATATATTTAGGTTAGGTATTGCAAAATAGAAGAGTATAAGTTGAGCACTTGCTTCAATGTAAAAAGTTTTGAGTCTACAGAGGAGGATAGATGAGATGGGAAGGGGCTAAACATCGGAGCCATGCATGGACAAGAAAGTAGGGCTATAAAAAGTTGACACGACATGGAAACCTGACTCAAAATTTTTGGGTTAGGGTCAATCCATTTGAAAATATGGGTCGGGTTTGGGTCGATTTCTGACTTGTTTGAAGTTTGGGGTTGGATTCGGATCAACCCGATACCAACTAGAAATGACCCACGCGATGTCTATTATTGGGTCCCAATTTCTCTCTGCCTCTTACCTTCCCTTTCTACCTCTAAAACACTAACCATTGCTCTCTCTCTCACTCTCCACAACTATTTTACAAAGTCCCCGCCTTAAACAACGAAAACACAAGCCTCTTCGACTAGTAATCTCCCCCTATTCCATCCTTTTCCTCTTCACCCTTTTTTTCTCAAACACAAACTGCAGAGTCTCGCACTATATGCCGATACATATGCGGTAAGTATACTGACTAAGGCTATAAGGGGCTTCACAGATGTGGCTTACTGGATCGGGCTTGGGTAAATAAGTGGATGGAAGTAGAGTCACAGAACATTGAGCCTCCGAGCTCGATGCTGGTTTTTCAGCTCACCTTTGCCCCTCACATGGACCTAAACAGGACTCGAAGGTGATCGAGGCGAACGAAAGGAAGCTTGCGAAGGTGCTCGATGTTTAAGAGCAACGACTTTGAGAGAGCAAATTTCTTGCCAACAATGAGTTCACCCTTGCCGATCTCTCTCACCTCCCCAGTGGACATCACATGGCTGATCGAGAATATCTCATTAAGCGAGACCTATTATGAAATCTTGAAATCCTTCAGACCCGGGTTGACTGTTCATGTCGGGTTGATCCAGGTCCAAATTGGGCCGAGTTTAGGTCCCACTTTTGACCCATTTTTAAAAATGGGTCGGGTTCAGATCGTGTCAAATAATGACGAGTCAATTTCGGGTTCAACCTGAAAATTTGTTTTGACACTCCTACAAGAAAGCATAATTATATTTGTAATGATGGATGGTATGCAAGATGATGCCATATATTATATTGTTGTAGTACGAAGCAAATATACGTCAGTGAAGCATGACTGATAAGCAATGCAACACTAGCTCTTTCAAACATACAGATTACAGGTAAACTAGAGAGGGCAGCTTGTCAGGATTTTATATATGTTATCCTCTAAAATTACACATCCATTATCCTATCCCTCTATCCACTATAGGAAAATGAGTGACTTTCTGTGGGAAAATCCATCATGAATCTAAGAATTTCAGTATGAAATTAAAATTTTTGATGGAATCATTTTTGCCGGTAAAATGAGTACAGGAAAAAGATTTTCGATGAAATAAATTTTTGTTGGAACTCTTTTCGATGGATTTTTTCCAGTTTATCAACGAAATATTGCTTGGTTAACCGATGAACAAAAAACTCATTAGAAATTCCAAAAATAACGAAAATTCTTATAAAATTTTCTGCTAAAATTTCTGGCAAACTTTCTAACAAAAAATCTGCTAGAATTTCTAGCAATCTTTTCGTCAGTATTTTTGCCATTTTTTGTATCAAAGCTTCATGACTAAGGGTGTCAAAAATTGACACGACACAAAAACCCGACTTGAATTTGATCAAAATTTTTTGGGTTAGGGTCAACTCAATTTAAGAAAGGGTCAGGTTCGGGTCCCAATTTTTGACCCGTTTTAAATTCCAGGTCGGGTTCAGGTCAACCTTGAAACCCAATTTAAACCTGGTTTTGACCTGGTTTTCCAAGCGTATAAGCTCGATTAAGCCGCTGGCTTGCTCGGTTAGCTTCCGCCTTCTGACCGCCTCGATTTAGGTGTATAATCGAGCCCAAACCATGCTTCTGCCTTCTAAAGTTTCAGTGGCAGATCCCACTCTTTCGCTCGCATGCTGCAATCGATGACAGCTCGCCGACATGCACCTCCTTTGATGACATTCGTTCTAGTTGGGTTGAAAGTCACGCAGCTCACTACTCGTTGTTCTTTTGTTAGATCAGAATTCAAAAGTAACGACGACAACAGGAGGGAGATCATTCGTTGCGAGTTGAAGGTAATCATTTTCTCCCATTCGCGCGTGAGGTAAAGTTTTGAACGAGTCGATAAAAGACTTCTTTAACTCCTTTGACAATGTTCTTCCTATCGAGTCGACCTATCGAGTCGATAGTCACAACAGCTTGTCGTTCTTTTGTTGAAACAAAAGTAACAACAATGACGGCAGGGAGCTCGCTCGTTGTGAAGGTAACCATTTTCTCCCATTTGCGCGCTTCTTCGACCAAATCACCATGGTTTCGGGTAGGGTCGGGTCAAACTGGAAACCTGAGGGGTCGAGTTCGGGTAGAAATTTCTAACCGTCTACAAAAATGGGTGGTTCAGGTCGTGTCAAACAGTAACGTGTCAATCTCAAGTTTGACCTGAACCAAACACTCAACCCAATTTTGACACCCATATTCATGACGAAAAATTCATAAAAATTCTGTAGCTAAAAATTAAAATTAAAAAGCCCCTAACCTTCTTTTCACAATAATACAAATATTAAGTTATAAATTATTACTAATTTTGGTAGTATTATATCGATATTTATAAATGATTCAACTATTTAAGCATAGCATTTGAAACAAAAAAAAGTAGACATTTTACTTATTATATTTTACCTGTAATCAAATTCTTGTGATCAGCTATCTTGAATCCGACAAAAACTCTTTCGCTATTTTTGAAAGTTTACCTGAGCATTCAAGCCATCGCCACCACTAAAATTAGGCATGTTTTTCTTCTTTTATCTAAGATTAAAATATTTTTATTTTTCTAAGCTTCTTGGTTAAATTAGTTAATTGATTTTAATAGATTTGTCATATATAATATCTATTTTATATTTTTTCACCTTGTATCTTCTCCAGATTTGAATGGAGTCTTCTTGAAATGCCAAAGGAAACTACCATTAGACATTTTTTCTTGTCTTCCTAATGAGGTTTTTTAATATAAGTAAACATTTTAGATTTTTTGAAAAACTATAAGACTTTTATTTTTATTCATTTTATTTTTTAAAAAGGTTAATATAAATCTTATAGCATTTACATGTCAAGCATTTTTTCTAATTACAATTTTTTACTATGTTAAAAGTCTGTTTTATCATATTTGGATGATATTTTTATTTTCTTATCATGTATGGATGATATTTATTTTTTAAAAAATGCTAAATATGTAAATATTTTTATTTTCTTACCTTGCATAATGAGATTAATAGAAAATCTAAAAGCCTTTGAGTTTTTTTTTAATTGCCACTCCATACTATTTTTTTTTAAAAGATTGCCCCTTTTGGGCTGAAATTATTTTTATTCATATTACACCAATTTAATTATTATAAATAAAATGTAGCCTTCATAAAATCGCTACTGTATACATTTCTTCATATTCAAATAGATTTATTTGACCATGGCAAATAAAAGTATATTCAAGTATAAAAGTAGATGTAGTAAAAATAGTTATAATGCTAATGAAGAATAAATTTAAATTGAATAAATAGTCAAATTAAGAAATAATTATAATGCCAATGAAACATAATTATAATGCAAATATCTTTACAACTTGATTTTTATTTATTTTATTATTTAATTTTAGAATATCCTAATTTATTTCTTGAATGATTATTAAAGAGAAATTTTTTTTAGTGAATCTCTCATTAGTGAAACATAATTATAATAGAAATCTTATGCTATCCTATATTTTCTAGCTAATATACTGACAAGATTTTGCTTATTTATTTTTTAAGCATGCTTAATATATAAATTGTATCCCAATTCATATCTAATTAACTTAAATCAAAGAATTGACAAATAATTATTGTTCCCAAGCCATCCTTTTATACACTTTAAATATTGAGAAAAGTTCAAAGCTATAAATATTAATTATATAAATGGCCAAAGAAAATTACAATGCAAAACTATGAAACACTGCAAATTGGATAAGACAATATATTCTTCCTAAAAAGGGTAAAAAGGACATATCTTTTTTTATAAACTTTTCGAACAAAAAAATACAACTGATAAGTAGTCTAAAAAAATCCATCCATATACATCCTGAAAACTAATTTTGGAGGACCTAGGAAGTCAACCAATTCACTTCCTCGAAGATTATACAGAAAAAAAGCATTAACATTAAGCTAAATAGCAATTGAATGAAGAAAAATAAAAATAAAAAGATAAAGTGATTAGTTATGTATGTATCATAATTCTCTATAGAGAGTTTCTAAATGCATAACTTTTTTATCTTGAATGACATATTTAAAAGCAAAATTATGATTTTAATATGTTATGTAGAGAATGACCCCATTCCCTCCCATCTTTAAATATTGTCAATGAATGCTACAACCATCATCATCCAAACATTGATATCATCATCAATCGTATGCACCAAACACCTCACCTCATAGGAAACAATCCTCCATTCCTATGGTTCATTGGAGCTAATAAATGTAGCCTTTAGCCCTGTTATGATCCTTCCACTCTTCTCCTTCACATTAAATGCAAATAAGAAGCATGAATAAAAAGCCTTGGTGGACAATCTCAGTAGCATGTCAATACACTATCCAATATTAACGGTGTCAAAATGAGTTTTCGGGTCGGGTTTGGGTTGGGGTTTGGGTCCAACCCAAACTTGACCCGTCTTTAATCCACTCGATCTGAACCTAACCCGATTTACAAAATGGGTCATATACCCTGACCCAAACTTGACTCGGGTCTAACCCGGGTTGACCCGACCCGCTAACATGAGAGATCGTGAGGCGGGAGCAAGTGAGAGAGAGGCCGCGAGGGCAGAGTCGAGCTGGTTAGGCAAGGGGCGAGCGCGCGAGGGCGAGGCTCATGATCGGGCAAGGTCGTACGAGGGAACATGGGTGTTGGTGCAGGCGCAAGCAAGGTTGCGTGCTCGAGATCACTAGTGCGGGTGCCGGTGTATGAGGCAAGCATGAATTGGGTCAATTTTTGTTTTTTTGGTTGACCTAAAATGACCCAAATGGGTTAGAATTTGCAACCTGAACCCAACATATTTTCATATGGGTTGATCCAAAGTCAAAATTTTCAGTTCAGGTTCTCGGGTCGGGTTAAATATTGACACCCCTATCCAATATATTGTTTATTTGATTACAAGCCTTGCATTATCCTTTAGCTTAATATAAGGGAGATCATTAGAATGCCTCCACTTATGAGCATTCCAGTTGAAGATCTCACAATTGAGAAGTTTCACCTTAGTTGGCCCCCTACTTGGCTCTAATATCCTCATAATCTTTAAGTTATAAGTGATTTGATTAATTTTGTTGGTGCCACAAATAATGACAGCACCACAGGTCAAATGGGTCATTTACTGGGAATGAGGAAATTATAAGGAGTGCCAAGTCATGTGACATAATAGCAGAGATTGATATCATTCTCATTAATGTATTTGGGTATGGTATTACAAAATAGAAGGCTATGAGATGAAGCAGTAGCTTTGACGTAAAGAGTTTTAGGACTATGAGGGTGGAGTGATGATATGGGAAGAAGTTGAATATCAGAGCTATGCATGGACAAACAATCATGGTGATATTTGTAACGATGGACTATCTACAAGATGAAGACAAATGTTGTTGCAGTATGAAACGAATGTGCTTTATAGAAGCATGGATGATAGGCAATGCAATGTCAGCTCTTACATACACGAAGGCATGTAGGAAACTTAAGAGGGCAACTCTTGTCAGAATTTTACATATAGTATCCTCTAAAAGTACACAACTATCATCATGACCATCATCATCACAAAAAATTTGGAGAACACTATATGTTACTACGATCCTTGGGCGGATTTAGGGGCCCCACAAACAAAAAAAAAAACTTTTATTACATTTCAGGCTAGCAAAATCAACTGGGCACTCTTTTGGAAGCAAAAAAAAAAACTTTAACTACAGAGTACCATTTGAACTTTGGCAACAAAATTTTTTTTTTTTCATCAGCTTGCAGCAAGCAAGGAATCCTCGCAAGCATCATGGTCTCAAAAATGCTCAGCTGCGTTTGCATTCTCTTAAAAAGCAGCTACATATCCATTCATCTTTTTGCTGGAGAGCATAAATTCTTAATAAGCTTCTTGTAATTTAATAAAGTGATGACAAAATTTGAACCTTTAGGTTAAGAATATTTATAAATTGCACACTGTAGGATAAATGAATGGCAAACTTTGGACTGATAGGTTGAGAATTACAACTAGACACACCCAATTGTATCAACATTAGCATAATTACATGATATCTCTTCATACAACATGCATGCCTTTTTATATCCTCTTATTTTTAGGTTATTAAATCTCGCTTTAGTTTGTCAGTTGCAACAGCAGGAGTTAAAAGAGCATTTTCTGTAATGGTCATCGTTAAAACTCGACTGCGAAATATAATTGGATATTAATGGACAATGGATGAATGATACTTTACTTGCCTATATTCATTATTTAATCTTTTAAAAAAAAGTTAAAACTGTCAATGCCGCTCCCAATCCTAGATGGAAAAAGTTGAGGGAAATTTTTTTTAAAAAAAATTGTGCCCCCTCTATAAAAAGTTTCTGGCTCCGCCACTGCTACGATCAGATATTCAAATTAATATACTACAAACAATGGCAAAGCTAGAATAATTTTCTATGGGATCACAATTTCTCAATATTAATTTGAGTCACTAATCATAATAGAATGTAATGTTCTACATTTCTTTTGTGATGAAGGAGAGCCATGATAATAATTGTGTGCTTTTACAAGACAATATATATGAAATCCTAACAAAGTTTCCCTTTTGCGTCTACCTTCATGTATTAATAATTATAAGAGTTGGTATTATATTGCCTATCAAATATATTTCAGTAAAGCACATTCATTTTGCACTCCAACAACATCTAGCTTTATCTTACAAACCATCCATCGCAACGAATATCACCACAATTTTTTGTCCATGCATGTCTCCTATGCTCACCCCATTCCATCTCGTCTCTCCCCCTAATAAACCCCAAACTTTTTATATTGAAGTTTCTACTCCAAATCACAGCCTTTTAATGCAATATCAGACCTGAATACAATAGCAAAAATGATATCAACCCCCAGTATTACATCACATGACTAGGTACTACATATAATCTTTCCATCCCCAATCTAAAGATCTGTTTCAACACTTATGGCGTCGCGATTATCTGTGAAACCCATAATATTAACCAAACCACCTATGACTTCAAGATTGTTAGGATATCAGAGTCAAGGTGGGAGCCAAGTAAGCTGCAAAGTCTCAATTATTGTGAGATCTTTGACTCCAATGCCCGGAAGTAGAGACACTCTAATGATCTCCCTTATCTTTCACTAAGGGTAAAACAAACATTGTCATCAAACAAACAACTTATTGAATGATGTATGATATTCCGAATTTCAACGCAAGCTTTTCTTTGTTCTCTATATTTTCATTTATTGTGGAGGAGAGCTGAAAATTTTATTTATTACTTGATCTTATACTTCTTTATATTGTATTTTTCTTCATTGGATTGTTATTTAGCTTTTTTGTTAATACTATTTCTGTAGTTGTAATCTTTAAGATAATTGGTTAGCTAAATGTATCCTATGACATCAATTTTCAGGATATCTATGGATAAAATTTTTTAACGTTACTCATTAGCTCAAAGCTTTTTTTTTTGAAAAGTTTATAATAAAAAATCCCCTTTTTATTTTTTTAAGGAAGAATATATTGCATTATTTTGTAAAGGATTGTTTTATTATTTATTCCAATTTTACTATTTCATTATTGTGCATTGTAATTTGCTTGGCCGTAATTTGTTATTATAGCTTTGAACTTTTATTTACATTTAAAGTTTATTAAAAGATGAATTGCTTTAAAAATAAGCAAGGAAAATTTTGTAAGTGTAGTAGTTAAAAAAATATAAGATAGCATAAGATTTTATGTCAATGAGAGATCCACTCAAAATGGCAAGCAGGTACAGCAGCAATTGCGAGCCACCAACAATGATATATATATATATATATATATATATATATATTCAGCAGTAATTTTATGACAATTGGGGATACTATAAAGCTGCATTTTATTTATTATAATTAAAATCAATGCAATATGAATGAAAAATAATAACTCAACTCAAAAGTTGCAATCTTTGAAAAAAAAATTGTATTGAGTGGTCATAAAAAAAATTCAGACTGTTAAATTAATATTAACCTCATTAATGCAAGATTAAAAAAATAAATTTTTTACATATTTAAATTTTTTTAAAAAAATTAAATATCATCCAAGCATGATAAGAAAATAAAAATATCATCCAAACATGATGTTTTAGCATTGTTGTGGATCAGAATATTTGCGGCAGTAGAGTGATTAAATTTTTCATCTTAGCGATGCACGGATATCCAGCACACAAATAGAGAGAGATAGAGAAGTAGAACACCTGATCTTTCTTACGTGGAAAAGATTCCACTAAATTTGAGTGAATAACAAAAGTTGATTTGTCCCTTAACTTAAAGGCGGTCAAATCACAGTAGTTTGGAGAGTTAGGCAAATGTCTAGTGACGGCCAGGAGAAAGTTCGACAACGGCTAGGCAGAAGTTCAGGTAATGAGGAATGGTCCGACAAAGCTCGAGCGGAAGTCCGGTGGCGATCGGCGGCTAGGTGGGAGTTCGGCGGTGGTCGACAGCCAGGCGGAGGTCCGACGATGGTCGAGTTGAAGTCTGACGGCGATCGGCGGCCAGGTGGAACTCTAGTGCCTGTTAACGGCCAAGCGGTGGTCTAACGATCGTCGGGCTGAAGTCCGGTGGCGGTCGGCGGTCGGTGGCCGGGCAGTGCTCCGACAATGGTCGAGCTTAAGTCCGATAGCGGTCGGCGGGCAGGTGGAAGTCCGGTGGCAGTCGGCGGCCAGGTGGAAGTCCAGCAGCGGTCGGCGGCCAGGTAGAAGTCATGTGGCAGTCGACGGCCGGGCGGAGGTCTGACGATGGTCGGGCTGAAGTCCGGCAGCGGTCGGCGGTCGAGTGGAAGTCCGGCGGCAATCCGCGGCAGGGTGGAAGTCCGACGGCAGTCTGCGACCGGGTAGAAGTTCGGCGGCGGTCTGTGGCCGGGCGGTGGTCTGATAATGGTCGGGCTGAAGTCCGGCGATAGTCGGCGGTCGGGTGGAAGTCCAGCGTCGGTCGGCAGCCGGGTAGAAGTCCGGGGGGGTATGTGGCAGGGCAGTGGTCCGACGATGGTCGATTTGAAGTCCGGTGGCAGTTGGCTGCCAGGTGGAAGTCTAGCGGCGATCGACGAGGTTAGCCAGCGTTGGTGCTGGAGCTCTTGAAACCTTAGAGCTCTCTCCAATCTCCAGCCTAAAGGTCCCTTCCATGTAAAGAGTGGGGCTCTATTTATAGATTTTCATGAGTGGCACACCCCGTAAATATAGAGAAGATCCGGGATAGGTTCGGAGTGCTCCATCGGATGGCTCGTATTGATTCCCCGATTATAGAGCGTTTATTGGACATTTGAATGTCTTAATGATATCAGAATTTGACGAACTTGGGCTCGTTGGATTCGTCTCGTCGAGACACTCGATTCGACTCTAAGCATGTCACTTTTGGAAACTGTTTGGTAATCCAAACTATAGTTTGAACCTTTCAAAGGCGCTTCGAGTCTTTGATTTGGACCCATTTGAGCTCGGGTTGAGTCGAATTTGGTGTCATTGGGTTCATATTTTTGAGTCGATCAATTCGCCTATATGTTTGCTAAAATCAGAGTTCGGATGATCCCACTTTTAATTTCGGAAGTTTCCAACTTGATTTTATCTCAAGATTCGTGCATGATCAGAATAATTTTTTGTAACGTACCAATTCCCCCACCAGATATATTAAAGTTATATAGTTAACTAACTAGTTAATTAGTATTAATACTAAGCTATCGATTATAACCGATATAATTATATATATAACTGATGTCGTTAATTCTATAATTATATATAATTCAAATTATTTTTTTTGGAATATATATAATTATACCAAGAGATTTTGATCAAAGCTCGAAATTTTTTCAATTATAACATCAGTTATTGAGAGACGCTATAATAAAGTTATTATAGTTAACTTATATAATAACGTTAAGGTTAGATAATTAACTTATACCCCGCATCTCCACCAGATATATTAAAGTTATATAGTTAACTTATATAATTATTATAATAACGTTATATATAATAAAGTTATATAGTACGCTATATATAATAAAGTCATATATTAATATAGTTAATTTATATAATTATTATAATAACATTATGTATAGTAAAGTTATACAGTACGTGAACTGATATATTAATATAGTTAACTTATATAATTATTATAATAATGTTATAATAACGTTTATATAATTATAAAGCAACTTTATATAACTATTGCATAACTTAAGATTAATTGCTGAATTTATAACTATTGTATAATATTTTTATTATTTAATGTCAAAAATTCCAAAAATTATATAGAAATTCAAAAAATTTCTCTCCAAACCTCCTTTGAAAAGCTATAAATATCCCCTTAGGGGCTAGGTAGAAGGGACCACTTCTTTTAGCTGGTCCAAAAATTTCTCCTACAAATTAAGGAGAAAACGGACTGGAAAAGGTTTAAACTTTTTGGCGGTGGCGATCAAAGCCCGGTACTCTTACACAAGCTCCACTTCACTCCTGTTGGGGAAAAATTGTCCGGCAAGAGCTTAAATATCGACGGTAGTGATCAAAGCCCGGTACTCTTATGTAGGCTCCAGTTGACTCCTATTGGGGGAAAAACTATCAGGTAAAAGTTTAAATACCTGCGGTGGCGATAAAAGCCCAGTACTCTTACGCAGGCTCCAGTTCACTCCCGTTGGAGAAAAATCTGTCCGGCAAGAGTTTAAATACCGACAACGACGATCAAAGCCCGATACTCTTACACAGGCTCCAGTTCACTCCGGTTGGGGGAAAAATAGTCCTGCAGGAGTTTAAATACTAGCGGCAGTTATCAAAGCCCGATACTCTTACGTAGGCTCCAGTTCACTCCTGTTAGGGAAAAAATTGTCCGACAAATGTTTAAATACCGGCGGCGGTGATCAAAGCCTGGTACTCTTACGTAGCTCCTAGATCTCCCTTAAATTGGTAGCTCGGAGAACTTTGATGGCAATCAAAGCCTGATTCTCTTTCGCTGATTCAAATTTTCTCAAGAATTGCGGAACAATCTAGTAGTGGTCGCACCACGTAGGAGATCTGCCAATAACAATGCCTTGAAAGAGATCCGATGATAATCAATGGACATATGGACCCCATAATATGTGGTGATCGGGTGTAAGTCGATGGAGGTAAAGTGAAAGTCTGACGACAGTCAGGTAGAAGTCTAACGATAGTTAGGAGAAAGACCCACACCGGTCGGGCAAAAGTTTGACAGTGATCGAGTGGAAGTTTGATGGCGGTCGAGAGGAAGTCAGACTGTAGTCAACATCCAGGCATTGGTTGAACAATATTAGGGCAGACTTATGGTGATAATTGATGGACAAGTTGTGAAGTGATGAAGAATATTGAGTTATATTCTGTGTAGAGGTTAATATGATCCACCAAGGTTGTTTCAACTATCCAATATTATTTGTCAGAGTATTGCTCGATGACGTTAACTTGTGTGGAAGAGATCGAGAGAATCCACCAAGGATGTATGACCTATCCGAGATTGTATGTCAGAGCGTTGCTCAATGACATTAACCTATATAAAAGAGGTCGAGAGAATACATCAAGGATGTATGACCTATCCAAAATTGTATGTCAGAGCGTTGCTCAATGACGTTAACCTATGTGGAAGAGGTCAAGAGAATTCATAAAGAATGTATGACCTATTCCAGGTTGTATGTCAGAGCGTTGCTTAATGACGTTAACCTATATGGAAGAGGTCGAGAGAATCCACCAAGGATGTATGACCTATCCGAGGTTGTATGTCAGAGCGTCGCTCGATGATGTTAACTTATATGGAAGAGATCAGATCGAATCCCCTGGGATTAATCATTTAGTGATTGAGACACAATAAAGAATGCGTATTTCTCAAATCATGGCTAAAGAGATTATATTTGTTGTTAATTTTTATTATCATTTTAATCCTTTTTAAAGAAGGAGACAATATCAAAATGAAGCGAATAACACATTATTGTATCATATAAGACAATATAACAGCTCCCTAGTATGACTAAGCGATATAAGAGTTACACCACATAAGACATACATACGAGACAACACGATATTTAACTTGGAAGAAAAATACTATGGATATTAGAGTGACACCCTATTTAATATAAAAGAGCTGCATGATGACACAAAATAAGTAGTATTACTAACAGAAAAGCACAAACTGCATGTTCATTTAATCTCGCCAACCATTTAAATATTATTCAATTGTTGTCTTTAATGTTGTTGATTTTATCCCCCAGTGGGACGAGCCTCATCTCGAGCAGATAAATTTTAAATGAATTGTCGAAGGTAGCCTTATCGGATAAGTCTCTCAATTTCATTCTTGAGCGACTTATAAGCTTCAGTGGTGTGTCCATGACTACGGTGAAAATGACACTATTAATCCTGATTTTCTGTATTCAACTTCAAAGTGGTAGGCCACTTAATATTTTTTTGATCTCGAATGGCCATCAGTACATTTACTTGAGAGGCATTGAGTGGTGCATACTCTTCTTCTTGCTAAAACTTGCATTGTGGTACTGGGGGTTTAGAAGACAGTTTTTTCTTTCGTTGCAAGAATGAGTCATCCATTGTAGAAGCATTTTTACATTTTCTAAGAGTTTGCTCAAATTACTTCCTATAAACATTGATAGCTTCATCTACTGATATTTTTGCATCTACATGATGGATCAGGTCAGCATATGAAGGAGCTGTGTCTCGCATAAGAGCCAAAATGGACCAGGATGGAGGCCTCTAAGGAAAACTCATTTCAGTAATTCAGGATCCACTCCTGGAATTTGTCGAGCCTCAGTGACAAATCGTTGAAAATACTCTTTAAGCGATTCTCCTTCATTCTGGCAAATCCCAGAGAGATGAGAAGAATCCTTAGCAATTCTTCAATTGGCAACAAATTGTTCAACGAACACTTTAGCCAATTTGACGAATGTGGGGATAGTTCTGGCAAGAAGTGAATAGAACCACGTTCGAGCTTGTCCTTTGAGGGTGAGAAGAAAAACTTGATAGAGGAGCGTATCAAAGGCTCACTGGATGTGCATGATGGTTCTGTAGTGATCGATATGCTCATAGGGGTCGGATGTCCCATAATAAGAATCGATGCTTGGTAGCTTGAATCCTGCTAGAATAGGATGTTGGAGGACGGCTTCAGTCAGGAGTGATGACTTCTGAAAGTCTAACTGATGAATAGATTGTCTTCCACCTCTCATTAGAAATTCTTCCTGAACCAATCGCCGTAGTTCGTGGCATCAAGCATTGTATGGGAGATGACATCGTGTGAAATATTTGGTGACGACTTGTTGTATCAACAATTTTGTTGTCTTGACATGATGGAGGATGCATCATTGATCGATGAAGAAGAATCTCTGCATGAAGATGTTCAAGGCGAACACCTTCTGCATGTGGTGGATCTTTAGGGAGAAGAACCTTCTCTTGTTGTGCTAGTGCTGGTTGTCGAGTCTTTCGCAGAAGCTGAAGGATCTCATTTTGATATTCTTTCATCTTTCAAATACGCTCTTCTAGGGAAGGTCCTGAAGTTCCTTCTCTAGCTGTGTTTCGCCCTCCATGATGAAAGAAGCAGATGCTTGGTGTCCATGATTTATAGACTGGTTCCTGAATTGATGGATATTCGAGCGGGAGGCTCCCAAGATGCTATTGTTACATCTGTTGGCCATTGAATTAGTGCTTAGGATAATGGGACTGAGGTTTCCACAAATGGCGCCAAACCGTTGTGGGCTAAAATATTCACGACGGTATAGTGATTAAATTTTTCGTCTTAGCAATGCACATATATCTAGTACATAAATAGAGAGAGAGAGAGAGAGAAGTAAAACACCTGATCTTTTTTATGTGAAAAACCCGAAGAAAGAAAAATCATGGGGCTTCGCCCAGGTGAAAAGATTTCACCAAAATTTGAGTGAATTACAAAGGTTAACCCATCCCTTAACTTAGAGGCGGTCAAATCACAGTAATTTGGAGAGTTAGGCAATGGTCTGGTGACGGTCGGGAAAAAGTCTGACGGCGTCTAGGCAGAAGTTCAGCTGACGAGAAATGGTTCGACAAAGCTCGAGCGAAAGTTTGGTGGCGATCAGCGGCCAAGTGGGAGTCCGGCAGCAGTCGGTAACCGGGCAGTAGTCCGACGTTGGTCGGGTTGAAGTCCGATGGCTTTCGGATGCAGGGTGGAAGTCTGGCGGCGGTCGACAGGGTTCATCGGTAATGATGCTGGAGCTCTTGAAGCCTCAGAGCTCTCTCTAATCTCCAACCCAAAGGTCCCCTCCATGTAAAGAGTAGGGCTCTATTTATAGATTTTCATGAGTGACACATCCCGTCAATATAGAGAAGATCTGGGGTAGGTTCGGAGTGCTTCATTGGATGGCCCGTATTGATTCCCCCGATAATAGAGCGTTTATCGAACCTTTGAATGTCATAATGATATCAGAAATTGACGATCTTGGGCTCATTGGATTCGTCTCATCGAGCGCTCGGTACGACTATGAGCATGCCACATTTGAAAACCTTTTGGTAATCCAAATTGTAGTTTGAACCTTTCAAAGGCGCTTCGAGTCTTTGATTTGGACCCATTTGAGCTTGGATTGAGTCGAACTTGGTGTCATTAGGTTCGTAATTTTGAGTCGATCAGTTTGACTATAAGTTTGCTAAAATCGAAGTTCGAATAATCCCATTTTTAATTTTGAAAGTTTCCAACTTGATTTTACCTCAAGATTCGTGCACGATCAGAATAATTTTTTGTGACGTATCAAGCATGATAAAAAAATGCAATAAGACAAAAAAATTGCCTGACACGCAAATGCTATTAGATTTTCTATTAACCTTTTAAAAAGTAAAATGAATAAAAACAAAAGTCATAGTTATTCAAAAAACCTAAAATGTTTATCTATATAAAAAATATTCATTTAGGATGAAAGAAAATGTCTAATGGTAAAATAGTTTCGTCTTGCATTTTAAAAAGATTACCATACAAATCTGGAGAAGATACAATATGAAAAATAATATAAATTAGATCTTATTTATTACAAATTTATTAAAATCTACAAACTAATTTAATAAAGAAGCTTATAAAAAATAAAAATATTTTGGTATTAGATAAAAGAAAAAATACACCTTATTTTAGCAGTGGCGATGCTAAGGCAAACTTTAAGAAATAGCAAAAAAGGTTTTATCGGTTTCAGAATATATTAACAAATCACAACAATTTGATTACAATTAAGATATAATAGGGCTTAAATTAATATATTAAGTAATTAATTGATGATTTTGGAAATAAATTTTTTAACTGCAATACTTTTGAGTGAATCTCTTACTGATTGAAAATTTTATATTATCCGAATTTTTCTAATTTTTTTATATTATCCGAATTTTATATTATCCGATTTTTCTAATTAACGATCTTGGGCTCGTTGGATTCGTCTCATCGAGCCGCTCGATACGACAAAAGAAGTAGAAGCAATTATGTGTAATATTTTTACCTTCGTGACCAATCAAAGAGGAAATTTATGGAGCATATATAGGAAACATACCTCAATTAGGGTTATGGCTGACTGAACCGAGCAAAATTTAGCATGCTACGTTGACGAAGGAATCCCACTTGAGGTTCAAAAATGTCAACGTCATATGTGTGATAAGTGCACCGGATGTTTCTCGCAAATGACATGAAGAAATATGCATTAGAATTCAGTGTATTATGTGTCTAAAGCTTTATTTGAGATGACTTTCTTATTGCTTCTTAAAGTAGCTTTTTAGTATAAAAAATATAATTTTTATACTAGAAAGCTACTTTAAAAAACAATAAAAAATCCGCCCCAAATGAAGCCTAAATTTATATGCATACATCATTGATGATGAAAATGATCATGCGCTCAAAAAATTTATACCAAAATTGATGTCATCCACTTGGATACATTACTCCCAAATTTGTAAAATTAGCTAGCATTAATCATTTAAAATGATTTTATGTGCTTACAACCACGTTTATTATTATGCATTCAAGTAAAATGATTAGGAGAGCTAATATCATGAATTATGTAAGCTTCAGTTCGAAGGAGACCAATGTATGAATATATATTGGTTGAAAAAAAAAATTATCAAATTGGATGCAAATTTAAGCTAGAAAAAAATTTAAATCTAGATGTATTTTAGCACATATGGATTTCAATTTGACTAAATTAATTCATAAAACTTTCAGATGAGTAAACTCTAATTATATGTCAAATGCTAAATTGATTTTTATAAGCATTTCTCATGTCAAAAGAATGTTTGATTAATTAAATTTTGATCAAGAAAGAACAAGTTACTGAGCTCAGCTTGGAGAGCTAAAATTTCGTTCTCTGCTGCCGAGAGATTTTCTCTTGGTAAAGCCCTTTCTTGTCATTTGTGATGGTGATGTTATTATTTAGCCTTGTTGTTTTATTTTCAGCAAGTACATTCAAGATACCTACCATTGGCATTAATACCAATGCAAGCCATAATCTAAGGCACGTCTCTTGCAGCTTGCTCTCATACCAACTATAAACTGTCCTATGATATTTAACCTTCAAAACAACCTGCACATTGCGTCCAAATGCAGCCTCTCCAATCCTCGGTCAGCCATAAGTCTTTATGCCATTGATTCTACCTACCATGTCATGCTGCTCGTGCATGGCTAACATTGTCGAGAACAGAATCGCTCGTGCCATGGGTATCAAGAAACACAGAGAGGGGCTCAGGGACACCAATTGCGTAGTAAACTTGAACAATGCAGCAACGAGCTAGTCCATTGGCCAAACTTATCTTAAGCAGCAGCCTTCAGTTAAACATTTTTATCATCCGACTCATTGAAAGCTCAAGAGAATAATAATTTATCAACTCTATCAAGTCTGACAACTCAACTTGCTTTTGGAAGAAGCATCGACAGCACAATTACTCAGGATTTGATTGCTCTCAGCCGTGGCACACACTTTCTTCAAGTAAATCAAAAACGAAACCAGTATCTGATGATGGTTTGGCAGCATGCATACTTGATGCATGAGTGCCATGTTGTGACAATTATTTTCAAATTCCCTTTCCATGGCAGCCTACTAAGAATGAGATAGCTCATCTTTCAAGCTTACATCATTCTATCTAAAATAAATTGGTTTTTCACCCATTGCATAACATATAGTTGCAATTTCTATTTCAGAATCCACAATAATTTGCCATTATCGGGCTCTGCACCTGCTTATGTCCTTGCAAGCAGCAGTATCCCTGCCTCCTTCGCAAACACTTGCCTGTTTGCTGAGTTTACCAACTCATCCCTGATCTTGCAATGTGAGAAGTGATAACTTATCAGATGATATGTAAGCAGCCTTCTCTACCACCAACTCCATTTTCTCTGCTGCAGGGACAACACCCTTTTCTGTTTTTAATCCTCACCTTACATTGTTAACAAACATACATCATAGCCCTTTATTCATAACAGATTTCTACACTCACTACAGCCTTTTCTCAGAAGTTATACATATATACACGTACTATTCATGTTATTGGTATTGCAATACAATGAAAGATGGTAGATGCTGTTCATACTTCTTGGGTTCCTCAGTGTTTTATTTCTGCAAGCTGTCTGCACTTCTTCCTCTCACAGATGTAGGTATCAAAATCTCTTCATGATATCAGAGCTATCAGCTTAACTGCAATCCTCCTCCTCTTCTTTCTCTCATCATCCAATGGTGGCTACTTTGAAGACTTCCACTGATCCCTCCGTCCTCTTCCAATCAGACCATCATGAATCTGCCAACCCACCAATCCCCTCTTTAAAATTCCTTATGTCTAATATGAAAAATTTAGTTCACACTCAATTCAATAATGACAACTACCATATGTAGAGATTTCAAATCCTCAAAATTTATTCAACCAACAATTTAAATAGCTATCTAAATGGTTTAACTCCTTGCCCCCCTAAGCAATTTATTTCATCAACCGGCCAAAACCTACCTTTAATACTTGTCAACTAATTGATCAAAATTTTTCCATTGCTCTTTACTCCATCTCTTCCTCCATCTCAACAATTGCTCCATTTCTTTTGATGTCACTGATTTTCAAATTAAGAATCTATCAACAAACCAGCTACTCCTCCAAGTTCGCAACACTAATGTTCACTATCCTCTGTCATCTGCAATCCTGACCACATCTCATACAGCTTTCTCCACTCAGCTCTGCAATCTTGTTCTCTGGCATGACCGTCTCGATGCGCACTCCTCCATCTTGGCGCCCATAGTGCAGCCTCCCACCATCTTGTTTCCTTAATTCTACTTTACTACAACGCAGTTCTTGTAATGTGGCCTAGAGTCACAAGCTATTTTTTTGTACTAGAAGTTGTAATACTTTTTAGCCTTTTAAACTAGCACACTCAGATGTATGGGCACCCTCCCTGATTGCATCATTTAATGGATACAAATACTATGTCATTTTTGTTGATAATTTCTTAAAGTTTTCTTAGTTATTTCCTATGAATAGCAAGGCATAACCCCCCTCATAAATTCATACATTTCATTGCTATGTTTGAAAATTTTTTTCACTCTAAAATTAAACCAAAACTTTCTATTCTCTAAAGATATAACTCAGCAATTCAGCTATCCATCACACTAAAAGAAAGGCATCACCAAATGCAATGTCATCATCTTACTGAGATCAATCGCACACTCCTTAGTGTCGTCAATCATTCCAACTCCTTTTGGCTTGAGACTATCAATTACGATATACCTCATCAATCATCTCCCATCCAAATCCACCAACAACGCATCTCCCTTCCAAATTTTGTACAAAATTGCTCCCTTCTATACTCACCTCAAAACTTTTGGTTGCTTATGCTTTCCCTTGGATGCAATCATTAGCTACCCACAAACTTGGACCATGCTCCGGTGAATGCCTTTTTCTAGATTATTCCATTTCTGACAAAGGACGCCATTACTACAATCTTCTCATGAGTAAAATTCTCATCTCCCGTCATGTTATTTTTCATGAAGCAACATTTTCCTACAAACCTCTCTCAAGCGCCACTACTCGTTCAGTAAATTCTTCCAACCAGCTCAATCCATTCATTTTGCTTCCCACCTCAATCACTTCTCCACTCCATCCAAAAAATACTCTAGCACCTATTTCCTCTAGTTTACACCAACAAACATTTCATCAACCACAATCTCCCCCTCTCTTATAGAGGCCACCCTAGCTAACTCTTCTCCTTACTCCACCTCTTTCCTGGCTCCCATGCCATTCCTCCTAACTGCACCTTATTATCACGGACTTCAAAATTGGCAACCTCAAACCCAAAAATATTTATACACTTACCACCCACACCTTACCTCTAACATTTCCAACATTATTCTGCTAGACCCCTAAATTTCAAGAATGGTGTCAGGCCATATTCAAAAAATTTATTACTCTCTAGCAATAAGGATTTAGGGATATGTATACAGGAGTTATTACTTGTGTTCAAACACAAGGTGGTTTGACCAAGTATTTTTCCTATTTCAGTTGGATTACATCAAGGATCAGCCGTAAGCCCTTATCTTTTTGCTTTAGTCATGGATGTTCTCACTAGACATTTGCAAGAGGATGGACCTTGGTGTATGCTTTTTGCTGATGATATTCTACTTGTTGATAAGACTAGGGAGGGAGTTGAAGGTAAACTCGAATTATGGAGGTCAACCTTAGAGTCTAAAGGTTTTCGTTTGAGTAGATCTAAAACCGAATACATGGAGTATAATTTTAGTAGTAATAGATCTAGTGAGGGGTTTGTGAATTTGAGCGATCAAGTCATCAATATGTGTACTCATTTTAGATATCTTGAGTCCATTGTTCAGAGTGATTGTGAAATAGATGGGGATATTATTAGTAGAATTCAAGTTGGATGGTTGAAGTGGAGGAACTTTGGATTTGTTGCGTGATAGAAAAGTATCACTCAATCTTAAGGAAAAATTTTATAAGATGGTGGTGAGACCTGCAATGCTTTATGGCACAGAATGTTGGCCATTAAAAGAGAAGCATAATATTAAGTTAAGTGTTGCTGAGATGAGGATGCTCAGGTGGATGAGTGGACTTACTCTTAGAGATAGGATACGAAATGAGCATATTCGGGAAAAGGTTGGAGTAATTATAGTGATAGATAAGATTAGAGAGAGTCGCCTTAGGTGGTTTGGTCATGTAAAACATTGGCCTTCCGATGACCCTGTTAGGAGAGTAGATATATTAAATTTGGCCTATGTAGGTAGAGGTAGACCTACAAAGATTTGGTTAAAAAATATTAGAAATGACCTTTCTTCATTAGATTTAAATAAAAATTTGACTTTTAACAGGACATAATGGAGAAAAAGGATTCATGTAGCCAATCCCACATAGTGTGATAAAGGCTTGATGTTGTTGTTGTCTAGCAATAAGGAACCTAGGTTTTAGTTCCTCCACCTTCTAACACCAACATTCTTGGTTGTCACAAGACATATAAAACCAAATTGAATTATGATGGCACCATTAAGCTTCACAAAGCTTGTTTAGTCTTCTCAAGGTTTCAAACATATATATGGCGTCGGTTCTTTGGAAATGTTTGGCCCCATTGCAAAACTGTCAACTATCCGTCTTCTCCTCACTATCGACTTCACAATTCATGGTCAGTCCTCCAACTTGATGTATTTAGTGCGTTTCTCCACAGCACAATAACTCAAGATCTTTACACGGCTTAACCCCAAGGTTTTGTAGACCAATCCAAACCATGTGTGCAAGCTCCATAAATCAATATATGGGCAAAAAAAAACCCTTCGTCAATTGTTTGAAACCTGCTCCTCCATCCTCGTATCTTGATGTTTTCATTTCAATTATTCAAACCCATCTCTTCTCTATTCTAATAAAGGAACGTCTGCGTATCTTCTTCTCTATGTGGATGATATTCTCTTCAATGTCAATGATATCCCCTTACCAACCCCACGTAGTGGGATAAAGGCTTTACGTTGTTATTGTTATTTTTTTCAATGATATCCCCTTCATTAATTCCACCATTTCTGCCCTCAAACAACAATTTTCTATAAAAACTCTACATCCAATTTCACTTTTCCTTGGAATTCAGGTGGTTTCTACTACTGCAGGCCTTCTTCACTTCAAAAACAATATACCCAAGTTCTTTTCATCAAATTCGGATTCGCCAATTATAAACCTGCTCTTACTCCTTTGTCACTTAAATCTTTGGCCCAATAGAATGCAAATCAGTCTTTCAAAATTCCCATGATTTTTCAAAAAATGGCAAGTTCTCTTCAATACCTCACCATCATGGTCCATATATTGCTTTTGCCACTAATCAAATATGTCAGTTTATGCTGTGGCCTCTCAACAAACACTATCACTTACTTAAATGTTTGTTTCACTACATCAAAGGCACCATGAAGTTCGGTCTCTCAATCACCAAAGGTAATCCAATTCTTAACTCTTATGCAGATTCCGATTGGGCCTATGATCCTACAGATCAAAAATCAACATCAAAATATGGCACTTATTTGGGAAACAAGCTCCTCTCTTGGAGTGTCAAAAAGCAGCCTATTATGGCTAAATTGTCTATTAAAGAAAATATCATGCACTCGCCTCCTCCGCTTCTAACAAAATATGGCTCCATTGGTTAATGACTTTAACATCTCGATGCCCTCTCCAACCCCACTTCATTATGACAACATTAAAACTCTTGCCTTGGCCAACAAGCAAGTCTTTCACACTCATACGAAATATATTGAAATTGACTACCACTTTATTCAAGATCGTATTTGCTACCACGAGATCTCTGTTCCAAAGACCACCCGGCCAATCTTCTCACCAATCCACTGTCTCTATCCCGCTTCAACATTCTCAGATCCAAATAAGTACTCCAATAGTCAACATTCTCATACCCAAATAATTAGATCATTAATTTGGGGCGGTCATAATCAAATGATATGCAAGCAGCCTTCTTTACCACCACCTCAATTTTCTCTGCAGCAGGGACATCCACCTTTCTGCCTTTAATCCGCACCTTACACTGTTAACAAACATACATCATAGCCCTATAGTCATAACAGATTTCTGCACTCACTACATAATTTTCCTCATCTGTTATACATATATACATATACTACTTCTCATGTAATTGTTATTGCAAAATAATAAAAGATGGTAGCTGCTGTTCTTACCTCTTCGGTTCCTCAGTGTTTTATTTCTGCAAGCTATTCTGCTCTTCTTCATCTCACCAAATGCAAGTAGACCATATACTGACAGCGACGAAAATCTTGATTTCATGGACCACCGACATGATCGAAGCCACGTCGACGCCGTTACTTACCGTCACGATCGCCTTCAGATGCTAATTCCTCTCCTCACCCGCAACTACAGCATCAATGCGGTGTGAACAAAGGACACAAACCTTGAGAATGCCGGCGACGGTGGATGCGCTGCTGTTTCATTGCACGTTTGCTGACGGATGGAGCTGGTTCTCCGATTCATGCAATAGGCTAATATGCCGAAGGAAGTAAAGAAGATGGCAACAGTGCCAGATCTCTTGATCGGGATCTGTCGGAAGTACCTCACCGGCGGGAATCCACTCGAGGCCGCCTGATTGTCCAATGATGAAGTTATCCAATGAAAAATCCGTCGAAACAGCCCATATCCGGAGATATTGTTTTCCCTTACTATCTTCTAGTGATCGCAGCTTCTCCTTCAGCAGCCTCACGAATAGCCCTTTCCTGTGCCTTCTCTTCTGGCTGCTACCACCTGAAAAGGAGGAATGCCGCTAATGCCGAGCTCAACTCCCATTGGGCAGTGAAGCGCAGAGAAAGGGGATCGAGAACATCACGAACAGAAAAGAAGCACATTGAAATCAAATTCCATCACCTTCGTCTCAATGTCTTGGGTTAACGGCTCCGACAGAGAGGAAGGAGAGGAAGGAAGCGAGGGCGATGGGAGCAAAGCCTCATTTTGCCGCGCGACGGCTCGACCGAGGACCCGAAAAAATAAAGTCCCGATGAAGTTCCTGCTTGCAAAATGGGAAAATGCTTGCAACAATCCCAGATTTTTTTTATATAACGTGGATCAAGAAGCGGAGAGTTTGTTAGGGAGTTTGTTTTAGGGACGAAGGATTCTTATTTTGAATTTCTAATGAAAGAAATAAGAATACTGATTTAGTTTTATATTTTTATTATTAATTTAAAATTTTATTTCTTTCTTTTTTATTTCTTTTTTATTTAAATTATTATTATCTTATTAATTTTTTTTATTTTTTATTTATACTTTTTCCTTAGAATTTCTTTTTTTATTTTAATTTTTTTATTTTATTCTATTTTATATTTCAATTTTATGATTTTTTTATTGATGATTATAACTTCAAATTTATTTTTCTTTATTCTGATTCTATTATTTATTTTGTTACTATTCTTTAAAAATATATATATTTTCTTTGACTTCAACACACGTTAAATGGTGTTAACATAACCTAAAGATCTCAAGGGTCTAATATATATAGGGTATGGGGTACTCTAGGGTTTTAGATTTTTAATAACTAGCTAATGCTAAGTTCTCAGAAATTCACCTATTAAGGTTCTTCAGGAAAGGCCCAACACTAAGAAAAGAATCATAAAAAGGACAACAAATGAAACCCCAAATACTATGGTGGGCTCACAAAGTACATCGTAAATATTGGTGTTGACTGAAGCAATGAACAAATTTCAAAAGAAAGGATATAACTCTTAATTTTGATTTAAACTTGATTTGAGAAAGATTTGATTAGGATTCAATTTTTATTTTGGGCCCAAATTTGATTTGAATTTATTTGATTAGGTTTTTGATAATTTAAATTTTGGCTTTGATGAAAGCCTAGAAGAATCCATGGAGGCTAGATTTACTCAAATTGGAAGGATATGAAAGACATAGAAATATCTAGACATAGGTAAGACTACATCTAAGTAAGACCTAGGCTAGGAGAACATAAACTAAAGAGCCCAGTGGTTGCCCATTGAATCAACTACGAAACAATGGAACAACAAAACCAATGGAAATCAATCCAAAAGCAAGAGTTGAATACTTCTACTAAATCAATTATGGAATTACATAGAATGGTTAATCTTATGAGAGATTCTTTTCCTGAGGATGTTCAATGCCAACACTAGGAGGAGATTGTAGAAACCTGAAGCATTACCTAGATTTACATTGACTAAGCCTTAGCCTATTGTAACATTCATAGCATAGAAGACTAAGGAACCCATAAGGATGATGTGTCTATAGATGCCTAGACACGGATAGACTAGATCTTAAGGTTTCATGATTTCTTTTCATAAGGGTTTACAATGACAATAATAAAAGGACGCCACAATAATCTGAAGCCCTACCTAGATTTATAGTGGCAGGGCCTTAATTAACCTCCTATAACATTCGTGGCATATTGGGGTAAGGAACCCATACGGAGGGAAAATCTATGTATGCCTAAGAAGGGCTAGACTAAATTCTAACCTTTCTTTTCATAAGAGTTTTCAATGGCTACACTAGCAAACGGGACTACAAGGCTTATTCCTAAACTATATATACGATCCAAGTCCTTAATTAATTCTACAACAACATTCATGGCACAATAGATTAAAGAACTCATAAGGAGGATGAATCTATGGGTACCTAAACATGAATAAACTAGATCCTAAAATTTCTTTTCCTAAGAGTTTTTAATGGATACTCTGGGGAAGAGGCCTAGGAGGCTTGTTCCTAACCTAGGTTCACTAATCAATACCTTAATTTTATTGCAACAATCATGGCACAAAATAATAAAGTACTCATAAGGAAGACAAATCTATATATGGATGTTTAGCTAGGGCTAAACTAGAACCTAAGATTTTTTTTTTCCTAAGGGTTTTCATTGGCTACACTAGGGATGGGTGCCTAGGAGGCCTATTCCTAACTTAGATTTATTAACCAAGTCCTTAAGCCTATTGCAATATTCGTGGCATAGTAGACTAAGGAGCCCTAATGAAGATGGATCCATGAATGCCAAGATAGGGCTAGACTGGATCCTAGTGGGTGTTTCATAATAACACTAGGAGGAGATTAGAAGAACCTAAAGCCCTACCTAAACTTACTAGGAGGATGTCACTAGGTGGTTTATTTTGATTTGAGATTTGATAGGGACACAAATTAATATAATTTAAAAAATAATTAGGTTAAAAATATTTCGATCAAATTCTTAGCCATGTTATATTTTAAAAAAAAATTTGAATATTTTAATTGATATATTTGGTTATGATGAATTTCAAAATTTTTGAATTTATTTTGAGAATTGTATAATATAAATTATTTATATATTGTAAAAATAGTAAAACAAATTCAAGGATATAGAGGTGCATTCGAACAAATTTTTAATTTGGACATTTGAACACCCTATTAGATTTTTTTTTTCATTTATAATGCACTATACATGCTTTGAGATTCGTGTAGGATAAATTTTGATTGATTAATCTTATATTGCAATTATTTTGAAGTAATTTAAAATTTTAAGATCCATCCTAAAATTTTTTTTTGTGAGGATTTATGGATGCAGAAATTTCATATAATTTTATAGAATTTTAATGTGAAAAAAAGAATATTGATATATCCTCAAAAAATAATCATCATCACGCACGAATCTCGAGATAAAATTAAATTGTAAACTTTCAAAATTAAATTCAGAACCATCTAAACTTCGATCTCAACAAACTTATAGTTAAATTGAACGTCTCAGAAAAACGAACCCAACGATATCAAATTCGACTCAATCTGAGCCTAAATAAGTCCAAATAGAAGACTCAAAGCATCTTTGGAAGGTTCAAACCATAAATTGGATGATCAAACGATCTCTAAATGTGATATGCTTATAGTCGAATCAAGCAGCTCGACAAGACGAATCCAATGAGCCCAAGATTGCCAAATTCTGATATCATTAAGACATCCCAATGCCCAATAAATGGTCCATGATCAAGGGGATCATTATTGGTTGTCCATTCAAACCACTCCTAAAGTACCATCGGTCTCCCTCCTATTTACTGGTCATGCCACTCCCAAAAAACTACAAATAAACCTCTCATTCTTCATTAAAATGGGGAGGACCATAGGAGGAAGCAGGGGAAGAAGGAAGGAAGAAAATGAATAGAGGAGAGGAAGGGAAATTTGAGATCTCTCTTGCCACCAAGCTCTTCCTCGACCACCGCCCGGCCACCGACTATCATCAGACTGTCATCAGACTTACTCCTAGCCATCGACTATCGCTAGACTTTAGCCCAGCCACCAACTGATGTGGATTTACACCCGATCACCGACTGTCATTGGTCCTTCCGACCTCCATCGCCTGACAATGGTCTTATTGACCATTATCGCCTACTAACTATGGTCCTTCGGACCTCTATCACCATGTAATAGTCTTTCTAACCACTATTACCCACCAACTACTATCCTTCTAACCTACATCGCTAGAAAACAGTCTTCCTGACCACTGTTGCACGCTGACTACGATCCTGTGGGCTCCAAAAATTTGCACCCCAGCCTCCCTGCCATTATTGCTTTCTGCTATCTGGGGGAGTTTTAGCAGATTAAGTTCTGGGGGAAATTTTAGGAAGGCAGATTGGGATTGTAGATAAGACACACCTATAGATTTTTCCCTCATTTTACAAGGACTTTATGATCTAAGTTTTGGTTTCCTATAGGCGTAAGCCCCTATAGTTAATTACCCCTCCCGATAATAAGAGAGAACTTTTGATTAAGGCTAGTCGTCAATGAATATATTATACTCGTAGATATCAGGTATCCATCATATAGTAGCAGTATGGGCTTTGATTTAGATGTTTGGAAATTTGGGTTAAGAAGTTTGATATTTAAAACTAAAAATTTCACCATCTTTCACTTAAAGCAGATGGTGGGGGGAATGATGATGAGCCTGATCAAGATCCCATGGTTTCGTCATCCCGGGCCATTATGGTCCCTAGTTTACTTAGTCAGAGGAGGTAGTTGACCCAACCTGACAAAAGGATCCTTGTCAGCAGCCATAAGTTGCGTCGTCCAAGGGTACCTTGTAGACTTGGGTTGGATGTCTATCTAAGGGGACAAATTTTAATCCACCTTAACTGACAGAGGGCTTTGTGCCTTATTAATTATATCTTATTGATTAATTACTCAATGATTTGATGCCATTGGGGAGCATGCAGACACTGACCATGACCATGATATAATGGTGCCATTTGACAGCGAACCATCCAGTTTAGAGGGTCCTGATCATAACTGCTTACCTACGATGCCATTTGGTGGCGAAACTATAAGTGTGGTGCCACTTGACGGTGAAACCACAAGTTAGAGGACACGTGCCGCATTCTTACTGGAAAAAGCTAGATTGAGAATGGATCCTAGTGATATTCATGACTAGGAATTAGCTCTTTATAAGCTGAGATAATTTTTGGATTTGTCCACCTTGACAAACTTTTACGGAGGATGGATGTGTGTTTGTTTTAAGTGTTAGATGATTTAATTTTAATTTTAAATATTTTTGACTTTGAATTTTTTTTTAATTTTGAATTTATGGGCGTTTGAGGGCACTTAGAAAGCATATAAAATATTTTGGAAATAACCCCTCATGTTGAGATCTACATTCAACACGGCCATCATCGGGGTTTTTAGTGTATTCCATTCATGGCTTGAACCTTGTCGACTTTGTCGAGCTGTCAACAGAGGATTGGTTTCATAAGCTTTATGTCTTTGGTGATGAACCATTCATTTATTAGGCTTTAAAGGGCTAATATAAACTATAAAATAAATATTTTGATCATCACCGTGACAGAATATTTGTTCAATAGTTTGAGCCGTTTTGACTCATATTTACTCATGTAAGAGGATCGGGCTCGAACTCAGATTTATTTGTTGACCTGTATATCGCATCCATAGACGTCATGTGTATATTTATAACATGCTCATCGGGACCCATGCAGGTGTCTGATTACAAATGCCCTTCTGTGTACCTATGTGCATACATATTACAGTGCATGTGTGGGGGCATTTTAAGATATTTGTATGCAATATAAAGGGCTATCTGGCTGTATAGGTGACTATTGTTGCTGAATATGTAGGGTTTTATTTTTAGCTTTGTTGACGCCTTCTATCTGCATGCATAAATATTATAAATTCGATGGTGAGGCTTCGTACTCCAACGGCCCGTGGTCTTTCATTACTTATTCCCTGCTTCGTAGCATTGTCACTTGATTGCCATGAGATACCTCTTTGTTCTAGTGTAGATTCCCTTTGCTCATTCATTGGGAGATCGAATTTATGGCTTATATAGGAATCAATAAGAAGCTCTTCCATTATGCCATCATCATCATTTTTTGTTGTTGGCTTCAATAAAGAATCAATCATTTCAACCTTAGATGATTACATTCTTACTGATGCCCTATACTTTGAAATTAAAGGCTGCTGCTTTGAAAATAATCCTTTTTAGGATCTACAGTATTATGGATCTCTACAAGATGTAACCTCCATTATTAAATAGTTGGTCTCTAAGATAAGTTGAGGTATCTGGGTGCTCTTGTCATTTCTGACTTCTTCAATAAGAACAATAGTCTGATCATTATCAAGGTATTGAGGGAATTTACATTTTCTTGAAGGAACTTTGAAACACTATGAAGTTTAGTTTGAATTTGCTCAAACATCTCTTTCATTCTTACGTGAGGTGTCCTTCTCATGGGAGGATTTGTAGCACCATCATTATGCATGGTACGTTGTGTTGCAATGCCAAATTTTGAAGATCATTTGTACTTCCAAGGCCTATAAATGTCAGAGATGTTTTCTCTCAGACAAAAGGCAAAGAAGAAACTTTGGAATATTAGGAAGTTTAGTTCTAATTTACTCAAACTTTTCTTCCATTCTTACAGAAGGTATCTCTCTTACGGGAGGATTCGTAGCACCATCAGTATGCTTGGTACGTTGTGTTGCAATGCCAAACTTTGAAGATCATTTGCACTTCCAAGGCCTATAGATGTCAGAGATGTTTTCTTTTAGACAAAAGGCAAAGAAGAAACTTTGGAACACTAGGAAGTTTAGTTCTAATTTGTTCAAACATCTCTTCCATTCTTATAGAAGATATATCTCTTACGGGAGAATTTTTGTCCAAGAGGTCAACTGGTATTCATACTCACCATGTGCCCTTGTATACATTTGTGTCCATAGTGGTTCTCCATGTCACAATGTACCCGCTGTTGTTATACATAAATGGATTATGTTTATTTATAGGGACCGACCATATTCAATATGATCTCCTAAAAGTGTTCATAGAAGAACCATTGTTCCTGCATCATGTCCACCTGTCACCAATCTCAGGTGGTGTTTATTATACTTATTTGTAGTGACAGATCCTCCATTATCAATTGCCAATGTCACTTTTTTCAATCAACATGCTAACTGCTTGTATCAGGGCCTTCATTAATGTATGTGGGAGGTACTCATGTATTATGTAGTTGACTGCTATTACTTGCAAATATAGTGCATTGACCTCGTAGGGACTGTTGTAGGAGTCTGCTACATCTATCATGTATCAACTAATGTCGTTCCTTGTATACTCATATATTCAGACATGGATAGTTTGTATTTATTTTTGTATATGCTGTGAATTGATTAGCATTCATTTCTACATGAACCAAGGTCCTGTTCGTCGCGAGTCCCCTGCTAGTGACTTGATGTTTGTTGATATTTATTTGAATAATCAAAATCATCATTTTTTATTTGTATTATGATTATTATTATGCATTTTAGTATTTTGAGTTATGTTCCCTACTGTTCAGTTCAAGTCCCCTGTTTATTCAGTTCAGGTTCAGTTCCCTGTCGTTCGTACAAGTCCTCTGCACATTTGGTTCAAGTTATGTGCATTTCTGTTTAAGTACATGTCCTCTATATTTCTGCTTAAGTGGAGTCTTTTGGTTGTTTAAGTTATGTATATTTCCTTCTAAATTTTGGCAGCATCCTGGCATATCCCCCGTTTAGGGGAAATACGGGGAGTCATAACTTGCCCGCCACGTCAAGAAAGACGTGTACGGTTGATGTTTGTAGATATCGCGACTGTAGTCTTCAATCCCAGCACGCCAAGAAAGGCGTGCATGTGTCTTTAGAGGAACATGTTTAAAATGCACAGTGATTTTTCCACGTACGGGTACTTAAAATTTTGCCCCGACATGCTACGAAAAGTATGCACAAGGCTTGCCTACATCACCGTAAGCGCCGCACCAAGTTTCCTCCTATCATGTTAAGAAAAGAGTGCATAGGGGGCCCCATGACCCACCATAAACATCAAAAATAGGACTTTAGAGGAATTACCTGCCTCATCACGAGCATCGCAACGAACTTCCTCCCACCATACTAAGAAAAGCTCACATGGGTGGTTGTTCACCGCACTACAAGCACCGAGAAAAAGGTTCGTACCTTTATACCTGTGTGGGGGTTGGCGGCGATGGTGTCGGCACATTGGTCGAGGCAAAACAAGTATTTCTTTCTTCTTCTCCTTTTTTTTTCTTTTTTTTTTCTTTTATTTTTTTTCTTCTTTTTTTTTTCCTTTTTTTTTCTTTTTTTTGTCTTTCTTCTTTTTCTCTTTTTTTTCTTTCTTTTTTTCTTCTCTTTTTTTAATCATAATTATAGAGATTAAATATAATAATTAATTATAATTAGAATAATTAATTATTATTAATTATTAATAGTAATAATTAATTATAATTAATATTAACTAATTATAAAAAATATAATTAATTATGATTAAAAATAATTAATCATATTTAATTATTAATAAAAATAATTAATTATGATAATTAGAATTAATATTAACTAATTATAAAAAAATAATTAAATTATAATTAAAAATAGTTAATTCTAATTAATTATTAATAAAAATAATTAATTATGATTAATTATAATTAATGTTAACTAAGTATAAAATCATAATTAATTATAATTATGTTAACTAATTATAATTAAAATAATTAGTTATGATTAAAAATAATTGATCATAATTTATTATTAATAAAAAAATTAATTTTAATTAATTATAATTAATATTAACTAATTATAAAAATTATATTTAATTATAAATATATAAAAAAAAGTAAGATTTGAGCCAGATTTAGGTTCTGTTTGGTAATATAATCTATGCAGGATTTGATGGGATTAGTGCAGCATTTAAGAGGATTTAGGAACTGTCAATCCCATAGCAAGTTAAAGCCTCGATTTCTCTTCCTTTTCCTTAACAGATTATGGGATTTAGCCGAAGAAGCGAACAGAAAGGAAGCTAGCTACCTTCGGATCCAGCAAGCTCCCATCGTATTTTTGATTTGGCAAAGGATCGTGACTTCAGATCCGATATGTAAGGGACGTCATTGAAGGTTCGGGTCTAGGGCAGTCGGATATGGCTGTCGGACGGCGTAGGTGAAGAGGAAGGCGTATACTAGGGCTTTAGATGAGGAGGTCGGGCAAGGATTCCGTGAGAGCAAGAGGTAGAGGGGGTTCGGAGGTCTTGCCAGAAGAAGAGGTCGGAAGAAGCACCATGTGTAAGAGTTTGGTCGCAAGAGAGAAAAAATTGGAGAGGAACTGAATGCCTCGTTTCCTCTCATTTTAACGACACAAGGATTGTGTCGGTCACATCATCGACATGGGATGCCTTCAGCTCCGGACGTTCGAGCAGATAACACAAGATTTTGAGATCATGCGGAGTTCGGCTACGACGTGTAATCACGTATGTGATTTCATTTTTTTTCTTATTTTCCCTGTTGGCATACAATTACAGGTCAACAGGTCCTTATGACCTTTGTTTCTAAACAACGGTCTTCATGACCACTATCGACCGCTGACTCTGGTCTTTCTGATCTTCATCACCAGATTATGATCTTTTTGATCTCCCTCGCCCACTGACTACGGTCGTTCTAACCACTGCTGCTTGAATATGATCTTTCCAACTGACCAAAGGAACATGTAAATATTGATTCTTCTAATTCCCACAATATAATGCACTCTATATGATATATATTTGTTACATCAAGCCAAGGCCTATCCCCCAAAGAAGAGCCTCATTAGTAATCGACTACAAACACTGGTGGATTCATTCAAACTGGGCCAGGCCTCATAATTTTTCCACCTTTTCAGGGGTTTTCATGTAAAATCTCTGGTGTCTTTTATAAACGCTACACCCTCTCTTTTATTTGATTGTGTGATGAATCTTCATACAAAGTTAAAATGTTAAACTTTATATTTCTCTATCACCACGAATATTTCGGGACAAAATAGTTTGGTGCCGTATATGGGAACATGTTTTCTGTCTGGGGGCAAGTTCTCTTCCAACCTCAAAAGGTTATTTATATTAATGTCCTGACATTAGCTATTGTTGCATCAATTTTATGGGAATGAGATGTGGACTGGGAGGCAGTCTTGAATGCAGCCTTGGTTAAGAAGATTCCTCCAACGCTTCCAACATCCAATATGATATCTTGGGATACTATTTTTTATAAAGTTTCTAGCAAATACAAAGATGCTTCCAATAAATTATAAGCTTTATACTGTCCCTAGCTAGACTTCTACTCCTTAGGCAAGTTCTTAATCTTGACCTCAAAAAGATACTAAATGTCTAAAGATAGACCATTCTTCACCTTTGATTTGGGATACATGCGGTACTCTCCCCCTCCCAATCAAGGCATAATCGATCCCTGGGGGATTTCATCTGACCTCTTTCACATAGGTTAATATTATTGAGCAACACTCTAACATATAACCATAGATAGGTCATACATCCTTGGTAGATTCTCTTAGTCTCTTCCACACAGGTTAATGTGATTGAGCAATACTCTAATAAATAGTCTCGGATAGGTCATACATCATTCGTGGATTCTTTAAAGTTTGTGAGGGTTGTTAAACTCTAAAGAACTTATCCCGAGGCTAACCAAGAGAGGGGGGGGGGGGGGGGTGAATTAGCTATTTTAAAAAAATTTTAACAAAATGAGAAATTTAAAACCCCTTGATACGAAAGCAGCTTAGTTTCACAATAACAAAAATTTCAGAGATTTTAAATACAGAACAATTGACAAAAAAATATAGAAATTAAATATGAAAAAATAATCAGAAAGAATACACTAGATTTATAGTGGTTCGATCAACTTGCTTGTATCCACTCTCTGAAAATCTCCTTTCCAGGTGTTGCACTAAAAATAATGTCTCTCTTTTTGCCCACACAACAAGGCGGAGAAGCCCTTATAAAATCCTTCCACCAACCTGGTGAGGTAGAGTATCTTGAATCCTTTTACTCTCTCCTGGAGTAGGCAGAGAACTTGAAAATCCTTTTACTCCCTCCTGGAGTAGGCAGAAAATCTTGAAATCCTTTTACTCCCACCTAGAGTAGGCAGAGAACCTAGATCTAACACTAATGAAAATCTTCCCAGAGCCACCAAGGAACAAGATAAGCAGCTTGACGAAGATGGTGAAACCTTGCTTGGATCAACCTTTATGAATCCCTCGTAACTCCCCCTCATAAAGATTTCTCTCTCTCCCAAGCACTCTCTCTTCCTTCTCTAGCTCTCTCTCAAGAAGGCTAAATAACAAAATATTATCTCAAGGATAATAAGAGAGCTTAAATTCAAAATAACCCTAATTTTCAATATGTCGGCATTGATCGTCCAATACGATCATATAATCATCATGTACGATTAGTTCAAAAATGCCAATTCAGCTATTACGAATTGCATAGCCCTATAGATTAGTTTAAGAGAAATAGACTGATCATTTTGGATGATTATAAAATCATCTCAAATGATTAGTATAAAAATATTAAACTTTTTCTAATATGATCCTCGACGATGCCTTATTGTCCCATGCACTTCTCTATCGTCTGGTATGAAAGAGGTCAATCGTTTTAGACAATTAGTTGAAAAACTATGGTATTCATCTAGGATGATATGTGGCGATCCGTTATCGTCCCATGCTTGTTCTCTAACGTTCAGGACGATCATCACTGATCATCCTGTACGATCGGATCAAATTAAATATAACCATAATTATTCTCCTAATTGCAGGATTAATTTAGGCATGATTGTCATATATCATCCAGGATGATAAATATCGTCTTGTATAATATGTATAAAATTTAAAAAATAAAATATTACCTAAATTATGATTAGCAGCTATTTTTCATAATCTAAACTGATTATCCTATACGATCTATATCGATAGTATGATTAATTTAATCTCTTAATCAATAGGGAAGCCCTAATTTAGATTTTCTATTTTTAACTAATCATCCAATACGATATAAATTGTCCTGTACGATTAGGTCAAAAACCAAAAAAATTCTCTAACTCACCAACCCACTCCCTTGAGTGTATGTGTGCAAGGTTACTTAGCTTGGGGTCCACCAAATACATGACCTGACTTAATAAAGGTAAAAGTACATTAAAATAGAAATTACAGATATAATCAACCCTAATCTACCCGATCTTGAGCTGAGTTACATTATAAGTAAACTTGTGGACCTGAAAGGTTAGTAAGCAAGGTAAACAAAATAGATATGTAATAATAATGATAAAAAAGAAACTATAATATTTATTATCATCAAAATCATAGTACTTGGGCCTAGATTTGCAACAATCTCTCCCTTTTTAATAATGACAAATATTATTGTTAAAAATTTTAAAGCCCTTTGACATTCTTTGAAACTCCCCCTTAGAGGATGAAATTTTGAAAGTAAGGGGAGAATTTTTTTTCATGCAAAAATAGCAAACACTAAGTAAAAAATAAACTAAACACTGAATAGGAAACAAACTTCATTAAAACAGAATATAAAGGTAATTAACAATAAATTACTACTCTCCTTTTGACATCACAAAAAGGAGAAAACAATGGAAAAGCAAAAATGTACAGAAAAAACACCATAGAAGAAAAGAACAACACATACATATGAACAACCAAAACAAATCAAAAAGAAGAAGCAAGCTAGAAAAAGGAATGATCCTTATCTGGTGGAGGAGGTGGTGGTGGTGGCTGAAAGAAATTATGAATGGAAGCAAACTGCTCCCCAAACCAGGCCATATCCTGGTCGTGTTGTTGTTGTTTTTGGGCTACATAGGCATCAAAGCGAGCTAAGTCCTGGGCATGCTGCTGATCCTATGTTGCTACGTAAGATTCAAACTTAACCTCCAACTAATCAAACCTCTCTACCAGCTGATCTATTTGGGACTGCTAGTGGATGGGGGCAAGTGCAGGAATAGGTGCTGGACCTTCCTTATATTTATCTACCTCTCAGTAGCGAGCCTGGCAGTGAGAGGCACTATGAAGGACATGAAAGGAGCTATTGGAATAGAAAACTGGAAAGTGATCAGGTGGTGCAGGATACTGAAGGTTGCATTTGGACTCTAGGATAAAGGAAATGAGATATCCTAAAGCTAGATTGGGCAATTTCTTATGGCGGGGATCTTGAATGACTATTAGATGTTCAAGGTAGTGAATAAGAAGGTCAGCCGCATTAAGTCAATTTCATCCATTATGAAATAAGTTGTAAGAGACAATACTGGAGTAATATTTATCCGATCACCAGCTTTTGGAATTATGGAGTTGTAAAGAATATGCTGGATGATCCTAGCATTTTGTACTAAGGTGTTAATAGTATAAATGTGACTGTTAACATTACATTCTCTCAGATTGTATTGACTTGGGTCCAATCAAAATTAGGATTTGTAGCTTGAATGTGAATTTTTTCACCAATAGTTGAAAGATGGAGAAATTCATGTAGTACTTGGTAGGTGATCTCTACTGACCTCCTATTAACAAAGGATTGGAGGGTAGTGCCCTCACTATTAATTTTTAGGCTAGCAAGAAATTCAAAAAGTAATTCAGAATTGAAGGAAAAGGCCAAAGTAAGGATGAATCCAAGAGTAGTATGGGAAAAAGTTTAAGCACCTAAAAGTTTAACACCACTTGGTTGACTATTTTGGATGGGTTAATTCCTGCACTTTTGTAGCGATGATAAGCTGCTTCATTAGCTTCTTCAGTGAATCTAAGATCAATGGTTCTCCTAGAGGAACTACCTACGAGGGCTCGGGAGCACTTTCCACCAACCATTATAAGGAAGGAAAAGCTCAAGAGGGAAGTAGAAATGATTGGAAGGGTGTGAAGGAAAGGAAGAAAATTAGCTGTTTATAAAGAAATCGCCAGATCATATAGTACGATCATGAGATCATCCTAGAAGATTGGGTGTAATCAATTCATCTAGACAATCGGTCAAAAAGGTTATTTTAATCATCTAGTACGATCAGACATTATACAGAATGATTAGACCTAGGACAATCATCCCGAGGAGTCATCCTGTATGATCATTGACTAAATGGATCGTACAGGATGAACATGTGTATCATCCTAGACGATGTCTCATATTGGATCAGCCCAGCCACATTCAAATCATCCAATAACTTCTGCCATGTGGATCGTCCAATACGATGTATGAATTATACGAGATGATCACTATTAATTATTTTATATAAGCTGTTGGATGTGCTGTGATAGAAGAGGTGTATTTTTATTCAGATCATATAAGACGATGTGGATTATCCTGGATGATATGAGAAAAACAAGAAAAATTCAGGAGATGGAATGTGATGATCAGCAGGTGTTGAAAATAAAGAATAACAATATAAAAAGCATAATACAACACAAAAACCAAACCAAAAACTAGTTATAAATAAAAATCAAAGAAAATTATTTTTTGAATTGATCAACTCTAGTAAATGATAAATTTACCTCATTATTAGATTTAAAAACCCATAGAAATGAATTTACAATGTTGAAATTCAGAAAGGGTAGAAAATCAATCTTGTTAACCCTAGCTCGGACTCCTTATAAGTTAAAATCCTTTTTTAACAAAAATCTAAATAAAAAAAAATAGAAAGGAAAAGTGATCTTTTCAAACTTTATTTCAAAAAAATATCTGATAGGATAATATTGCAAAGTAATCAACCAAAAATCATAATTTTCAAATTCAAGTGTTTGAAGATATCAAGTGGCACATGAATACTTCTAAGATTTAAAGATTTAGAAGAAAAGAAAGCTTATTTTTTGTGGGATTATTTTATACCTCTCTTTAGTTATTTGGTGCACTTTGTGCATCTTTTAATTTTTGATATACTTTGTGTATCTTGCAAGCTCATCTTTTTAATTTTAGGCTCATTTTGTGGCTCTTGTCATTTTTGCAAGCTTGCTTTCTTTCAAAACTTTTAAAGACTTCCAGTTGTGAGATTATCTTCCAGATATAAGAGAAGAAAAACTTACTCTCTAATAAAAGAAAAGTAAACCACAAAATAGTATCATATCTATATGATAAATCCAACAACCTGATTAAGAAAACTTGAAAATGATTTATTGACTTGGAATATTATTCATATGAGATAGATTGACGTAGGAAAATAAAATAGGTCTCTATTTCAAAGTTCAACTTTTAATTTGAAATAAATTTTTATTTCAAGAAAGAAAATATACCACTAAAGGAGTTAGATGAAGAGTGACAATCATCAAATTTTCTTCCTTTAACTATTTTTAGAGGAGTCAAACACCACTTACTAATTTCTAAAACCAAATGTAAGGTAAAAATGTCATTTGAGAATTCAATATCGGAAGTGAGCATTGATCATATTCCTTTTAAAAATACTGGAGAAAAATAAATAGAAAATTAAAAACATAAAATAAAAATACATATAAAGAAATAGACATACAAATAAAACAAAATACTGAACAAAAACTAATAGAAAATTAAAAAGATAAAACATAAAAACATACAAAGAAATAGACATATAAATAAAATAAAATAAACAAAAAGAACAAAAATTAAAAGCATTAATTTCAAGCATGAATATCTATTACACATAATCTGATTCTTAAGATGCTAAAAGTTTTAAAGGGCAGTAGTTTAGTAAAGATATCAGCAAGTTAGTTTTCGTGGCTATATGGTATAGCTCTATGTCTCATTTCTTAACATGATCCCAAATGAATTGGTGCCTTATGTCAATATGTTTAGTCTTGGAGTGTTGGATTGGATTCTTTGAAATGTAGCTGTCACTAGTGTTATCACATAGGATTAAAATTGTGCCTATATGTAATCCTAAATCCAGAATTTGTTGTTTTAACCAAAGGACTTGGGCCACATAACGTTTTAAGGCTATATATCCAGCTTCAGCAGTGGACAGTGCAACTGAGTTCTATTTTCTATTGGACTAGGAGACTAAGGACTATCATATGAATTGACATTTTCTAGAAGTACTTTTTCTATCAACTTGATATCCTATAAAATTTGAATCAGAATATCCTATGATTTCAAAGGAGTTGTTATGCCTAGGATATCAGATTCCTAAGTCTTGTATTCCTAAGAGATATATAAGGATTCTCTTAACAGTAAAGTGGGACTCTTTTAAATCAGCATGAAATCTTGCATAGAGACAAACACTAAATATAATATCAGGTCTGCTAGCAGTCAAGTAAAGAAGTGATCCAATTATTCATCTATATTTCTTTTGATCAATAAATTTTCTATTTGAATCCTTATCTAACTAAATAGTGGAACTCATGAGAGTGTTGATTGGCTTGGCTTTATCTATTTTATATTTCTTAAGGATATCCTTAATGTATTTTGATTGACTAAGAAAAATTTCATCATCCTTTTGCCTTATGCTAAATATAAGAAAGTAGGTTGGTTCTCCCATCATACTTATTTCAAACTCATTACTCATCATTTTTGAAAATTCATCACATAAATTTTTATCAGAAGATCAAAATAGAATATCATCAATATAAATTTAGATAATCAGTAGTTTATCTCCTACCTTTTTAGAAAAAGGGTGGTGCTTACGCTCCCCTTAATAAAGGATCTTTCTAGTAGGAATGTGCTTAGCCTTTCATATAATACCTTAGGTGCCTGTTTTAGTCTATATAATGCTTTTTTCAATTTGAATATATGATTAGAAAATTATGAGTTTTCAAAACCTAAGGGTTATTCAATATACACATCTTCTTTTAGTACCCCATTCAGAAAGGTACTCTTGATATCCATTTTGTATAATTTTATTCCCTTAAAATAAGTAAAGGCTAGTAGCACTCTAATGGCTTCTAATCTAGTTACAGGGGCAAAGGTCTCTTCAAAGTCAATTCCTTCTTTCTGGTTATACCCCTTAGCCACTAATCTTATCTTATTTCTCACCACCACACCAGAAACATTCATTTTATTTTTGAAAACTTATTTAGTTCCAACCACACTCTGGTCTTTAAGTCTTTCAACTAGTTCCCAAATATCATTTCTTATAAATTGATTTAACTCTTCTTGCATGGCTAAGATCCAGAATTCATCAAATAGAGCTTGATTCTTATTAGTGGGTTCAGTCATTAAAATGAATGTAGAGTGGTTTACTTCTTTTCTAAGTCCATACCTAGTTCTAATACATTCAAATGGGTCTCCTAAGATCAATTCTTTAGGATGACTTGAAGAATATCTCCATTCTCTAGGCGGTGTATTTTTAGGTTCTACCCTTTCCTCTAGATTTACAGATTCTACTCCTTGGGTGACTTATACTACTTCTTCTTCATCCACCCTAAACCCTCCAAAATTATTAGATTCATTAAAAATAATATGGGTGGTCTCCTCCATTACTAGTATCCTTTTATTGAAGACTCTATAGGATTTTCTAATATTTAAGTAACCTAGGAACACTCCTTCATCAGATTTTGAGTTAAACTTTTCTAGTTGAGACTTCCCATTATTCAGAATAAAAACTTTATATCCAAAGACATGAAGCTAAGAGAGGTTAGGTGTCCTACCCTTATGGATTTCATAAGGTATCTTGTTTAGCTTGAATCTAACATTAACTTTATTCAAAATATAACAGGCTGTATTCACCACTTCTTCTCAAAAGTATTTAGGAAATAAGTATTCAGCTAACATGGCTCTAACGGCTTCTACTAGGGTCCTGTTCTTTCTTTCAACTACCTTGTTCTTTTGAGGGGTCCTAGGAGCTGAAAAATTATGATCTAACCCTTGTTCCTTACAGTAAGATTCAAAATTTTCATTCTCGAATTCTCCACCATAGTCACTATAAATGGTTAAGATTTTACAACCTAGTTTCCTCTGAATCCAAGTGAAAAAGATCTAAACTCCTCGAATGATTCACTTTTATGAGATAGGAATCTAACTCAAGTAAATCTTAAATAATCATCAACAATCACATACCCATAGACTTTCCCTCTTAGGCTTGCAGTGCTGATAGATCCAAAGAGATCCATGTGAATAACTTTTAAGGGTTTACTAGTAGTAATGTTCTTGATTGAATGAAAGAAGGATTTAGCTTATTTTCCTAACTGATAGACATCACACAGGTGATTCTTAGTGAACTCTAGTTTGGGAATACCGTTCACTAAGTCTTTTAGGGTAATTTTTTTAAGGCTTTTCATACTTTCATAACACATTCTTCTATTCCATAACCAGATCCGTAATTATTTTTAAGCAAAGAGTAGTATCAAATTTAAAGTAACTTAGATCCAGCATCTAGACATTATTGATTCTCCTTTCCTACAAAATAATTTTATTATTTAAGCTTATTATGCAGCTGGTTGACAGAAATTTTATGTTGAAGCATTTATTATAGAGCTGGATGATGCTGAGTAGATTATATTTCAAGCCATCTACAAGTAAAATATTTTCAATAATAAAATTTTTTGAATTGCCAATTATACCTGAGCCCACCACTCTGTTGGTGGTGTTATCTCCAAGTGTCACATTGCCTCCTGCCCTAGCCTCCAGTAAAATGAATTGATTTGCATCTCCAATCATGTGCCTTGAACATCTGTTGTCCAGGTACCTCATGCTTATATGAGGCCTTTTATAAGAGTACCCCTACAAAATCATTAGATGTCAGATTTGAGAACCTAAAGAAGTTTGGATTCCACTTTATGGAATATGGGATGAAATGCTTGCATGCTATACTGTGAATTATGTAATTTTGATCTCCACACTAAATGTATTCTATAGTAAATAGTGCAAGTGTGAGAGATATATTCTAGCATGCCACAAAAAAAATATATAACACCAGAAAAAGGGTTAACTAATCTATGTGGGTGATGGTGCCTCTTCCTAGGTTTGAATGCTTACTATGTTGATGGTTTATGAAATTTTATAAGTGAAGGCGGTATTTTATTTTCTTTAAAAGCAGTTAACATTTTTGCAAAAAATTATTTATATTTTCAAGAATTAAAATTTTTATTTTTAATATATGTTCCCTACTGTTAAATTGAGATACAAGAGTTTCTAATTCCTTAAATGCTTTTTCTAATTCAACATGCGATAATTACAAGGACTCATATTTAGCAATTAAATTAGAATACTTCTTGTTTAAAATATCAAATTCATCTAACAAAGCCATACTATTGCTATCCAGAGTGGAGTGATCTTTCTTAAGCATTCATACTCTTTCTGTAGAATTAAAAAATCAAATTTAAGGCTTGCATGTAACTTTTTAAGCTTTCTATATGAAGAATGAATTTTTTCAAAAACTTCAAATAATTGTTTATAGGTAAGCTCACATATCTCCTCTTGATCAGAATGATTAAGATGATTATCTTACATTAAGCATGAAAGTGCTTATAGGTTGTTAGACCTATTAATTATGTCCCTAGGCTAACCAAGAGGGGGGTGAATTGGTACTTTTAAAAACTCTTAAAAGTTATGAAAACCTTTTATATGAAACTTTAATATATCATACAGTATGATCCAATTCATACAATACGATCAGATATGAAAATTCAGTACTTGTCAACCACAGAAAAATACAGTACAAAATAGAAAATAAAATTAGCAGAAAATAAAATAAGAACAGAGAATACCAGAATTTATAGTAGTTCGATCAAACATGACCTACATCCACTCCCTAGAGACTGCTTCTCTAAGTATTGCACTATACTCAAGTGACTCTTCTTTAGCCCCCATAACAAGGTGGAGAAGCCTTTACAAACTCTCTTCCACCAACCTGGTAAGGCAGAGAACCATCATCCTTTTTCACCCTCCTAGTGAAAGAAGAGAACCCCACATCCTTTCTCACCCTTCTGGTGATGGCATAGTACCATACATCCTTTTTCACCCTCCTGATGATGGTAGAGAATTGAGCCTTCTTGAACAATCCTCTTGTAAGAGCCTTCAAGGAGATTGGGAAGAACTTTGAAGAACGAGTAAGAGAATTTCACCATTGGATAACCTTGTGAATCCCCTCACAATTTCCTTACACTAGATCTCTCACACTTCACTCTTAAAATACTCTCCCAAACACCCTCCTCAAGAGTACTTAAGAGAAATTCATGGAAGACCTCTTTTGACAGTCAGTTTTTAGGACCCTTATATACAAAGGACAAGAAAAATCATTCAAAAACTAAAAATTTCAAGTTTGATGAAGTCAGATCGTACCGTACGATCGACATTCATATGTACGAATAGTTCAAATCATTAAACGATTTGTCCCGTATGATTCAGTACGAACTAATGAATCCCAGATTTTGTACTCTAGAAAATGATGTACGAAAACCAATTGTCCCGTACGATGTCTCGTACGAACCATGAATGCCCCATTTCATACTCTAGAAAATGATATACGAAACCATTTCGTACTGTATAAATAGTTCAAAAATGAGCAGTTAGTCCCGTATGATGGCTTGTACGAACCATGGAACCCCCATTTCATACTCTGGAAAATGATATACAAAATCATTTCATACTATATAAACAGTTCAAAAATGAATAGTTCGTCCCGTATTACGTCATGTACGAACTATAGAAACCACATTTCATACTTTGGAAAATGATATACGAAAATAATTCGTATAATACGAGTTTTATTTAGATTAAAATTTTAATCAGGCAGGTTCATATTAGAGGAGAAATAACACAAATCGTCCCGTACGATTACATATCATATAGTACGATTAGTTAAAAAAATTAAGTTTTATCTCACTCCCATAGTGTGTGTGTGCACAGTTATCCAACATACAATCACACTCTTTCAGACTCAAGAAAAGTAAAAAATTATAGACTTCACTTATAATAAGCTCTAACAAATTAGCTTGAAGTCTTCAGCAGTCTAGAGTGTAAATTTTTTGAAAGACATGTTAGTACACATAAAATAGAAATTCCAATATTTATTAGGAGAAATAATAAACAAACAATAAGCTTTATAATCATCAAAACAACTGATATCAAAACACCTTATTTGAATAATTAGATTTGCACAATTCTCAATAATCTCCCCCTTTTTGATGATGACAAAATAATTATTATTTGAGTTAACAAGTAAATAAAGTTTTTCTCCTAAGCTCCCCCTAAACGTTAGCTCACCCTAAATAAATGATCTATTTGAAACAAGGGGTAAGATAAGAAAATCGAGAGACAAAGACAAGATAAAACAAGCATATATAAATACACACATAACATACATATCAAATAAAAACAAACACACACATGAAAAATGCAACAAAAATATAACAAATGTAACAAATGCAACAAAAATATAAAACAGAATAAACAATATAAACTCCCCCTTTTGACAATAACAAAAAGGGAAACAATCAAAGTAGCTAATGATTAAAATAATGTTAAATGAAAGTGAACTACAATATTAAAATCAGATGTAAAAAGTAATGACTCAAAATGTTTTAAATCACATAATAGCAGGAATAAGAGAAGTCGATCTATGTCAATAATGTAATAAACATATTATATAACCACAATTAGTGCAAAAATGATGAAATAAAATTACTATTGTTCTAATTCAATAGTGACGATCATTGGTTAGTATAATTGAAAAAATATTAAAGGAAAGAATGATTGGCGACATTGCGCATCTTTTGAAATTGAATGGCATATTTTGTGTATCTTATCAATTTTGGGATAATTTTAGGCCTTTTTATAATTTGGCGACATTGCGCATCTTTTCAAATTTGTGGCACACTTTGTGCATATTTTCATTTTTAAGCTCATTTTGTGCCTATAAAAAAAAATCTTTCCAAAAACACAATCTCTTAAACACAAATACAATAATGGACACTTTGAGATATAAACAAGAGCAATATTAAGACATCAAATATGCAACAATTTAAGCTAAGTAATACATGTCTAAAAATAATATAAAAAAAAGATCTTCCAATCTACACCATGTCACAATATAATTAAATATTTTAAGAAATTAGATTATGCACAGAAATTACTATTATAAACAAAATTAAGTCAACATTCTATTAAGTTAATCAACTACATTTGAGTGATGAAATATAACATATTTCTAGTCACAATAACAACCATATAAAAAAATATACAGAAACATAACTTTTTATATTCCATTGAACATATAATGAAGCAAGCTTATATTTCAAATCAACCTAAGAAAAAATATCTAAGCTTGTAAGTACAACCATCATACAAACAAAATAACAATAATCATAACCAATAACAATAATAATAACCACAGTATCCAAGCCTAAAAGAATAACAGAGACAACCAAATACTAAGCCAAACAATAAAAAATCATCACTAGTAATCTGAAGGACCATGATCTGGAGGTGATGGTGGAGCAGTGAACATAGCAAAATAGATATTGATAGAGGCAATATTTGTGTTCACTAACTCAAGCTGGTCACGAAACCAAATTCTATCCTCTGCGTAGTGAGCATCCTGCTGGTTCATTCTGTTCTCAATTTGATCAAATTGCTGATCAAAATAAGTTTTTAACCTATCAAACTGGTGGACCATTTCCTGATAATAATTATGATTAGGTCTAGGTGCAGGAGCTGGTGCTGTTGCAGGTACAGGTTCTTCTTCAGAGTCATCCCGAGAACCCTCTCTCCCAAAGAGTGCTTGAAAAGAAGCATCAGTAAAATAGATTGGCAATTCAGAAGGTCCGTCAGGGTGGACCAAATTATACTTCTTTTCTAAAATGTAAGAAATCATATGACCCAAAGCAAATTTTTTCTTCCCTTTGACACTAGGCTGGCCAATATTAGTAAGAGTATAAAATTAGTCTAGGAGCAATTTGGCTTTATCTATTGGTTGACCAGTCATTATCAAATAGGTAACAGTTGAGAGAAGGGGTGTTATGTTGACTCAATCTCCACCTTTTGGAATTATGGAAGTCCTAAGAACGTGCTAGATAATCCTTGCATTTTGATTTAAGGTGTAAACTCTAGGTAGGTGACTTAGTTGGCTTACACCCCTAAGGACTTGATTTACTTCGGACTAATCATAATCTGCTCTAGAATTCAGAGTGTGAGCTCGAATACCCAGGGTTTTAAGATGAAGAAATGACCCAAAATTCTCCTTAGTGATTTCTACTCATTGTTTAAGGACATAAGAGGTGATCCTAGTGTGATCCTGATTAAATTTCATGTTTGCAAGGAATACATGAAAAAGATCTTTATTGTAGGCGTGAATTAGAGTGAGAATTAACAAGAATTGATTGGAATCAAGGAGTGGCATTACTGCAAAGTGAATCTTATCTTGCAGTAGGATATGAGAAGGACTAATTTTGGAAGCCATAAATCTGTAATATGCCTCCTCATTTTGAGCAGACAAAAAGTTGTCATCCAGTCTTGCCTAGAAGATGAACCCCTAGCATGTCCTGCTCTTTTCCCACTGCTAGACATCTCTACTTTATGGTTCTGAAGAGTTTGGAATGAATGTGAAATGAAAGAAAATGACCATTCTTTATAAAGAAAAAGATCAATCATACAGTATAAAAAACCATTGTACAGGATGAAATAAACTTCGTACGGGATGAAATAAATTTCGTACGTATGAACAAGAACGGCTAAAGATAAAATGAATTTTCATAAACTACTCTTCTCGAGGCATCCTTTCATCCAGACTTTTTGACTACAGGATCGTATAGACGAAGAGGTGTTCATACGGAATAATCAGGAAATGAATGGTCGTCCAGAGACCGTTGGGTTTATCCACGTGAGAAAATGACAGGTCGATCGTACAGACGAACAGGTGTTCATCCAGGATGACCAAATGATTAAAGATCATTCAGGTGATGATTAGGTTCGTCTTTATCTGAATAGACAACATAGATCGTACATACGAATGATATGTTCGTACATACGATCATCAATAATAACTAACACTAACCAAAAATAAATCCCCATTAATACAGACGAACCTGTACATATCGTACGATACGATGATGTCATTGTACAGTATGAATAGATTACAAAAACACAGTTTTATCTCCTCAACTCTCTAGATTCTCATACACATGCTACATAATTCGTATCATATGAAATAATTTCGTACAGTATGAAAATAGCAAAAATCCAAACTACAAAGAAAAACTCAAAACTTTTCAAAGTGAAATATTTTTCATTTTTTTACATAAAATACAAATAATAAAAAGGCATTGTGACATAAATACAATCAAAAACAAAAAATTTACAACTTATACTGCACAAACTTGACATAAACAAACAGTAAATCACACACAAAATAATGTTTGTAGAAATTTTAATTATGCATTAAGATCAATCACACCTAGCTTTGTCTTTAAGATACTAAATGTGTCAAAAGCTAGTGATTTTGTGAAAATATCTGCAAGTTGATCCTTAGTAGCAACATGATGTAATTTAATTTTCCCTTTTGCTATATGATCTCTTATAAAATGATGCCTTATATCGATATGCTTGGTTCTAGAATGTTGAATAGGATTCTTTGAAATGCATATGGCACTAGTGTTATCACAGAAGATTGGTATTGTACCAAATGAAAATTTTAAATCAATTAACTATTGTATTAACCAAAGCACTTGTGCAACACAACTTTCTAAGGCAATATATTCTGCTTCAACTGTAGAAAGTGCTACTTAATTTTGTTTCCTACTGGACCAAGATACTAAAGAGTTTTAAATGAATTGACAAGTTTTATATGTACTTTTCCAATCAACCCTAAGCTTGTAAAATCTGAATTTGAATATCCAATTATTTCAAATGTAGAGCGGTGCTTAGGATACCAAATCCCTAAGTTTTGAGTTCCCAAAAGATATCTCAATATTCTTTTCACTGCTATCAAATATAATTCCTTTGGATCAGATTGAAATCTAGCACATAAGCAAACACTAAATATAATATCTGGTCTACTAGCTATCAAGTAAAGTAATGATCTAATTATTCCTCTAAACTTTTTTTATCAACAGATTTTTCCTTAAGGTCCTTATCTAACTGTACTAAGGAATTCATGGGTGTAGTCACTAGTTTAACATTATCCATTTCATACTTTTTAAGGATGTCCTTAACATATTTAGACTGACTAAGAAAAGTTCATTCCTCATTTCATTTTATGCTAAAACCAAGAAAATAACTCAAGTGTCCCATCAAACTCATCTCAAATTCACTACTCATTATTTTTAAAAATTCATCACATAAAGTTTTAACAGTTGATCCAAAAATGATATCATCAATATATACTTGAATAATAACTATCTCATTTTCTTTTCTTTTCAAAAAGAGAGTGGTGTCCACACTTCCTTTAACAAATGATCCTTTTAATAGAAAAGTGTTTAACCTCTCATACCATGCCCTTGGTGTATATTTTAGTCCATATAATATCTTTTCCAATTCAAAAATATGACTAGAGAATTTAAAATTTTTAAAATCTGGAGGTTGCTCAAAATAAACATCCTCTTCTATCACCTCATTCAAAAAGGCACTTTTAAAATTCATTTGATATAATTTAAAACCTTTAAAACAGGCAAATACTAACAAAACCCTAATTGCTTCAAGACTTGCTACAGGGGCAAATGTCTCCTCAAAATCAATCCATTCTATTTGATTATACCCCTTAGCTACCAATCTAGCCTTATTTCTAATCATAACCCCCGAATCATTCATTTTGTTTTTGAATACCCACTTAGTCTCAACTACACTTTGATCCTTTGGCCTTTCAATTAACTCCTAAATATCATTTCTTATAAGTTGATTCAATTCTTCTTGCATGGCCAAAATCTAAAATTTATCCAAAAGTGCTTGATTTATATTAGTGGGTTCAATCATTGAAATAAAGGCTAAATGATTGACTTCTTTCCTCAAACCATGCCTAGTCCTAACTCATTCACTTGGGTCTCCTAAAATTAACTCTTTAGGATGACTCTTGGGATAATTCCATTCTCTAGGCAATTTATTTTCTTCTTGATTTTTAACCCTTTCTTCCACTTCTATATTTTCAAGTCCTTAGGTTTTTTCCTCAACTTCATCTTCATCCAACCTAAACCCTCCAGTATTATTAAATTCATCAAAAATAACATGAGTGGTCTCCTCAACTACCAATATCCTTCTATTAAAAACTCTATAGAATTTTCCAACACTTGAATATCCTAGAAAAATTCCTTCATCAGATTTAGGATAAAATTTTCCTAAGAGAGTTTTTCCATTATTATGTATAAACACTTTACATCTAAAAAGATATAAATGTGAGAAGTTGGGAATGCTACCTTTAAGAAGTTCATAGGGTGTTTTATTTAATTTTGATATAATGTACATTCTATTCAATACATAGCATGCTGTACTAACTGCTTCAGCCGAAAAATATTTTGGAAGTGAATACTCTGCCAATATGGCTCTAGTAATTTTAATTAATGTCGTATTCTTTTTCTCAACTACTCCATTATATTGAGGTGTCCTAGAAGCTAAGAAGTTATGATCTATCCCATGAGATTTATAAAATTATCAAATAATTCATTTTTAAATTCTACCCCATGATCACTTTGGATAGTCATAATTTCTAAACCTAGCTTTCTCTGAATCTAAGTGGCAAAATCTCTAAACTCCTCAAATGATTCACTCTTATGATTCAAAAAACTAATCCATGTAAATCTAGAATAATCATCTATAATTATAAACCCAAATCTTTTTCCTCCTAAACTTAAGGTACTAACGGGTCCAAAGAGATCCATGTGAAGAATTTCTAAGGGCTTGCTAGTTCTAATTCCTTAATTGAATTAAAGGAGAATTTCACTTGCTTTCCTAATTGACATGCATCACATAAATGATCTTTTAAAAAGTCTAATTTGGGTACTCCTCTAACTAACACTTTTTGGATGATTTTTCTAAGATTTCTCATGCTAGCATGACAAAGTCTTCTATGCCATAACCACGACTCATCAGATACAGTTTTCAAATAAAAAGTAGTAAAAGATTTTAGAGAATTCAAATCTAGCATGTAAATATTATTTACTTTATCACCATTCAACATAATAACTCCATTTTGACTAATGACACATCTAGTAGGCAAGAATTTTATATGATAACCTTTATCGTACAGTTGACTTATGCTCAACAGATTATGTTTTAAGCCTTCTACTAATAGAATATTTTCAATCATAAAATTTCTAGAGTTTCTAATCATACCTGTACCTACTACTCTCTTGGTAGTATTATCTCCAAGTGTAACCTTGCCTCCATTCCTGGCTTCCAGTGATATGAATTGATTAGCATCTCCAGTCATATGCTTTGAACAGCCACTATCTAGGTACCAAATGCTCTCATGAGGTCTTGTGTGAGAGCATTCTTACAAAATTATCAAATGTTAAACTTGGGAACCCAAACAAATTTGGGTTCTCCTTTTGGCAATTTTAAATCAGATGCATGTGTGATATGCTCTGTTCTATGCATCTTAGGTATCCATACTAAATATGTTATATGATGAACAATACAAGTGTGAGAAATATGTTCAATCATACCACAAGAAAAACACTTTACTCCAGGGAAATGATTCATTAATCTATGTGCCCTATAAGTTCTTCTTTTAGATTTTGAATTAATTGACTTGTGATAGATTTTGTGAAAATCTTCAATTTTAGGTGGTTTCCTATTTTTCTCAAGTGCTTTCAATTTAACTTTAAGATATGCATTTGTACTTTCTAGAATCGAATTATCAATCTTCAAATTATGCTCTCTACTATCCGATTAATCCATAAATATTTTGAAATCATTTTTAAGTTCAGTGTGTGATGATTTTAAAAGTTCATACTATTTATTTAAATCATTAAACTCATCCAACAATGTCATGTGGTTGTTACTAATTAATGCATAGTCATTTCTAAGGATTTCATACTCTTTTTGTAATTCTAAGTAATCAAAATTTAGTTTGGCATACAGTTTCTTTAGTTTCCTATATGCAGAATGAATGCGCTCAGAAATTTTAAATAATTCATCATAGCTTAAGTCATATACCTCCTCTTGAACGGAATGATCAAGATTATCATTCATCAAGCACAAATTTAAGACTTCCTCTTCAGGTGCTATTTCTGAGGAATCTGAAGCTAAGTCCGCCCAAAAAGCTTGTTGAAGTTTCTTCTTTCCCCTTCTATGCTTTGGTTTATCCTTGGCTTTCTCCTTGCTAGGATTGGCCTTGAGATTAGGGCACTCAATCTTTATGTGTCTTGGCTTCCTGCACTCATAGCAAATAACATCATTAGAAGCCTTAACAATTTTATGAAACTTACCTTTGTTCCACTATTGGCGTCTTCTCTGCTTTCTCCTTAGGAAACTTTTGAATTACCTTATCATTAAGACAATGTCTTCCTCATCCTCAGGTAGTGACTGATCACTGTCTGAACCATCCACCTTCAATGCTATATTCTTCTCCTTTCGTTTGTCACCTGCATTAATCTGTTTTTGAGCCACAGATTACTCACAAGAAATTAGTGATTCAAGAAGATTGTCAATAGAATAAGTATTTAAATCTTTTGATTCAGTTATAACAGTTATCTTTGCATCATAAGCAGTAGGCAAACAATGAAGTATTTTTTTCACTTTTTTTGTATTTGTCAATTCCCTACGTAAGGCATGCAATGAAGTGGATATATGTATAAATCGAGTATACATATCAGAGATTGACTCATTCAATTTCATGTTGAAGAGTTCATAGTTGTGTAAAAGAGTATTCAATCTAGTTTGCTTCACTTCATTTATACCTTCATATGTAATACAAAATCTATCCCAAAATTTTTTTTTCAGATTTACAAGTAAAAACATGCATATAGTCTTCAAATTTAAGAGCACAAAAAAAACTATTCAAGCATTTTGCATTCAATTAAGCTAATTCACATTCTTCTATAGTCCATTCAGCAAAAGGTGTTTGAATTCTAATTCCTTCTACAATTCTAGTAGGTTCAGTGTAACCTTCCTATACTAAGATCCACATGTGATAGTCAAGAGATTGCAGAAATGTAGACATGTGAGTTTTCCAAAAATTAAATGGGATATTATCAAACAGTAGAGGTCTAGTGATCGAATAATCCTCATGTGTGTTTCAGTTTCCAAAATCGAATTTCAAAAAGTAATTTAAACAGTAATTTTTAACTGAGACCACTTGAAAGTGCATATAGGTTGTTAGACCTATTAATTATGTCCCTAGGCTAACCAAGAGGGGGGAAAATTGGTACTTTTAAAAACTCTTGGAAGTTTTGAAAACCTTTTATATGAAACTTTAATATATTATATAGTATGATCTAATTCATATAGTACGATCAGATGTAAAAATTTAGTACTTGTCAACCATAGGAAAATACAGTATAAAATAGAAAATAAAATTTGCAGAAAATAAAATAAGAACAGAGAACACCAGAATTTATAGTGGTTCGATCAAACACGACCTACATCCACTGCCTGGAGACTCCTTCTCTAGGTATTACACTATACTCAAGTGTCTATCCTTTAGCCCCCACAGTAAGGCAAAGAAGCCTTTACAAACTCTCTTCCACCAACTCGGTGCGGCAAAGAACCGTCATACTTTTTCACCCTCCTAGTGAAGGTAGAGAACCCCAGGTCCTTTCTCACCCTCCTGGTGATGGTAGAGTACCACGCATCCTTTTTCACCCTCCTGGTGATGGTAGAGAACCGAGCCTTCTTGAACAATCCTCTTGCAAGATCCTTCAAGGAGATTGGGAAGAACTTTGAAGAACAAGTAAGAGAATCTCACCGTTAGATAACCTTATGAATCCCCTCACAATTTCCTTACACTAGATCTCTCACACTTCACTCTCAAAATACTCTCCCAAACACCCTCCTCAAGAGCACTCAAGAGAAATTCATGGAAGACCTCTTTTTGATAGTCAGTTTTTAGGACCCTTATATACAAAGGACAAGAAAAATTGTCTAAAAATTAAAAATTTTAAGTTTGATGAAGTCAGATTATACTGTACGATCGACATTCATACATATGAACAGTTCAAATCATTGAACGATTCATTCCGTACGATTCAGGATGAACTAATGAATCCCAGATTTTGTAATCTGAAAAATGATGTACGAAAACCAATCATCCCATACGAACTGTTCAAAAATGAACAGTTTATCTCGTACGATGTCTCGTACGAATCATGAATGCCCCATTTTGTACTCTAGAATATGATGTAGAAAATAATTTTGTATTGTACAAACTGTTCAAAAATGAACAGTTCGTCCCATACGATGTCTTGTACGAACCATGGAACCCCTATTTCATACTCTGAAAAATGATATACGAAACCATTTTATAATGTACGAACAGTTCAAAAATGAATAGTTCATCTCGTACGATGTCTTGTATGAACTATAGAATCCCCATTTCGTACTCTAGAAAATAATATACGAAATCATTTCGTACTGTACGAACAGTTCAAAAATGAACAGTTCATCCCGTACGATGTCTTGTACGAACTGTAGAAGCCCCATTTCATACTCTGAAAAATGGTGTATGAAAGTAATTCGTACAATACGAGTTTTACTTATATTAAAATTTTAATCAGGCAGGTTCGTATTAGAGGAGAAATAACAAAAATCGTCCCGTATGATCACATATCGTATAGTACAATTAGTTAAAAAAAATTAAGTTTTATTTCACTCCCCCAGTGTATGTGTGCATAGTTATCCAACTTACAATCACTCTCTCTCAGACTCAAGAAAAGTAAAAACTACAGGCTTCACTTACAATAAACTCTAGCAAATTAACTTGAAGTCTTCAGCAGTCTGGAGTGTGAATTTCCTGAAAGATATGTTAGTACACACAAAATAGAAATTCCAATATTTGTTAGGAGAAATAATAAATAAATAATAAGCTTTTTTAATCATCAAAATAACTCATATCAAAACACCTTACTTGAATAAACAGATTTGCATAATTCTCAACAAAGCATAGGTTGGTTACCTCCTTTTCTGCTTCAATTTCCGAAGAGTTTGATGTTGAGTCTGCCTAGAAGGCTTTTTTGAGTCCTTTGCTTTCCTTTTCTAAATTTAGGCTTTTCTTCACCATTCTCCTTGTTTCCGTAAGCTTTAAGAATTGGGAAATTAGACTTCAGGTGTCCTGGCTTCCAGCATTCAAAATATATAATATCAGAAAAAACTTTAGAATTCATGCCAGTCTTACCTTTATTCCATTTCTGATGATGCTTTTGTTTTCTCTTTAGAAAGCTTTTGAAATGCCTAATCATCAAGGCAATGTTATCTTCATCTTGTTCAGAAGAGTCACTGTAAGAGTCATTAGCCTTTAAGGCTATAATTTTCTCTTTCTTTTTTTCGCCTACATCAAACTATCTTTGATTCACTCCTTGCTCGTAGGCAATGAGTGACCAAAGTAAGTCATCAAAGGAATAAATATTCAAATCTTTAGATTCCATAATGATAGTGATTTTTGTATCATAAAAAGAAGGTAAACACCGTAAAATCTTATTAACTTTTTTATAGTTGGTAAGCTCTCTTACTAAGGCATATAGCGAAGTAACAATTTGAGTAAACCTAGTATACATTTCAGAAATAGATTCACTAGGTTTCATGTAAAAAAGTTTATAGTCATGAAGCAGAATATTAAACCTAGATTATTTTACTTTATTAGTTCTGTCATAAGTTATGCATAGTTTATCCCAAATTTCTATTCCAGTTTAACAAGTAGAGACACATATGTAATCTTTAAATTTTAGAGCACAAAAAATAGTTATAATATTTAGCATTCAATTGGGCTAAATCTCTATCTTCTATGCTCCATTCAGCAAAAGGTATTCAGTTTTAATGCCATTCACTAATCTAAAAGATGCAGAATATCCTTCCTGAACTAACATCCACATGCGATAATCAATTGATTGTAAAAGGTGGACATGCGAATTTTCCAAAAATCAAAAGGAATATTATCAAGTAATGATGTTCATGTAATTGAATATTCTTCTACAGTATTTCGATTACCAAAATTAGCCATGGATCTTTTTTCAAAAGTTTTCTAAAATTTAATTTATGAATCCTTCTATGATACTACTTGAAAGTTCATGAGAGTTATTAAACCCTAAAGAACTATTCCCAAGGCCAACTAAGAGGGGGGTGAATTGGTTATTTTAAGAAAACTTTAACAAAATGAGAAATTTAAAATCCCTTGATGTGGAAGCAGCTTAGTTTCACAATAACAAAAATTTTAAGATTTCAAGCACAGAATAATTCACAGAAAAATATAGAAATTAAATGTGAAAAAATAATCAGAAAGAACACACTAGATTTACAGTGGTTCGATCAACTTGACCTACTTCCACTCCCCAGAAACCACATTTCCAGGCATTGCACTAAAAGTAGTGTCTCTCTTTTTACCCCTATAGCAAGGTAGAAAAGCCCTTACAAAATCTTTTCACCGACCAGGTGAGGCAAAGCACCTAAAATCCTTTTACTCCCTCCTAGAGTAGGTAGAGAATTTGAAAATCCTTTTACTTCCTCCTAGAGTAGGTAGAAAACCTTGAAATTCTTTTACTTCCACCTATAGTAGGTAGAGAACCTGGATCTGATGCTAATGAAAATCTTCCCAAAGCTACTAAGGAACCAAACAAGCAGCTTGACAAAGATGGTGGAAACCTTGCTTGGAGCAACCTTTGTGAATCCCTTATAATTTTCTCTCACAATGATTTCTCTCTCTCCCAAGCTCTCTCTCTTCCTTCTCTAGCTCTCCCTCAAGAAGGCTAAACAGCAAAAGATTATCTCAAGGATAATAAGAGAGCTTAAATAGAGAGCCTTCAAAAAAGCCCTAATTTTTATATGGTGGCACTGATCGTCCAGTACGATCATACGATCATCCTATATGATTAGTTCAAAAATACCAATTCAGCCAGTATGAATTATATAACATGTACGATTAGTTCAAGAGAAATAGACTGATCATCCCGGGCGATTATAAAATTATCCCGGATGATTAGTATAAAAATATTGAACTTCATCTAGTACGATCCTCGGTGATGCCTTATCATCCCATGCACTTCTCTGTCATCTGGTAAGAAAGAGGTCAATCATCCTGAACAATTAGTTGAAAAATTATGGTATTTATCTAGAACGATATGTAGCGATCCCTTATCGCCCCATGCCTATTCTCTATCGTCTAGGACAATCATTACCAATTATCTTATATAATCAGATTGAATCAAATTTTACTATAATTATTCTTTTAATTGCATGATTAATTTAGGAATGATTGTCATATATCATCCAAGATGATAAGGATCGTTATGTACGATATGTACAAAATTCATAAAATAAAATATTACCTAAATTATAATTGGCGGCTATTTTTCATAATCTGAACTGATTATCTAGTATGATCTATATCGTATAGTACGATTAGTTTAATCTATTAATTAACAAGGATGGTCTAATTTGGGTTTTCTATTTTTAACTAATCATCTAGTACGTTATATATTTGTCCTATACAATTAGGTCAAAAATTAAAAAATTTCTCTAACTCACCAACCCACTCCCTTAAGTGTGTGCGTGTAAGGTTACTTAGCTTGGGATCCACCAGATAGATGACTTGACTCAAGAAAGGTAAAAGAACATTAAAATAAAAATTAAAGACATAATCGACCCTAGTCTTGAGCTGATTTGCATTGTAAGTGAACTTGTGGATCTAAAAGGTTAGTAAGCAAGATAAACAAAATAGATATATAATAATAGTGGTAGAAAAGACACTATAATATTTATTATCATCAAAATCTCAATACTTGTGCCCATATTAACAACAATTCTCTCAGCCTTTCTCATACAGATTAACGTTATTGAGTGATGCTCTCACAAATAATCTAAGATAGGTTATATATCCTTGGTGGATTCTCTCAGCCTCTTCTATATAAGTTAATATTATCGAGCAATACTCTAACAAATAACTTTTGATAGGTCAAACATCCATTATGGATATTTATATCTTTTTCATTACAAAGTAATGCTTTAACAAATAACTCCAAGAATCCTTACCTATAAGGTAGCCTTAAAGAAAAGCTAGTAATGGATAAGGTCCTCACTAGAAAGACTCCATGATAGCAAGTGGTTGATAGGGTCATCACTTATTCAAAAACCTTTGAAGGCTAATAAGCCTTAAAAGGCACATATATACAAAGACCCTAGCAGGCTAAAAAGCCTCAAAAGGCACAGGTACATTAAAATCTCAGAAGGCTTAAGCCTCAAATGATATACACTTTTTAATTATATTAAAATCTCAGAAGAATAAAAGTTATAAAAGAGATAAATTTCTCTAATCTAGTTGCTATGATCAAGAGGCGTAGGGGGCAATATATCAAAGCATATCTCAAAATTACATAAATAACTTAGTTTTTTCTGGGGGAGAAGTTCATATCAAATGAAGAATAAGCATTGATTTCATATAAATATTTCAAATTTATATATAATGCTATTGGATTTAGATAACAAAATTCTACATCAGGTTTGAGTGTACATTCATTTTCACTAGAAGCTAAAACTAAAATTACATCGGCATCATCTTGTGTACTATAATAAATCAAGATGATAAAAATGCCTTACAAACCACTGACCTTCAGTTAATTGGCAACTTAAGCATGCTGTTAGATTAGGGCGATCGACATAATGTTTAATCCCATCAATCTGGATATTCACATTCTGCCTCCATCAGTATACTATCTTCAACATAATGAAATATCTCTTTCATTAAGGAAAGATCGAAGCCCTAATAAGCCTTTGATTATTTGGCACTTTTTATAAGCTGCTAAACTACTTCCATCGGCACACCACCTGACCACCTTCATTAGGTCATTTATTATTCTCCTCCAGTTATTATTATTGTCAACTACTCTGAATAGAGTGCTGCCATCATCGGCCCTTTGCTTATTACTTGCCTTCGATCCTCCACCTCTTATCATTCATCATTAGCCTCTCGCCTAGCTTCTATTAACAGAACACCCTCCACTTGTCTCCTTTAACACACCACCCAACCACCGATTGTTATTGGACTTCCACCTAATAGTCGATCGCCTCTGAATTTCCACCTGGACTCTGATCGCTACAATACTTATATCGGGATGTTGATCGCCATCGAACTTTCATTCAACTGCCGATCGTCGTCAGACTTCTACTCAATCAACGTCTTAATACATCTACTAATAATCACTGGTTCTCCTATTGGGTGCTACTACTACCAGATCTTTTCAAATTGCCCTAACATACAAGAGAGAGTTGATCTTCTTCTATCAAGGGTTATCTTTTGAGAGAATAAACTCTCATTGTGACTTTTTCTATCAACAGAGGGGCATTGAAGCTTGACAAGGGATGCCACCTAACTCCAACAGTGGAATGCCTTTAATGTAAGAATAAAACCAGAAGAGAAGAAAATTGAAGGAGGAGAAAGTTTGTTCTACACAAAAGAGGGGCACTGAAGGTTGATAGGGTGATGCCACCTATCTCAGACAGTGGAATGCCTCTAATATAAAAAAAAGCTAGATGAGAAGAAAATGGAAGAAGGAGAATGTTTCTTTTACATAAAAGAGGGGTACTAAAGCTTGATAGAGGATGCCACCTATCTTAGACAGTGGAATATCTCTAATGTAAAAAGAAAGGAGGAAAAATAGAAATAAGGTAAACAAATTTTGCTTCTACATAACGAGGGGCCATAAAATTTGATAGAGGATAACACATGTACAAGATTAAGGGAATGCCTCTACTATAAGAAGACTAGGGGAGAAGAGAAAAAGAAATAGTGCAATTTTTCACCAGTCCCAAGGGGACTATTTATAGGTAAAAAAGGAAGGAGAAACATTCTGCAGGAACAAGAATATTCCAAAAATATTTCAAGAATAAGAATATTCTAACAATATTCAAAGAATATTCTGAGAGAATAAGAATATTCTTGAGAATATTATTTAAAAGAGAGAGAGAGAGAAAGAAAAATCTCTTTAAAAAAACTCTCTCTAAAATAGAATTATTAAGTTAACTACAGCCGGTGGCTATAGTTGGCGCTCCAACCTTCGTACTATGTCGAAATAGCTCCTACAAACCATGCGGGTAAGTTGGGCAGCAGCCGACAGATGCATGGGTAAGTGGGCATAGTACAGTAGCACAGGAAGGTGCATGGTAGCACTACATAGTGCAAGAAGGCGAGCAACAGCGCACGAGCGTACAGGCAGGCGGGCACTGCACGTGGGTTTGGCAACAGTGCATGGTGACAGCTGGTTAATTCAACTACCATGTTGATTCATTGCCCTATTTGGTCCAAGTAGTCCAATTCAGACATTTTTGGAGTCCATTGGATCATTTTTTGATGTTCCAGACTCAATTTTGGCACTTTTAGAGTTATTCGGGAACTCACGGACATAATCAAGCCATTTTAAAATTCTAAAGCACATTAGGAGTTTCTTAGAAGCTATGACTCATATTTTTGGACTTCTAGGACTTCGAAATCCAAAAATAGGTGGCAGCTTATATACCCCCCAAAATTAATCATAATCGAGCACAAATCTCGAGGCAAAATCAAGTTTGAAACTTTCAAAATTTAATTCAAAACTATTTGAACTCTAATCTTAGCAAACTTATAGTTGTTAATTCAAACGAAGGTTCTTTTGACCTTCGTTGTCGGACTATGGTCCTTTTGACCTCCATTGTTAGATAATGATCTTTCTGACCACTGTCACACATCGACTACGATCCTTCCTGTAATAGACCAAATTTTGACTTTGCCTATTTTTTTTGGAGTCATTATAACTCCAAATCATAATCTGTCTTCTGCATAGTATTTTGATTTTGGTATTTTACTTGCACGAATTTTTTCGTAATTTTTGGGCACTGGTGAAAATCCTTAAAGAATTTGTACTTGTCAGTACAAGTGAAGATTTTGGGACCGTCGGGTGTCCGTTTTGCAAACCAATTTTACTAATGCTTTTTAAATAATATGATTTATTTTATGTATATTTTTTTGTAATTTTTAAAGCCTTAAATGATTTATTAGAATTTTATATTAAAGAAATTAATTAAATAAATTTTATAATATTAAATTATTATTTTAATTAAATGTCCTAAGTCACTAACTCGTTTTAAAGCCTCATCCCTTCTCATTTTGCATAACAGAGAGTTGGCATGAGAGGAATTTGAGAGAAAGAGAGGAGAGAGAAAAGAAGTCTTGGATTTGGAGGCCGCGGTGCGATTTTTATCAGTCAGGCTAGTTAGGATATTTGCTCGTCTCGTTGTAAGGAATCCATACCCTATTTTTGATTTCAAAGATTTTATTTTTTTAGTATTTTTTTGATCAAATTTATGTTTTTATTATCAAAAAATATGAATAACTTTGTATTGGCAAAACTTTTACGGCGTAACTTTTTGTATGTTGTAGAGATCATGATTATGAGCATTTTGAGTATTTATTTGAGATTTTTCACCAGGTGATTTTAAAATACAACAATTTTTATCTACCTAAAAATTTATTTTGACCTCTAAAAGTAGTAGTATAGTACAATAAAAGTCTTAAATATTATTTTACACAATCTCTGGTTATTTGGTAATTTTCTAAAAGTGTGAATTTTTGTCTAATAGGATTCTTTATTTTCTACTGTTCTGACATTTTGGCATCTTCTTAATTAAGCTCAATTTTGCATTATTTGCTGTAATGCATTGAAAATGGACGTGGATATATACTTGAGTAATAGCTGGGTGTTATTACTGCTATAGTATTATGAGAATAATATGCAGTGTGAAATAAATAAGTAAAGACTGGTTGACTCGTTGGCTGGAGACTGATTGACCTGTATTGGATGGTGGGCCAATGGGCTTTCCTTTAAATATTATGGTTTGGTGTTATCCTATACTAATTCACGTGATACACTGATTGAGAGTTATAAGAAGATTATTACTGTGCCGACATGCAAAGAGTGATGACTCTTTATTGAGCTAATGGTTTACTAACATTGATACTAACACTGAAAAATATCGTGATAAACAGGACTTCTTACTTATTTAGTGTGACTACTGAAATAAATATTTTTGAGGTATTATTCTTATTATTGTATGATTTTATTAGTACTACACGGATTTATTGATATTAGATTATTCTATTGCTCTTGCCACCGAATTGTTATTGTTACCAAATTAGATATTGATATTATTGATGCTACTGATTAACTGTACTGATACTAAATATGTGATATACTGAGCATGTGATATAGAATACCTAGATAGTATAAATACACTCTTATATGATTTTACTATATTGACATGATTTCAACCATCTTTATCAATATTTTAATTGGATGCTTTATCCTTTTTCTACAGATATGATGATTATTTTATAAATTTCACACTCGTACTAGTTTTCTGCTTTACTAGTTTTTGTACTATAGTATTTTACTATTTATATATTTATTACTATTGCATTTGAGTTTTACTATTCTTGCACTTATTCAATGATCATATGACTGCTACTCCTATGATTTGATCTTTAACAAGCATATTGTTCTTTTACCGTGCTTTAAATTCAGTTATATGTTTTGGTGACCTACTAGGCTTTTAGCTCATTATATGTGATTTTAAATGATTTCAGGTAAAGAGCCTGCTACTTGAAGCTTTATACTGATGCTAGTATAGTTTTTACATTAGCTTTTGGTTCATGTACTTTTGTAGCCAGTGTGGCTATTATATATATTCTTTTGGATGCTAGTTGTGGATTATAAGGATTAAATGTATTAATGTGAATTATATTTTTCGTATTTTATTTGTTTTCTTTAATGCAATTAAATTAACTCTAAATGTCTGTATTGATCTGGTTGATAAATAATTGAAAAAAAAATAAAATAGAGAATCAAAAATATATTCTTTCACTTAAATCATGGGACGTTACAAATGGTATCAGAGCAATAGTTAGTGAAAGAATTTACATATACCCAGAGCCACAATAATGATTATATTAATTAGTGATTAAGTACATTTAGAGATTTATTTTGTTTTGAAGAATCAATTTTGTATTTATATTTATTTATTTTATATTTGTATTTGTATTTAATATTTTTTTTATTTATTAGGCAAATGGACCAAAAAGGGAAGACATCTGAATTTGCTACTAAAGTATTTTTGATAACATCTAAGAATATGGAAAAGTTTGCTAACATGATCGCTCAGATAGTGAGTGATAAATTAGCAAAATATTTTGGAGAGAATTTTAAAAAAATTGGTGAAAGTAACAGGAAAAGAACTGGTAACATTGTTAGAGCACCTAATACACTATGATGTATATGGTGTGGGAGAAGACATGTGGGACACTGTTATAGGATAATAGGAAAATGCTTTCGATGTGCTGATTATGGACACCGAATGGCAGAATATTCATTACCTGGACTTGGGCAAGGATCTATTAAAACTGAAAACATGCAGTTGGAATCTGTGAAAGATGTTCATCAAGTGCCTGAAAATATGATTGGTATGATTTTATTTAATTTATTGCTTAGAACGAGATTTTTTCAATGATTTTGAATTGATTTTTTTTTATGATTTATATCTAAGATATATTCTTAAGTTTTGAACCAATTTGAATTAATTTTATATTACTCTTGGTAAATGTCGAGGGCGATATTTTTTTTAGGTGGGTAGATTGTAATAGATCAAATTTTGACTTTATTAATTTTTTTTGGAGTCATTATAACTCCAAATTATAATTTGTCTTCTTCATAGTATTTTGATTTTGGTATTTTACTTACATGAATTTTTTCATAATTTTTGGGCACCGGTGAAAATCCTTAAGGAATTTGTACCTGTCAGTACAAGTGAAAATTTTGGGACCGTTGAGTGTCCGTTTCATAAACCAATTTCACCAATACTTTCTAAATAATATGATTTGTTTTATGAATATTTGTTTTATAATTTTTAAAGCCTTAAAATGATTTATTAGAATTTTATATTAAAGATATTAATTAAATAAATTATATAATATTAAATTATTATTTTAATTAAATATCCTAAGCCACTAACTCATTTTAAAGCCTCATCCCTTCTCATTTCACGTAACAGAGAGTTGGCATGAGAGGAATTTGAGAGAAAGAGAGGAGAGAGAAAAGAAAGCCTTGGATTTGGAGGCCGCGGTGTTATTTTTGTCAGTCAGGCTAGTTGTGATAATTGCTCGTATCGCTGTAAGAAATTCATACCCTATTTCTGATTTCAAAGATTTTATATTTTTTGTATTGTTTTTATCAAATTTATGTTTTCATTACCGAAAAATATGAATAACTTTGTTTTGGCAAAACTTTCACCGCGTAACCTTTTGTATGTTGTAGAGTTCATGATTATGAGCATTTTGAGTATTTATTTGAGAGTTTTCACTGGGTGATTTTAAAAATATAATGATTTTTATCTACCCAAAAATTTATTTTGATCTCTAAAAATAGTGGTGTAGTATAATAGAAGTCTTAAAATATTATTTTACACAATCCCTGGTAATTTAATAATTTTCTAAAAATGTGAATTTTTGCCTAATAGGATTCTTTGTTATCTAATGTTATGGCATTTTGGCATCTTTTTAATTAAGCTCAATTTTGCATTATTTACTGTAATGCATTGAAAATGGATGTGGATATATGCTTGAGTAATAGCTGGTCGTTATTACTGCTATAGTATTATGAGAATAATATACAGTGTTATAAATAAGTAAAGACTGGTTTATCCATTGGTTGGAGACTGATTAACCTGTATAGGATGGTGGGCCGATGGACTTTCCTTTAAATATTATGGTTTGGTGTTATCCTATACTAATTCACGTAATACACTTATTAAGAGTTATAAGAAGATTATTACTGTGCTGACAGACAAAGAGTGACGACTCTTTTTACTGAGCCAATGGTTTACTAACACTGATATTAACACTAAAAAAACTGTGATAAATAGGGCTTCTTACTTATTTAGTGTGACTACTGAAATATATATTTTTGAGGTATTATTCTTATTATTGTATGATTTTATTAGTACTACATGAATTTATTGATATTACATTATTTTATTGCTCCTACCACCGGATTATTATTGTTACCAAATTAGATATTGATATTATTAATACTGCTAATTAATTATCTTGATACTAAACATGTGATATAATAAGTACATGATATAATATCCGAATAGTATAGATACACTCTTATATGATTTTACTATATTGACATGATTTTAATAGTCTTTATCAATATTTTGATTTGATGCTTTATCCAATTTCTGTATTGATTGGTTATGAATACGATGATTATTTTATAAATTTGACACTCGTACTGGTTTACTACTTTACTAGTTTTTGTATTGCAGTGTTTTACTATTTATAGATTTTCTATTATTGTATTTGAGTTTTACTATTCTTGCACTTATTCAATGATCATATGACTGCTACTCCTATGATTTGATCCTTAACAAGCATATTGCTCTTTTACCATACTTTGAATTCAATTATAGGTTTGGATGACTTGTTGGGCTTTTAGCTTATTATATGTGGTTTTAAATGATTTCAGGTAAAGAGCCAGGTGCTTGAAGCTTTATACTGATACTAGTATAGTTTTTATGTTAGCTTTTGGTTCATGTATTTTTATAGCCAGTGTGGCTATTATATATATTCTTTTGGACTCTAGTTGTGGATTGTAAGGATTAACTGTAGTAATGTGAATTATATTTTTTGTATTTTATTTGTTTTTTTTTAATGTAATTAATCAACTCTGGATGTCTGTATTGATTTGGCTGATAAATGATTGAAAAAAAAAAACAAAATAGAGAATCAAAAATATATTCTTTCACTTAGATCATGGGACGTTACACTTCCGACCTCCATCTCCAAGCTACGGTCCTTCCTACCTCCGTTGTAAGACAATGGTCTTTTTGACCACTATCGCCTGCCAACCATAGTCCTTTTGACCTCCGTCACTAGACTATGGTCCTTCTGATCTCTATCACTAGACTATGGTCTTCCCAACCTCTCTCGCCCGCCGACTATGGTCCTTCCAACCACCGTCACCTAAATACGATCTTTTTGACCTCAGTCACTCGCCGACTATGGTCCTGCTGACCAAATGAACATGTAAATACTGATTCTTCCAATTCCCACCATGAAATGCACTCTACATGATGTATATTCGCTACATCAAGCCAATGCCTTCCCTAAGGAAGGGCCTCATTTGTTATCGACTGCAAACACTAGTGGATTCATTCAACCTTGTCCAGGCCCCATTTTTCCCCCCTTTTTAGGAGTTTTCACATAAAAACTCTGGTGTCTTTTATGAACACTACACCCTCTCTTTTATTTAATTGTGTGCTGGATTTTTGTACAAAGCTAAGTGTTAAACTTTATATTTCTCTATCGCCGTGAATATTCCAAGACGCAACAAATATATATAATGAAAAATGAGTCTATTGTAAATTAAGTGATATATATATATATATATATATATATATTATAAAAGGGATTTATGATTCTTCCCAAGTAAAATCCTAACCTTTCTTTTAAATTATTCAAATTTAGTAAATGTTAAAGGCTGACAAATTAAGTAGAGTAGGAACTGAAGAGGTTTGGTTTGACGAATGATGAAAGAGAGATTGAATTGATTTGATTAGGTCTATATGCTATTGATAATGCATTTTTTATTTAATTATTTTTATGAATTTTCTATTATTATCATAATTCTTTGTATTTTTGAAAATATCATAAATATATATTATTGAAAAAATTATTATTATTATTTTAAGTTTGAATTAATACTACTATGAGATATGGTAGCAAGATGTGTTATTATTGAGGGTATTGATTTGCTTGCTACATTCATGATAGTTACACATTTCACTTAATTGTTAATACCCTTATTTTTTAATTTCTCAACTTAGAGAAATTTTGCAACTAAAATGAGAAACCCCACAACTATAAACCTAAAAAGCTAAGAGGTTATTTGGGATTACTTTTATAATAGTGGCTGACAATGGGTGTGATAGTTGTTTAAAAAAATATTTGAAACATTTCAAAATTATTTTGATTGTTTTAAAAAATATATTTCTTTTTTTGAAAAATAAAAATAAAAATAGTTAAAAACACACACATACTATATATATATCTATATATATTGATGAGAATAAAAAAGAATTTTTTATGAGAATATTATTAAATTTAAATTAAACAAATTGAAATAATAACTAGCAGAAAATAAAAAAGAGACATACTAATTATTAATGAGAATATTATTAAATTTAAATTAAACAATTTATTTTCTTACTAATCCTTTATGTGCTCCCATTCTCAATTGACAGTAGCAAGCTATATATGTGCTTTCTAATTTAGAGGCTCTCACATCTGTGGACATAATTATGATAAATTTCTTCATATTCACATAGATTTATTTGACCATGCCATGCATAATTAGATACAAGCAAAAAAATATATTTAACAAAAATAGTTTTATTGCTAATGAAAAATAAATTTAATTTCAATAGTACTCTATTTAAGAAATAATATAATGCTAATGAAACATAATTATATTGCAAATATCTTTTCAACTTGATTTTATTTACTTTATTATTCAATTTGAGAATATTCTTATTTTCTACTTGAATAATGACTATTAAAGAAATTATAGTTCCATCAATTCGAGAAGTTTTTTTTTTTGAGTGAATCTCTCATAGATTGGAAATATTTTATTATCTGATATTTTCTAAGTAATATATTGACAAATTTTTGCTTGTTTATTTCTAAGCATGCTTAGTACTTTACAAAGTGTATGCCGATTCATATCTAATTACTTAAATCGGAGAATTGATTAATAATTATATATTGTTCCCAATTCATATTTTTATAAACTATAAACTTTGAGAAAAGTTTAAATCTATAAATAAAAATTATATATATGTCTAAAACAAATTACAATTCACAATAATGAAATATTATAAATTGTTGAGAATGGTGCAAATCTGTTTATTCAAGTGAGTTTTTGATGATTACAAAAGCTTATTGTTTGTTTATTATTTCTCCTAATATATACTGGAAAAATCTGTGTTGTGTGTACTAACAATTTATTTCCGGAAAATCACAATCCAGACAGTGGAAGACTTCAAATTACTTTGGTTAGAATTTATTAATCTTGGAGTCTATGTTTTTCTTTTATTTCTTGAGTCTGAGTGATGTGATTGTAATTGGGTAATCATGCACACACACTCTAGGGGAGTGAGATAAAATATATTTTCTAAAACTAATTGTACTGTACGATTTCGAATCGTACGGGATGATTTATGTTGTTTATCCTTTAATACGAACCTGCCTGGTTTAAAATTTTTTCTAAGTATAATTCGTATAGTAAGAAATATTTTCGTACATCATTTTTCAGAGTACGAAATGGGAGCTTACATGGTTCGTACTATATCATACGGGATAAACTATTCAATTTTTTGAACTGATCGAACAATACGAACAGGCTTTGTATATCATTTTCCAGAGTACGAAATGGGAGCTTGCATGGTTCGTACTAAATCATACAGGATGAACTGTTCATACAGTACGAATGGGTTTTGTATATCATTTTATAGAGTACAAAAATGGGGTTACATAGTTCATACGGGATGAATTGTTCATTTCTTAAACTATTCGTACGGTATGCTTGTCGATCGTATGGGACGATCCTACTTCATAAAACTTAAAATTTTTAATTTTTGGATAGTTTTTCTTGTCCTTTGTATTTAAGGTTCCTAAAAACTGATTGTCCAACTAATCTTCTACGAATGTTTTCTTGAGAGTGGAAGGGAGAGTGAATAGGAAGAGTATTTGGGAGTAAGTGTGGTGAGATCTTTGAAGAGAAAATTATGAGGGGATTCACAAGATTGCCCAAGTGTGAAGATCTCATTATTTATATTTCAAGTCTCTTCCCTATCTTTTTGAAGACTCTTGAGAGAAGATCTTTGAAGAAGATTCGATTCTCTGCCATCACCAGGAGGGTGAAAAAGGATGCTTGGTTCTCTACTGACACGTGGAGGGTATGAAAGGACCAGTGGGTTCTCTGCTTTCACCAGGAGGATAAAAAAGGATGATGGTTCTCTTCATTCATCAGGAGGGTGAAAAAGGATGATGGTCCTTTTCCGCACCAAGGTTTGGTGGAAGAGAGTTTGTAAGGGCTTCTCCATCTTACTGTGAGGGAAAAAGGAGAGTCACTTTGGTTTAGTGCAATACCTAGAGAAGGAGTCTCTAAGGAGTGGATGTAGGTCGTGTTTGATTGAACCACTATAAATCTGGTGTTCTCTGTTCTTATTTTTTATTTTCTGCATTGTTAATTTTTGCATTGCACTTTATTTTTCTATGGTTGAAAAGTAGAAAATTCATAATTGTTCGTATAGTACAAATTAGATTGTACTGTATGATTTACATAAAGTTTTAATAAAAGGTTTTCAAAAATATCCATGAGTTTTTTTTAAAGTACCAATTCACCCCCCCTTGGTTAGCCTAGGGACATAATCAATAGGTTTAACATCCTATTTGCTCTTTCAACTGGTATCAGAGCCTATTTCAAAAAATATTGTTTAAATTACTTTTTGAAATTCGATCATGGCTAATTTTGGAAACCGAAACACACCTGAGGGTTATTCGATCACTAGACCTCCATTATTTGATAATATCCTGTTTGATTTTTAAAAAACTCACATGTCTACTTTTTACAATCATTTGACTATCGCATATGGATTTAAGTACAAGAAGGTTACACTGAACCTACTAGACTTGTAGATGGAATTAGAATTCAAACACCTTTTGTTGATTGGACTGTAGAAGAAGGTGAATTAGCTTAATTGAATGCTAAGTATTTAAATAGTTTCTTTTGTGCATTGAAATCGGAAGACTACATGCGTATTTCTACTTATAAATCTGGAAAAGAGATTTGGGATAGGCTTTACATTACATATGAAAGAACTAATGAAGTGAAAAAATCTAGATTGAACATTCTATTGCATGACTATGAACTCTTTCGCATGAAATTGAATGAGTCAATCTTTGACATGTATACTCATTTTACACAGATAGTAACTTCATTGCATGCCTTAGGTAGGGAACTAACCAATTCTAAAAGAATATATAAGATATTACGTTGTTTGCCTACTTCTTATGATGTAAAGATTACTACTATAATAGAGTCAAAAGACTTAAATATTTACTCTATTGACAATCTGCTTGGATCAATAATTGCTCACGAGCAAAGAGTGATTCAAAGACAGATTGATATAGGTGATAGATGAAAAGAAAAGAACATTGCATTAAAAATAGATGACTCTAAGAATGATCAGTCCCAGCCTGAGGATGAAGAGGATATTTCCTTAATGATAAGGCACTTCAAAAGTTTCCTAAGGGGGAAGTAGAGGAGATGCCATCCATGGAACAAAGGTAAGTTCCATAAAAATGTTAAGACTTCTAATGATGTTATTTGTTATGAGTGCAGGAAGCCAGGATACATAAAGACCGATTGCCCTAATCTCAAAGCCAATCCTAGCAAGGAGAAAGACGAGGAGAAACCAAAGGATATAAGAGGTAAGAAGAGACTATATCGAGCATTTTGAGCGGACTCAGCTTCAGATTCCTCAGAAATAGTACCTGAAGAGGAAGTCACTAATTTATGCTTAATGGTTGACAATCTTGATCATTCAGATCAAGAGGAGATATGTGATTTAAATTATGATGAATTATTTATAGTTTCTGAGCGCATTCATTCTGCATATAGGAAACTAAAGAAATTACATACCAAGTTAAATTTGAATTACTTAGAGCTGCAAAAAGAATATGAAATTCTTAGGAAAGACCATGCATTAATTGATAGCAACCACATGACTTTGTTGGATGAATTTGATGATTTGAATAAATAGTATGAACTTTTAAAATTATCACACACTAAATTTGAAATGATTTAAAAAATTTTATTGATGAATTGAATAATAGAGAGCACAATTTGAAGATTAAAATTTCAATTCTAGAGAGTGTTAACTCATATCTTGAAGTTAAATTGAAAGCACTTGAGAAAAATAGGATTTCACCCAAACTTGAAGATTTTCACAAATCTTACCACAACTTAATTAGTTCAAAATCTAAGAGAAGATCTTACAGTACACATAGATTGGTAAATCTTTTCTCTGGAGTAAAATATTTTTCTTGTGGTATGATTGGGCATATTTCCCACACTTGTACTATTTATCGTAGAACACATTTAGTGTGGAGACCTAAGGTGCATATTACACATGCATCTGGTTTTAAATTGCCAAGAGGTGAACCCAAATTTATTTGGGTTCCCAAGTCTAATATTTGATGATTTTGTAGGAATGCTCTCATACAAGACCCCGTGAGAGTATTTGGTACCTGGATAATGGCTGTTCAAAGTATATGACTGGAGATGCGAATCAATTCATATCGCTGGAAGTCAGGAATGGAGGCAAGGTTATACTTGGAGATAATACCACCAAGAGAGTGGTAGGTACAAGTAAGATTAGAAATTTTATGATTAAAAATATTCTGTTAGAAGAAAGTTTAAAACATAATCTGTTGAGCATAAGTCAACTGTGAGATAAATATTATCATATAAAATTCTTGCCTACTAGTTGTGTTATTAGTCAAAATGAAATTGTTGTGTTGAATAGTGATAGAGTAAATAGTGTGTACATGCTAGATTTGAATTCTGTAAAATCTTCTACTACTTTTTATTTGAAAACTGTATCTGATGAGTCATGGTTATGGCATAGAAGACTTTGTCATGCTAGCATGAGAAATCTTAGGAAAATCACCCAAAAAGAGTTAGCTAGAGGAGTACCCAAATTAGACTTTATAAAAGATCACTTATGTGATGTATGTCAACTAGAAAAATAAGTTAAATTCTCCTTTAATTTAATCAAGAAAATTAGAACTAGTAAGCCCTTAGAAATTCTTCACATGGATCTCTTTGGACTCGTTAGTACTTTAAGTCTAGGAGAAAAAAATGTTTGGGTATGTAATTGTGGATGATTATTCAAGATTCATATGGATTAGATTTTTAAATTAAAAGAGTGAATCATTTGAGGAGTTTAGAGATTTTGCAACTTAGATTCAGAGAAAATTAGGATTTAAAATTATTACTATCCAAAGTGACCATGGGAAAGAATTTGAAAATGAATTGTTTGCTAATTTTTGTAAATCTCATGGAATATACCATGACTTCTCAGCTTCTAGGACACATCAGCATAATGGAGTAGTTGAGAGAAAGAACAGGACATTAATTGAAACTGCTAGAGCCATGTTGGCAGAATACTTACTTCTAAAATATTTTTGAGCTGAAGTAATTAGCACCGCATGCTATGTATTAAATAGGGTGTACATTAGATCAAAATTAAATAAGACACCCTATGAACTTCTTAAGGGTAGAAATCCCAACCTCTTACACCTACATATTTTTGGATGTAAAGTGTTCATACATAATAATTAAAAAATTCTCTTAGGTAAATTTGATCCTAAATCTGATTAAAGAATTTTTCTAGGATATTCAAGTATTAGCAAATCCTATAGAGTTTTTATAGAAGGACATTGGTAGTTGAGGAGACCACTCATATTATTTTTGATGAATCGGATAATTATGAAGGGTCTAGGTTGGATGAAGATGAAATTGAGGAAATAACCCAAGGACTTGAAAATGAAAAAACTTAAAGAAAGGGTTAAAAATGAGAAAGAAAACCAATTGTCTAAGGAATGAAAATTTATTAAAAGTCTTCCTAAAGAGTTGATTTTAGGTGACCCAAGTGAAGGAGTTATGACTAAGCATGGTTTGAGAAAAGAAGTAAATCCGCTTTTATTTCAATGATTGAACCCATTAGTGTAAATCAAGCACTTTCAGATGAGTTTTGGATTATTGCTATCTTTGATGAGTTAAATAAATTTGCTAGAAATGATATTTGAGAATTGATAGAAAAATCGAAAGATTAAAGTATTATTGAAATAAAATGAGTATTTAAAAATAAGATGAATGATTCTAGAGTGATTATAAGGAATAAAGCAAGGTTAATGGCTAAGGGGTATAATTAGATTAAGGAAATTAATTTTGAGGAGACTTTTGCCCCGATAGCCATACTTGAGGCAGTTAGAGTGCTTTTAGCCTATGCTTATTTTAAAGGTTTTAAGTTGTATCAAATAGATGTTAAGAGTGCCGTTTTAAATGGGATGATAAAAGAGGATATTTATGTTGAACAACCTCCAGGTTTTGAAAATGCATAATTTCCTAATCATGTTTTCAAATTGAAACAGGTAATATATGGACTTAAATAGGCACCTAGAGCTTGATATAAAAGGTTAATCACTTTCCTACTTGAACGATTATTTATAAAAGGGAGTGTGGACACCATTCTCTTTATAAAAAGAGTAGTAGATGAAATACTCATTATTTAAATTTATGTGGATACTATCTTATTTGGATCTACCGATAAAAATCTTTGTGATGAATTTTCAAAAATAATGAGTAAGAAATTTGAGATGAGCTTAATTGGAGACTTAAGTTATTTTTTAGGGTTTAGCATTAAGTAGGATGAGGATGGAACCTTTCTAAGCCAGTCAAAATATGTTATAAACATCCTTAAGAAGTATAAAATATATAAGGCTAAACCAGTGAATGCACCCATGAGTTCCTCAGTGCAGTTAGATAAGGATCCTAAAAGAAAATTAGTTGATCAAAAGAAGTTTAGAGGGATGATTGGATCTTTGCTTTACTTAACAGCTAGCAGACTGGATATCATGTTTAGTGTTTATTTATGTGTTAGATTTTAAGCAGATCCTAAAGAGTCACATCTGACTGCAGTTAAGAGAATTATGAGATATCTTTTAGGGACTCAAAATTTAGAAATTTGGTATCCTAAGAATAACACTGCATTTAAAATTATTAGATACTCTGATTTAGATTTTGTTGGTCATAGGGTTGATAGAAAAAGTACATCTGGAACTTATCAATTTATAGGAAACTCCTAAGTTTCTTGGTCTAGTAGAAAACAGAACTCAGTAGCCCTTTCAACTACAGAAGCTGAGTATATTATCTTAAGAAGTTATGTTACACAAGTGCTTTGGTTAAAACAACAGCTAATTGACTTAGATTTTTCTTTTGGCACAATTCCAATCTTTTATGATAACACTAGTGTCATATGCATTTCAAAGAATCCTATTCAACATTCTAGAACCAAGCACATCGATATAAGGCATCATTTTATAAGAGATCATGTAGCAAAAGTGAAAATTGAATTACATCATGTTGCTACTAAGGATCAACATGCAGATATTTTCGCAAAACTACTAGCTTTTGACACATTTAGCATTGTAAGGATAAGGCTAGGTGTAATTGATCTTAATGCATAATTGAAATTTTTGCAAATGTTGTTTTGTGTGAGATCATATATTTATTTATGTCAAGTTTGTGCAATATAAATTGTATGTTTTTGTCTTGTTTTTAATTATATTTTGTCGCTTTATTTTTTATTATTGTTTGTACTTTAATAAAAAATGAAAAATATTTTACTTTGAAAAGTTTTTGAGCTCTCCATGTATTGTTATTTTTGTTGTTCTGTTCATACTGTATGAAATTATTTCGTACAATACAAATTCTGTAGCGTGTGTATAAAAATTTGTAGAGTTAAGGGGATAGAATTATCTTTTTAATAATTCATATTGTACGATGAAGTCATCGTACTGTATGATATGTATAGGTTTATCTGTATGAATGGGTATGAGTTTACAGTTATTACTGATTGTACGTACGAATGTATCGTTCATCTGTATGATCATTGTTGTTATTTTTGGATAAGGACGAAACCAACCGTCATCAAAATGATCTTTAATAGTCTGATCGTCCCAGACGAACATGTGACCGTCTGTATGATCGGAAAGTCAAAAATCTTATATGAAAGGATGCATCGGGAAGGGTAGTTTACGAAAATCTGTTTCATTTTTGGTCATTTCTGTTTGTATGTACGAAAGTTATTTCATCTCGTATAAAATTTATTTCATCCCGTACGAAATCTTTTCGTACTGTATGATTGATCATTTTTCTTTATATAGAAGGGGAGTTTTTCATTCTTTTCACTTCCATTTTAAACCCTTCAAAGTCACGAATTAGAGATGTCTGGTAGTGGGAAGAGATCATGAAATATTAGAGGATCATCCTCCATACAGGATTGGGATGACAATTTTTTGTTATTTTTGTTTCTATTTCAGAGTGTTCATTATTGTATTTGTGTCAAGAGATTGTGATTTTGAAAAGAAATTTTTTAAAGTAGGCACAAAATGAGCCTAAAAATAAAAAAATGCACAAAGTGTGCCATTCAATTTGAAAAGATGTGCAATGTCGCCAATCATTTCTTTCCTTTATCATTTTCTCATTTATACTAATCAATGATTACCACTATTGAATTAGAAAATTATTAATTTTATTTCATCATTTCTATAATAATTGTGATTACTTAATATGTCTACTATATTACTGATATAGATCAACTTTTCTTATCTTTGTTATTTTGTGATTTAAACTTTTGAGTTTTTATCTTTTTTGCATCTGATTTTAATAGTGAAATTATGATTCATCTAACATTATCTTACTCATCAGCTACTTTGATTCTTTTCTTTTTTGTTGTTGTCAATAGGGAGAGTTTGTTTGATATATTTTTCTTGATTTTGATTTTTTTTTGTTTGATTTGCATGTTATGTGTGTATCTGTGTGTATTTGTTTTGTCTTGTCTCTCTATTTTTTAAATAAACCCTTTTTTTCAAATAAATCATTCATTTAGGGGGAGCTTACTTTTAGGGGGAGCTTAGGAGAAAATTTACGTTTAAGTTTACTTGTTAACTCAAATAATAATTATTTTATCATCATCAAAAAGGGGGAGATTATTGAGAATGGTATAAATCTATTTATTGAAGTGAGTTTTTGATGTAAATTTTTTATGATTATAAAAGCTTATTATTGGTTTATTATTTCTCCTAACATATACTGAAAAAATCTGTGTTGTGTATACTAACAGTTCATTTCAGGAAAATCATAATCCAGATAGTGAAAGACTTCAAATTACTTTAGTTAGAATTTATTAGTCTTGGAGTCTGTATTTTTTTTTCTTTTCTTGAGTCTGACTGATGTGATTGTAATTGGGTAATCATTTACACACACACACTAGGAGAGTGAGACAAAACGTATTTTTTAAAACTAATCGTACTATACAATTTTGAATTGTATGGGACAATTTGTGTTATTTCTCCTCTAATACGAACCTGCCCAGTTTAAAATTTTTTCTAAGTATAATTCGTACAGTACGAAAATAGTACAAAATATTTTCGTACATTATTTTTTAGAGTACGAAATGAGAGCTTACATGGTTCGTACTGGATCATACGGGATGAATTGTTCAATTTTTTGAACTGATCGTATAGTATGAATAGGCTTCATATATCATTTTCCAGAGTACGAAATGGGAGCTTACATGGTTCGTACTGAATCGTAAGAGACGAACTGTTCAATTTTTTCAACTGTTAGTACAGTACGAATGAGTTTCGTATATCATTTTACAGAGTACAAAAATGGAGTTACATAGTTCATACGGGATATCGTACGGGATGAATCGTTCATTTCTTGAACTATTCATATGATATGATTGTCGATCGTACGGGATGATCCTACTTCGTAAAATTTGAAAATTTTGATTTTTGGATGTTTTTTCTTATCCTTTGTATTTTAGATTCCTAAAAACTGACAGTTCAACTAATCTTCTACGTATTTTTTCTTGAGAGTGAAAAGGAGAGTGAATAGGGAGAGTATTTGGGAGTAAGTGTGGTGAGATCTTTGAAGAGGAAATTGTGAGGGGATTCACAAGTTTTCCCAAGTGTGAGGATCTCATTATTTATATTTCAAGTCTTTTTTCCTATCTCTTTGAAGACTCTTGAGAAAAAATCTTTAAAGAAGATCCAATTCTCTGCCTTCACCAAGAGGGTGAAAAAGGACGCTTGGTTCTCTACCGACACTTAGAGGGTGTGAAAGGACAAGTGGGTTCTCTGCCTTCACCAGGAGGGTGAAAAAGGATGACAGTTCTCTGCCTTCGCCAGGAGGGTGAAAAATGACGACAGTTCTCTGCTGCACCGAGGTTTGGTGGAAGAGAGTTTGTAAGGGCTTCTCCGCCTTGCTGTGGGGGCAAAAAGAGAGTCACTTTTATTTAGTGCAATACCTAAAGAAGGAGTCTCTAGGGAGTGGATGTAGGTCGTGTTTAACCGAACTACTATAAATCTGATATTCTCTATTCTTTTTTTATTTACTACATTATTAATTTCTACATTGCACTTTATTTTTCTGTGGTTGAAAAAATAGAAAATTCATAACTGTTCGTACAGTACAAACTGAATCGTACTGTACAATTTACATAAAATTTTTAATAAAAGGTTTTCAAAAACATCCAAGAGTTTTTTTTTAAAGTACCAATTCACCCCCCTCTTGGTTACCCTAGGGACATAATCAATAGGTCTAACAACCCATTCGCTCTTTCAGAAATAGGAAGAAAGAATAAGAAAATCTTTTACAAAATAATATAATATATTCTTCCCAAAAAAAAATGGAAAAAGGAGCATGCCTTTAATATAAACATTTCATAAAAAAAAACATTGAACTTAAAAGTAGTTTAAAAAAATCCATCTGCATATATCATGAAGATTGATTTTGGATGATTCATGAAGTCAACCAATTATCTTCCTCAAATATTGTACTTACAAAAATAATATTAACATAAAGTTAAATAGCAATCAAATAAAAAAAATAAAAGTAAAAGAAGAAGTGGATTAAGTAATTAGTAATATATCATATTCTCTATAATGAGTTTCTAAAAGCACAACTTTTTTTATCTATGTCATCTTTGAAAGCAAAACAAAGAATGACCCCATCCACTCCCATCTTTCAATGTTTTCATTAGATGCCACCACCACCATTGTCCAAATATCGATAACATCATCAATCATATGCACCAAACACATCCTCTTCTCATAAGGAACCATTCTCCACTCTAATGGATCATTGGAGGTGATCAATATAGCCTTTGGCCCTGTTATTATCCTTCTTCTCTCCTCCTCCACATTAATTGCAAATACGAAGCATGAATAAAAGTCTTTGTTGACAATCTCAGTAGCATGTCGAGACACTATCCAATATGTTGTTTTTTTTTTAATTACAATCCCTGCATTATCCCTTAGCCTAACATAAGAAAGATCCTTAGAGCGCCTCCACTTGTGAGCATTCAAGTCGAAGATCTCACCATTGAAATGTTCCACATTAGTTGGCCCCTAGCTTGGCTTTGGTATCCTCACAATCTTTAAGTCACAAATAGTTTGATTAATATTGTAGGCACATACATAATGGTTGTACCACGAGTCAAATTGGTTTTTGGATTGGGAATGAGAAGATTATGAAGAGTAGCTAGTGCCAAGTTGTATGACATAATAGTCGGGGTTACCATCATTCTTATTAATGTATTTAGGTCCAATGTTGCAAAGTAGAAATGTATGAGTTGGATCAGCAACTTTAATGTAAAGAGTTTCAGGTCTACAAGGGAGGAGAGATGAGATTTGAAGTGGTTGAACATTGGAGCCATGCATGGACAAGAAAGCATGGTGAATGAAGCCGGAGGTTGCTGCAGTGCAAAAAAAATGTGCTTCATCATTGCATGGTTGATAGGCAATACATACAATGCCAAGTCTTACAAACATGGAGGCATACATGTAAACTCAAGAGGGAAACTCTTGTTAGAATTTCATATATGTTATCCCCTAAAAGTACACAACTTTCATCATGGCCCTTCATCATCACAAAAAATTCTAGATAAAACTATATATTACTCGGATTAGTGATACAAATTAATATACTATGAACAATGGTGAAGTTAAAATAGTTTTCTATGGGGACATAAATTCTTAATTTTAATTGAATTATAATTGATGTAATTAGATTAAATTTTTGAAAATATAGTTGAAAAGTATACTATAACATGAAAGAAATAAATAAATAATAGACATGTATTTAATTAATATAAAATGTATTAATTAAACATTGCAACAATAACAAAAATATTTTAACTTACTTTAATCGAAGATTGCAATTTTTCTCTTAGCATGTATATGACTATAATTTATTGTCAATTATGTAAATTCCCTACAAAATAAAAATAAAAAGGAAAATAAGTTACAGCCATATATTTTTTGTTAAGTAATTTGATTAAACAAAATTTAATAATGCATTTAGGTCATCAGAGGCATTCAAATCAGAAGAAGGCAAACTATATCTGATGTTCAAAATAACAGGAAAACAAAATCGCTAATTAATATTATATAATAATGGTTTAAAAGTCAAAATAATATTAAAGCGTTTATTAAAGATAGAGAGAGAGAGAGAAAGAGAGAGGGAGAGAGTGGAAAGAAAAAATAAAGCTTGGAGAGTCTCACGCCATAGAAAGTAATAGAGAGAGAGAATCGGAAATATTATTTTATTCATTTATTTTTCAGCATGGTTAAGTTTTAAATTATTATAATCTATTTATTATTTAATTAACTTGAATGAATGAATTGAATAAAAATTATTATTTCTGATTAATTTTTTAATAAATTTTACTAGCTTAATTTTTTAATTAATTAAAAGAATCTTAACTTACGATATTCTAACATAAATTTTTTTAAAATTATATGCATTATTCACACATAATAATTTCTCTTATTTTTATATGGTGGAATTATCAAAATTTATATAGTTTATAAAATTATGGAATCGTTTGAGTTGGTGAATCAGTTCATATGACGCCGAACATGATGGGTTGACAACTCCTCGTCGACGATCTGGCAACCGCGTCCAAACCAACTCCAAGAACTTCTTGGAGGAAGGATCCACCACCTAAGAATTGCTCTTATGATACAGGAAAGAAAACGAGTAAAAACTCTAATTTTATTAATCTCCCAATCTCCCCTATTACAAGACACTCGCCTATATTTATAGACTTCAGGTAGCCACATAATAGGCTACACAAGAGATAGAGCTACACCAATTACTAATAAGAAAGTACAATTTATTTATATGGACACTCCTGCGTCATTCTATCGGGGTAGGAGGGAACTTCGAGCTCGTAGAAAGAGGTCCGGTTGGCCACAATAAGGAGGCGGTTTTGTTTGACTGAACTAGTCTGGATAGGTCCACCCTGTGTCAAATTGCCTACCAATCTTCAATTTCTTAAAGGTAGCATAAGCAGATGGAATACCCTTGCTTGGTACTCCAATTCTTTCACATTCTGCTCCGACAAGATCAACAGCTCCCAGACTAATACAATGCCCATTTTCCTTGCATTCTCCTGTGAAGATATGAAGAACATGGTCTCCTTCCTTGAGTTCAGTAACACCCTAGCCACCATGGACACATTTAAATATAGAAATCATGGCATCAACATTTCCAGTGCATTCGACACTTCGGTCAACTCCACCATTATTCTTTTTTGCAATGACCTCTTAAATTGGCTTGCTCTTATCATCTTTATCATCTGTGGGTTGCTCCAGATCAAGAACTCCTACGAATATGTCGTCGTACACATCATACACTGGCTCATCATAAACAGGCAAAGACGATGATTTCGGCAATGGATCTCTTCAAATTCTTCGAATCTGAACTCGGTCAAGGGTGGGATGGAAGAATGACGAGGTGGCCCTTCAAACGCGTTGTTGCAGGAAGAATGGATCTGATCATTCTGTGGTTGGATGCTGGCAAAGTCCCGGGCAATGAGACTCAAGCCTTTCCTCTATTCGAGCCTTGACAATCATCATTTGAGTCTACTAATTTCTTATTGAAGAACTTCGATTTCTGCCACTTGAAGAGGTTGCTGATGAATCCGACGAGTTGACATCTTGTCGAGGAAACAATCGCTACTTGGAGTGAAATTCCACGGTACATTAAAATAAAAAATCTTCAAGAAAATTATATTTTTGTTAGAAGAAGTAAATTCCTGGATGGTAGAAGTGGAGCTACAGTCTTCTGGAGAAGCCGGCAATCAGAATCCACATGTTTCTTTGAGCAATGCTCTTTTCACCACCAAATGACGCTGGAAGAAGATGGACAGCAGCTAAACAACCCCACTTGGTTCTTGTGGGTTGTGACGGTGGCTGATAGCCATTGGACAACCATGTTTGGAGGTTCTAAAAGGGTGAACACACAGAAACAGATCTGAATCTTCAGAGATGACGTCGGATAGTCACCACCGAACAAGGCTGAAATGTTTGAGTCTCTGACGGTTCCTGTTCGGACCCCAGACGCACTCTGCCAAGGACTACTGCTCATGGATGATCCACTCCGGCCTAGATCATCGGCTCAACCATGCAATCTGTTTGTTTCGTGGGGAAATCCTAGAACGCCTGCTGTAGACGAGAACATGATAGGCGACTAAAGTTCTACTTCTTGGAAACAGATGACACTGAAGAGGTATATGCGTCAATGTAAACTCAAGCAGATTGACTAGAAGCAGAGAATTGCATTAAATTTTTCTATATACTTTGTTACAGCCTTGGGTCAATATTTATACAAGAATAAAAACAAACATTGAGTATGAAGACAATGTGTTCAGTTAAAGCAACTGCTTGAGGAGTGCTGTAGTGGAATCAACCGCCAGAGGAGTGGAGGAGTTGCGCCAGAGTAGTGGAGTTGTGGATCCCTTGTGATTGTATTAACAGTCCCCCTCAAATTAAGTATCCTGTGGACGGATAGTTAATTTGTTCCGAAGAGTAACAAATCTTTTGACAGTGAGGGGTTTGGTTAGGATGTCCGCGGGTTGATTAATCGAACTAATATGTTGAACAGCAATCTCTTTATTTTTAATATGATCTCGAATGAAATGGTAGTCGATTTCTATATGTTTTGTTCTGGCGTGGAACACTCGGTTATTTGCCATGGCTAATGCTGAAATGTTGTCACAATAAATTATGGTTGGCTTAGATGGATTGGCATGAAATCTGTAAGTAATCAGCGGAGCCATATGACATGATAGGTGGCTAAAGCAAGAGCACGATATTCTGCTTCAGTTGAAGATTTTGCGACGGTGGCTTGTTTCTTCACACTCCAAGAAATTAAATTATTGCCAAGGTATGTGCAAAAGCCAGAAATGGATTTTCTATCCGTTGAATCAGAAGCCCAGTCGGCGTCACTATATGTGGTGAGATTGAGATCGCCGGGTGTTATGTTGAGGCTAAGATCTTGTTTTCCTTTAAGGTAACGAAGAAGTCTTTTGATAGCTTAATAATCGCTTATTATTGGAAGATGCATATGCTGAAAAATTGAATTAGTTGCATAGGCAATATCAGGTCTTGTTATCGTTAGATAGTGCAAGGATCCTGCAATCCGTCGGCATTTAATTAGATTGTCATATGGTTCAGAATTGTGATGCTTGGTCAAAGTTTTGGTGCTAATGGGGTATCGGCAGGTTTGCATGAAGTAAAACCTATTGTGTTGAGGAGTTCTCTAGTGTAATGTGATTGATGAAGGAATAAGCCGTGGTCAGTCCTTTGCACTTGAATGCCTAGAAATAGAGATACATTGCCTAGCTGTTTGAGTGTGAAGGATGCCTGAAGTTGATCGAGCAGCTACTGTAGAAGGACCGAATTGTTTCCTGTAAGCAGGAGGTCATCAACGTAAATGAGCAAATATAATTGAACTCTTGATTTGGTTTATGTCATAAGGGATGGGTCGGCTTTGCTGAAATTGAATCCAAATTTTAACAGGAAAGTTGTTAGCTTATTAAACCACTGACGAGAGGATTGTTTTAGGCCATAAATTGCCTTGTGTAATTTGCAGACATATTGTGGATGCTGAGTGTCAACAAATCCCTGTGGTTGCTTCATGAAGACTTCTTCATCGAGCTTTCCGTGTAAAAAAGCATTTGTGACATCAATTTGGAAGATTGGCCAGTTCCGGTGGAAGGCGATGATTAGGTAGACACGTACCGTGGGAATTTTGGCAATTGGGCTAAACGTGTCGGTATAATTGATTCCGAACTATTGGTTGTAGCCTTGCGCAACGAGGCGAGCTTTGTATCGATCAATTGTACCGTCTGGATGTAGCTTTGTCTTGTAAGTCCACTTACATCCTAGAATTAGAGTGTTTGGTGGTTGTGGAATCAGTGACCATGTACCTTATTTTTGAAGTGCCAGGAACTTTGAGGACATAGCTTGTCGCCATTGTGGCAACTTTGATCCTTGCGAATAACCAGATGGTGTAAGTATGGGCTGTGATTTGACAGAGAGATCGAAAATGCATTTTGGCTTACTGTGACCTGTGTGGAGTCTTGTTTGCATGGGATGAGTAGCCTTGGGAGGCGGTGGAGCTACTGTGGTGGTAGTAGGATGTGGAGGTTGTGGTGGTATTGGATTCTGGGTGGTTTCGGTTATGGTTGATTTGGATTGGATAGGTTCAGTTTGCTGATTTGAAAGTGTGGAGGTGGGAATTAATAAGAGTGGAGAAATTGTTGAGAAGTTGGGCGTTGGAGTGGTTACTGGAGGAGTGGGCATGGTGGGGAATGTATTCTCATGAAATCGAATATGACGAGAGATTGTGATTTTCTGTGTTTGAGGATTAAAGCATTGAAACCTTTGTGTGAGATAGAGTATCCTAAGAAAATGCAGGGAGAGGAGCGACGTGCGAGTTTATGTGGAGTTTGTGGTTGTAACCATGGAAAACAAAGACAACCAAAAGGTTTTAGATGGTCGTAGGTGGGTTTGTGGCCGTGGATTAAGCTATAAGGAATTTGATAATTAAGAGCGGAGGTTGGTAGTCTGTTGATTAAATAATTCGCTGTTTGGACAGCTTTAGCCCAAAATTTTGGTGGTAATTTGGCTACGTGAAGTAAGGTTCTGGTTGTGTCAAGGAGATGTCGATTTTTTCTTTCAGCTAGGCCGTTTTGCTCTGGGGTATAAGGACAACTTAGTTGATGTGTGATGCCATTTGTTAATAGAAATTGTTTAAAAATATTACTGGTGAATTCCCCGCCGCCGTCGGAGCGAAGGGTTTTGATATTTTTATTGAAGTTAGTTTGCCCCATCTTATAAAATTGTTGGAATTTAGGAAAAGCTTCATTTTTGGAATGCATTAGATATAACCAACAGAAACGTGTACGATCATCAATAAACACAATGTAATATCTATACCCATGTAAAGAAGTGATTGGGGATGGGCCCCAAACGTCAGAATGTATTAAACTGAAAGGTTGATTTACATGAGTTGACTATTTTGGGAAAGAAAGCTTATGGCTTTTAGCCATGTTACAAGATTGACATAAAAAAGATGAAGAAATTTGACATAAAGAAGGTATAAATTTAGATATAACTTTCATCACTCACTGATTTGGATGTCCAAGACGTCCATGCCAGAGAGTAGTTGGGACAGAGGATGTTTGTAGAGCTTGGACGGGTGGATTAGTATTGGTGCGAATTGGGTAGATTCCATCACAACTCTGGCCACGAAGTAAGATGTGGTTGTTTTGGAGATCCTTAATTATAAAACCATCGGAATCAAAATAAATAGAACAGTTGTTATCAGATGTTAGTTTGGAAATAGAGATAAGATTGTGGGAAAGTGAAGGGACATGAAGCAGTTTATGCAATTGAAGCTTAGGAGGTGTTTCTGGAAGAGGCAAGATGCCTTGCCCACTGTGTTGAATGGGTAGTGAATTGCCATTTGCAATTGAAATAGAATCTGGGCCTTGGCAAGGTAGTGGTTGCTGCAAGTTGGTGATGTCAGATGTAAGGTGTGCGGATGCACCCGAATCCAACACCCATTCATTTGGTGAGTTCTGATGTTGCTGTGAGTAGAAGGCTCGCTGATTCCATGAGGAAGGCTTAGTGTATTCAAGGTTACATCAATGCCAGCAAGTAATTGCTGTATGTCCGGTTTTACCACAAATTTGGCAAATAGGTCGTTGTGAAGTCTGGTTTGAGACTGCCGGAGGCTTGGTGTTGCTGGACGATGGATTGAGGTATGTTCCTCTACCACGAGATGGTTTTGATGCAGTTGTTGGAGGAGGCTTGTTGCGGTTGTATTTCATGCGGGAGGTGTAGAGCGCCTGATGGTCGGGAGGTGGGGTAGAAGCCTTCTGTAAATCAGCTTGTATGTGGACCTCCTCACTGCATAAGAGGGAGTAGAGGATCTCTAAGCTGATTGGGTGAAGCGAAGTGCGAATTTCTGTTTTGAAGGAGTTGTAAGTGGAGGGAAATCCGTTTAGAATGTAGAGGATGATATCTTCTGTGTCGATGGGAGAACCGGCGGCAACGATATTGTCGATCAGAGTTTTAATTTGTGCAAGATATTGGATAACACTTTGATCGCCCATTTGAATGTGATGTAGTTCATTTTTCAGTTGTATGACTCTTGATCGATTTGTTGGTTGAAGCCAGAGTTCCAAAGTAGTCCATATCTGATGAGCGGTTGAAAGATGCAGAATGTATGGCAACACGGAGGGAGATATGGTTGATAGTAAGGCGGCAACCAAATTTTGGTCTATCAGTTTCCATAGGCGGTATTCGTTGGTGGGGGACGTCGGTGAGGGTTCGGGTGGGCATGATATTATGCCGGTGAGGTATCCTTCAAAACCATTTGCGGAGAAGAGCTTTTGAATTTGAAGGCGCCATATCGCATAATTCTCATTTGTTAGTTGAATGCTAACTATGGATTTGAGATTTGATATTAGAAATTTCAATGATGATGGGACGGTGAAGTCGGCCATCAAAGTAGAAAGGGAAGAAGTGGGTAGAGGAGATGAAGAAGTATCTTGATCAGCCATTGAGCACAGAAGATGTAACCTGGTGCTCTGATACCATGAAGAGGTATATGCGTCAATGTAAACTCAAGCAGATTGACTAGAAGCAGAGAATTGCATTAAATTTTTCTATATACTTTATTACAGCCTTGGGTCAATATTTATACAAGAATAAAAACAAACATTGAGTATGAAGACAATGTGTTCAGTTAAAGCAACTGCTTGAGGAGTGCTGTAGTGGAATCAACCGCCAGAGGAATGGAGGAGTTGCGCCAGAGTAGTGGAGTTGTGGATCCCTTGTGATTGTATTAACAGACACCGCTTCCGTCAGCAGGAGCTGGGCGACAGTTGGACTCTCCGATAGATCCCCCCCACCACTAGGGACCCTCCGCTCCTTCTGCCTGGCTTCACCACTTGAGATAACTCAAGATACAGAATGCATAGGCAAAAAGGGATCAACAGACCAAAGCTTAACTCTGGATATAATAGCCCTCGGGTGTATGCTAATAGCTGTGGAGGATGAACCACAGCAGCTGGTTGAAGTTCTGTGGTTCTTGAGTTATTGTCTTGAAGTCCGCTGGAAGAAGACAGCGCCCTTTCTTGGCTACTGATCCTCCCTTCTTAACTGTTGGAAGGAGAAATAAAAGTGCCAACCAAGAATGAAAATGAAGCTGATTCTTGGAGATTGCTTGCGTCCAATTCGAAACTGAAGCTGATTCTCCACCGAAGATGGGTCACCACCAAATGACTCCGGTTGCGGAGGAGACACTGCGACAAACAAGAATGCCAGCAACTTGCTGGCTCTGATACCAAATGATGCCAGCGGTGGCTATGACGCGGTGACAAACAAGGAAATGCAAGCTGTAGGAACTCGTAGCTCACACAAGACCCAAGAACTCCTTCTTGGGGAGGGGATCACCACCTGAATTCAATCAGGATACAGAAACCCGAAACAGAGTACAAAAATCAATTCTTATTACAGGATGGGTCGACAACTCCTCGTCGACAATCCGGCGACTGCGTCCGAACCAACTCCAAGAACTTATTGGAGGAAGGATCCACCACCTAAGAATCGCTCTTAGGATACAGGAAAACAAATGAATAAAAATTCTAATTTTATTAATCTCCCAATCTCCCCTATTACAAGACACTCGCCTATATTTATAGACTTCAGGTAGTCACATAATAGGCTACACAAGAGATAGAGCTACACCAATCACTAATAAGAAAATACAATTTATTTATATGGACGCTCCTGCGTTATCATATAACTTTGGTGTTTATAAATTTGAGATCTCATTTAGGGGGTGTAAGTCAAGCTGAGCTTAATCACCCTTTGCTTGACATTGAGCTTGATTAAGTGTTTGAGTTAGAACTCGAGTTTAAGCTCAATGCTATGTGTTCGAGTCAGCAATTGAGTTGTCTCATTTATCTAAAATATTCATTATTTTATTTTTTTTAAATTATCATGAATTTTTAATATTTAATTTTAAAATTAAGACGTAAAACATATTTTTTTTAATTTAATATTTTATATTAAACATTTATAAATTCTTTTTTATTTTTAATTTGAATTTTTAAATATTATTGATGTATCGCCAAAAAATTATCTTGATCGGGCACGAATCTCGAGAAAAAACTCAAATTGGAAACTTCAAAAATTAATTCGGAGACCAATTAAACTCCAATTTCAGCAAGCTTATAGTCGAACTGAGCGTCTCGGAAATACGAACCCAACGACACCAAATTCGACTCAATCCGAGCCTAAATGAGTCCAAATCAAGTACCCGAAGCGCTGTTGGAAGCCTCGAACAGAAATTTGAGTTACCAAACAGTCTCCGATTTTGACGAGCTTATAGTCGAATCGAGCGGCTCAACGAGACGAATCCAACGAGCCCAAGATCGCAGAATTCTGATATCATTAAGACCTTCAAATGCTTGATAAACGGTTCACGATCAAGGGATTTAATATCGGCCGTCCATCCGGATCACTCCTTATTTGCCCTTGATCCCTCATCTATTTATGGGCTATGCCACTCCAGAAAAACTATAAATAGCCCCTCATTTCACTTAAGAGGGGACCCGAGCCAAGAAGAAAAGAAGAGAAGAAGAAGAGAAGAGAAATCTAGGAGGGAACAGCTCCTCCTCGACCACCGTCGGAACACCGCCGAAACTTCGCCGGAACTCCGCCGGAAGACCACGGAGGCACCCCCGGGTGCCCGAGGGACGTCGGAGCTCTGCCCGACGCCAGAGCAACATCGGAATCCTGCCCGACGCCAGAATTCTATCTGACGCCAGAGTGACGCCAGACTTCTTTCCAAGTGACGCCGGAATTCTGCCGGACACCCGAGTGACGTCGGAACTCTGCTTGGCCTTGTAACCGATACTCATTGTAATCTGATCGTCCTGAATCTAAAGGATGAATCAGTCTCGTGTATTTCATACAACACTAGTGGAACTTTTTCAACTGGGCGTGGCCCCGTGGTTTTTCCCTTTTTCAGAGCTTTCCACGTAAAAATCCTGGTGTTCTTTCATTCTTCTGTTTGTGTGCTGGATATACGTACAACGCTGAGACGGAAATTTAAACTCTATCGCCGCGTATATTTAAGTCCGCAACAGTTTGGCACCGTCTGTGGGAAACTTATCCCACAATTTCAAGTATTGCTACGATGGTCAATAGGCGTAGCAATCGCCTCATAGGAGCCTCCCGCTCCCACTCTCCTCAATCCAGAAACCAGTCTATAAATCGTGGACATCAAGTTTCTGCCTCCTTTCTTCCTGGGGGGCAACACATTGCTGGAGAAGGAACCTCAGGGCCTTCTTTGGAGGAGCGAATCCGAAAGATGGAAGAATCTCAAAACGAGATCCTACACCTCCTGCGAGAGACTCGACAACCGACCCTAGCACCTCAGGAGGAGGTTCTTCTCCCTCGAGATCCGCCACGTGTTGAAGCTGTTCAAATCGAACATCTTTAAGCTGAGATTCCTCTTCCTCCACCCAGGAGGCGTTCGCAGTCACATCAAGATAACGAACTGGCTGATACAGCAAGTTCTATCCATCCTCCGCACACAGGTCGGCAACCTCGTATTCCTTTGGACCTCCCCGAAGAGTTAGCCCGACCACACGTTGCTGAGCTCCCTCGCAATACCCTACGCCACGAACTGCGACGATTGGTTTAAGAGGAGTTCCCTATAGGAGGCGTAAGGCAACCTTTTCGTCAGTGGGACTTCCAGGAGTCGTCACCCCTGACGGAAGCTATTCTTCAACACCCTATTCCGGCAGGATTTAAACTACCAAGCATCGATTCCTACGACGGGACATCCGACCCGTACAAGCACATCGATCATTATAGAACCATCATGCATATCCAGCGAGCTTCGGATGCCCTCCTATGTCAGGTTTTTCCTGCTATACTCAAAGGACAGGCACGAACATGGTTCTATTCTCTTCCATCCGGAACGATCCCTTCATTCGTCAAATTGGCCAAAGCCTTCGTTGAACAGTTTGTAGCCAATCGAAGAATTGCTAAGGATTCTTCCCACCTCTCCGGGATTCGTCAAAACGAGGGAGAATCGTTAAAAGAATATTTTCAACAGTTTTCCACCGAGGCTCGACAGATTCCGGGAGTGGACCCAGAACTGCTCTGAGGGGTCTTCCTTGGAGGCCTCCGTCCTGGCCCCTTTTATTCAGCTCTTATGCGAGATACGGTTCATTCATACGCCGACCTGATTCATCGTGTGGAGGCACAAATCTCCGCAGATGAAGCCATAAATGCTCACAGAAAGCAGTTCGAGCAGACAAATGGGAAGCGCAAAGGTGCTCCTGGGATGGATAATTCTTCCTTACAATGGAAAAAGCAAGGGAATAGAAATCTACCTCCTAGGCCCCCATTACCACAACGAGAACCTCGGCAGGAGAAAGAGTACACTCCGCTCAATACATCTCGAGCAAATGTGTTAATGGCGATTCAAGATCAGGACAAAGTAAAATGGCCGCATCCTTCGAAGCCAAATACAGGAAATCAAGATCAGTACTGTTACTTTCATCGTAGTCGTGCCCACGCTACTGAAGCGTGTTGGCAACTTAAGGATGAGATTGAAAGACTTATCCGCCAGGGCTATCTTCGACAGTTTATTGGGAACCCACCTACCCGAGAAGAAGCCTGCCCCACTGGGGGGCAAAATCAACAACAACAAAGACAACCATTGAATAATATTCAAATGGTTGGTGAGATTGAGTAATACTGCAACTTGAACCTTTATGTTAGTAATACTACTTGTCATGTGTCACCATGTATCTCTTCTATGATCAGTAGGATGTCATTCTAATGTCCTTAGTATTTCTACCAAGTCGAATAATGTGGTTGTCCCTATATGTATCTCTTCTGTTGTACAAGGGAATTATTATCTTACAGTAATATAATGTGTTGTTCGTCCAGTTTTGATATTGTCTCTTTCTTTAAAAAGAATACAAATGACAATGAAAACTATCGATAAATATGATCTCTTTATCCATGATCTGAGAAATATGCAGTCTTTATTACTTCTCAATCACTGGAAGATCGATCCCAGGGGGATTCGATCCGGCCTCTTCCATACAGGTTAACATCGTCGAGCAAAGGCTCCGACATAAAACCTCGGATAGGTCTTACATCCTTGGTGGATTCTCTCGGCCTCTTCCATACAGGCTAACGTCATCGAGCAAAGGCTCCGACGTACAACCTCGGATAGGTCTCACATCCTTGGTGGATTCTCTCGACCTCTTCTATACAGGTTAACGTCGTCGAGCAAAGGCTCCGACATACAACCTCGGATAGGTCTCACATCCTTGGTGGATTCTCTCGACCTCTTCCATACAGGTTAACGTCGTCGAGCAAAGGCTCTGACATACAACCTCGGAAAGGTCTCACATCCTTGGTGGATTCTCTCGACCTTTTCCATACATGTTAACGTCATCAAGCAAGGGCTTTGACCTACAGTCTCAAATATGTCAAACATCCTAAAAGGATGTCTCTCACATTCGTTCAGACTAATAATACATCAAAAGCATAAAGCATGTCTTACAGATGCAAGAATAATTCAGGTCCCTCTAGGGGACAAATCCTCATTTCATATACAATATCATTGGAGTTACATAAATCCAGATTCAGGTGTACATTTATTCTCACTAGAAGTTGAAATTGAAAAGTACATTGGCATCATCCGTACAAACTAGTATCATCAAGCAATAAGCAACTTTAACACAGTCAAATATCCTTGGTGGATTTAAGTGACTTCTCCCTTACTGCACGCAAGCATCTCCTACAACTGCTCCTTCAAAGAAAGGACATAACTGGATCATCATCAGATCTCCACTCAGTGTTAGTGTATTGCCAAAATGTTGGCATATCACACTACTTCGGCCCCTTGATCCAGTAATATCTGATGTTGGCACACTTCAGTATGGATGAATATTGCCTTAACACAATGTCACTGGACACCCGCCATCATCGACCCTTCGTCGGATATCTACCGGCGGTCCTTTACTTCATATCAGCCATCATCGGCTTCTCGTTCAACTGCTGATAGCAGCACCGTTGAACTCTCTCCTTCTGCTCCCAACTTGGTCGTTGACTGCCAACAGACTTTCACCCGATCGTCCATCATCGACAAACTAACATCGAAATTCTATTCGATGCTGAGCTTCCTTCCGTTTGAGGACTTCTACACGTCACCAGACCCTCGTCGGACTTCAACTCGACGCTAAACTTCTACCCAACGTCGGACTTCTGCCAGTCGTCGGACCCCCGTCGGATATCTACCCGACGCTGTACTTTTACGTGATGTCGGACTTCTGCCTGTCGTCAGATGTTTGTCGGGCTTCTACCTGACACCAAATTTGTACCTGTCGTGGGACTTCTTCTGGCCGACAGATTTTCGTCGGAGTTCTACCCGACGCCATACTTCTTCCCGCCGCCGAACTTCCACCCGGCCGCTGACCGCCGCCGGACTTCATCCCGACCTTTGTCGGACCACCGCCCGGTCTCGGACCGCCATTGAACTTCAGCCCGACCTTCGTCGGACCACCGCCCGGCCGCTGACCGCCGTCAGACTCTCTCCGACTAAATCTCACCTCCACATGATCTCTTAAAGGAGAGAAACTCTAACTTCTGCGCAAAGGGAGGGGCGCCGAGTCAAGTAGGGAAAGTTACCTACTTAAAAACAGCGGAAGGCCTCAAAATGCCGGAAGCTAGAGGGGAGAAGAGAGGAATCCGCTAACTTCTGCGCAAAGAGAGGGGCGCCGAGTCGAGTAGGGAAAGTCACCTACTCAACAACAGCGGAAGGCCTCAAAATGCCAGAAGCTAGAGGGAAAGAAGAGAGGAAAGCCGCTAACTTCTGCGCAAAGAGAAGGGCGCCGAGTCAAGTGGGGAAAATCACCTACTCAATAACAGCGGAAGGCCTCAAAATGCCAGAAGCTAGAGGGGAGAAGAGAGGAAAGCCGCTAACTTCTGCGCAAAAGGAGGGGCGCCGAGTCAAGTAGGGAAATCATCTACTTAAAAACGGCGGAAAGCCTCAGAATGCCAAAAGCTAGAAGGCCAGGAGAGGAGGAAGAGAGGAGCATTTTGTCCCCTACCCCAAGTGGGGTATTTATAGGGTGAAAAGGGGAGAGAAAGAGAGGGAAAAATTGAAAAAAGAGGGGGAAAATATTTGAAAATTGGAGGGAGAGGGCTTCTAGAAGGAAGTTCGAATTTTTCTGATTTTTTCGGAATTTTTTCGGAATTTTTTGGAATTTTTTCGGATTTTTTCGGAATTTTTTGGGTTTAGAAATTCCAAGTGGGCCCCATAGCAAAAATAAAAAAATAAAAAAATATATATATATATATTAAATACGCCAACTGTCGCGCGCCCGCGCGGGCGCCGCCGCCAGCAGCGGCTGCAGGCGGCTGGCCGGTTCTACCGCCTACGCGTTACCGGGCTCCGATTTCGGGCCCGGACGGTCCAAATTCGATGTTTTTGGGGTCCCCGGACACGTTTTTCGACATTCCGGACTCAATTTTGACACTTTCGGAGCTCAACGGGACCTCTATGATCAAGTTCGAGCAAACATTTGATTTTTGGAACGCAATTTTTTGAAATTCGGCCAATGTAAAATGCCGGAACAAGTATTTTCGGACTCGTGAAGCTTCGACGTCCGAAAATAGGGTGGCAACTGATGTATCGCCAAAAAATTATCTTGATCGGGCACGAATCTCGAGAAAAAACTCAAATTGGAAACTTCAAAAATTAATTCGGAGACCAATTAAACTCAAATTTCAACAAGCTTATAGTCGAACTGAGCGTCTCGGAAATACGAACCCAACGACACCAAATTCGACTCAATCCGAGCCTAAATGAGTCCAAATCAAGTACCCGAAGCGCTGTTGGAAGCCTCGAACAGAAATTTGAGTTATCAAGCGGTCTCTGATTTTGAAGAGCTTATAGTCGAATCGAGCGGCTCGACGAGACGAATCCAACGAGCCCAAGATCGCAGAATTCTGATATCATTAAGACCTTCAAATGCTTAATAAACGGTTCACGATCAAGGGATTTAATATCGGCCGTCCATCCGGATCACTCTTTATTTGCCCTTGATCCCTCATCTATTTACGGGCTATGCCACTCCAGAAAAACTATAAATAGCCCCTCATTTCTCTTAAGAGGGGACTCAAGCCAAGAAGAAAAGAAGAGAAGAAGAAGAGAAGAGAAATCTAGGAGGGAACAGCTCCTCCTCGACCACCGTCGGAACACCGCCGGAACTTCGCCGGAACTCCGCCGGAAGACCACGGAGGCACCCCCGGGAGCCCGAGGGACGCCGGAGCTCTGCCCGACGCCGGAGCAACATCAGAATCCTGCCCGACGCCAGAATTCTATCTGACGCCCGAGTGACGCCAGACTTCTTTCCAAGTGACGCCGGAATTCTGCCGGACACCCGAGTGACGTCGGAACTCTGCTTGGCCTTGTAACCGATACTCGTTGTAATCTGATCGTCCTGAATCTAAAGGACGAATCAGTCTCGTGTATTTCATACAACACTAGTGGAACTTTTTCAACTGGGCGTGGCCCCGTGGTTTTTCCCTTTTTCAGGGCTTTCCACGTAAAAATCCTGGTGTTCTTTCATTCTTCTGTTTATGTGCTGGATATACGTACAATGCTGAGACGGAAATTTAAACTCTATCGACGCGTATATTTAAGTCCGCAACAATTATATATCACTATTTTACAAAAGGCATATGAACATAAATATTTCTAATTTTGCATGCTAATGCATTGAAAATGGAAAATAGAGAGATAAAATAAAAATTACTAAACAATATTTAAAAAAATTGTTTTTTAGAAATAAGAATAAAAACTAAATAAAAAACTATTATGAGAAAACTATTATTTAGGCGTCTCTTCATAATTATGAGATATGGGGGATATAAATAAAAAATATGAGATGTATTTTAAAATAAATTTTTTTTCCTATGAGGGATATAACAAAAAAACATGAGACGTGTTTTATTAATGCAATAATATATTCAATAAAAATAAGATAGTTTTAATATAAATTTTTAACTTATTTGAATGGAAGATTGCAATCCCCTTTCGTTCAAAAATGCAATTTATTTCCTTCAATTTGCAAAAATTCCTAATGACTATAATATATTTACTTCAATTCCAAAACATACTACCAAAGAGATTTAAAGTTCTCAAATAAAAAAAAAATAATTTCAATGATATGTTCAATTTTTATATTTAAAAAATATAAATTTATATGAAATAGAGAAAAAATTGCGAAAAAAAAAAAAGAAAAAATAAATTTAGATTAACCAGATAGAGATAGAGAGAGTACAAAATAAAAAGAAATTTTTCTATAGAGAGAGAAATATTGTCCTGAAGAGAGAGAGAAAGAGAGAGAGAGACCAGGAGGGAAAAAAAAGGAGAAACGCTGTAATCTGTTGTCATGGCTGAAGGGGACTCATAGTATATTAGCGAGAGATAGAGGTAGTTGCTAGAGAGAGAGAGGGTCGGAGACTTACGGTGGTCGTCGAGTGGAGCGCCGCCTATGAGGTATGCCGAAGCCAATCAAGGATTTTGTAAAGGTTTCAGATTTTTTTTTTAAGTTGCTATGTGAACTGATGCTTTAAGAGAAAAAAGTTGAAATTTGATAGACCTACGCCCCTACAGCTTCCACCGTACTCTCTGCTGGTGTTCCCACATCAATGTTCTAAGAAAAATTTTGCTATGAAAATGAGATATTCCACCACTACAAATCCAAAAAAGCTAAGAGGCCATTTGGGATCACTTTTATAATGGTACCTTATAACGACTAATTGTGATAGTTATTTTGGGTATGATAGGCTTTGATTTAAACTCAAAGGACTGAAGTATAAGATTAACTTGTGGAATAAGCATCTTTTTAAAAATATTTTTTCGAATATTTTAGCTTCTGAGGATAATGTTAATTCTTGTGAGTATAATTGTCAACTTCAACCCTCTGATGATAACTTTAGAAAGCTTCATGATGCCAAGAATTTCCTTTTCAATTTACAAGAGCAAGAGGAAGTTTTTTGGAAACAAAAAGTTGCTTCCAAGCTCCTTATTGAAGGAGATAACAATACCAAGTGCTTTCATGCCCTGGTGAAGAAGAACATAAATAGAAATTTCATTCATAAGATTTCTCTTCATGATGGTTCCCAAATTGAAGATGATGGGGATACTGCTAACTTTGTGGTGGAGCGTTTTAAAAATTTATTTAATAAAAATTTTGATCCTATTCCTATTGATAATCCTAATATGATTCATAATTTCATTAGTTATAATGAGAATACGTCTCTTTCTCAACCCCTTTCTTTGGAGGAAGTTAAAGAGATTGTGTTTTCCATGAATTCTGATTTTGTTGTGGTCCGGATGAGTTCACTACCAAATTTTTTCAAAAGGCTTGGGACATTTTGAGCTCTGATTTATATGGGGTTGTTTTAAATTTTTTTGCTGGGAAGTCATTTCTAAATTTTTTCTTCTACTTCAATTGTGCTTATTCCTAAGAAGATTGCCATTAACAATTGAGATGATGTTAGGCCTATTAGTCTGTGCTCCTTTTTTAGTAAATTGATTACTAAAATTTTCATGAATCGCTTAACTCCTTTACTTTCCAAATTTATTTTTCTTAATCAAACTAGTTTTGTTAAGGGTAGAGCTATTTCTAACAACATCTTACTTGCTCAAGAAATTGTTCATGATCTTGATATTAAGGTGAGAGGTGGTAATATGATTTTGAAATTAGACATTGCCAAAGTCTATGATAACATAAACTGGAACTTCCTCTATAGCATTTTGTAGTTGTTTGGTTTTGATTTGGCTTTTTTTAACCTTATCGAAAATTGCATTGAAGGATCCTATTTTTCTGTTATTGTCAATGGTAAAAGCCATGGCTTTTCAAATCTTCTCATGTGATAAGACAAGGTGATCCTATCTCTCCGACTCTTTTATTATTGCTGCTGAATATTTATCTAGAGGCCTTAACAATCTTTTTGAAAATAATCATAATCTTTATTTTAGAACTAAGGGTGATTTCCCTATCTCTCACTTATGTTTTGCCGATGATGTTATTATTTTTACCAATGGTTCTTTAAATATGGTGAATAGGATCATGATCTTTTTAAATAAGATTGAAACTTCAAGTGGTCTTTATCTTAATAAAAGTAAGAGTAGCTTTATTGTCTCTAATAAAATTCCTCATAACCGTATTAATGCCATTAAAGCTGCCACTGGTTTTGTGCAAGGATCCCTTCCATTGAAGTACCTTGGGATTCCTCTTTTCAAAGGTAGAAAGAAAACTTTCCTTTTTGATGATTTGATAACTTCAGTGCAGAATAAGCTTACTTCTTGGGAATTCAAACTGTTATGTTTTGGTGGTAGATTAATTCTTATTAAAAGTATGCTTTATTCTTTACCTATTTACAATTTTCAAATTATTCAACCTACTCGTACTGTTTGCGATAGAATTGAAAAGCTCTTCAATAATTTTTTTTGGCAAGGCACCAACAATAAGTCTAAAATCATTTGGCCTTCTTGGAGTAAATATTGTGGGGTTTTGGATGAAGGTGCTTTGGGTTGTAAGAATATGAATGATTTAGCGCATGCATTTTTTATCAAGTTGTGGTTTAACTTTCATGCTAAAAGTAGCTTGTGGGCTAAGTTCATGTCTGTCAAGTATTGTGTTGGTAACCATCCTACTATGTGTAGCTACAATAAGGGTGATTCTAGAGTTTGGTAGAGACTTTGTAGTATTAAGTGGAAGCTAAACCTCATATTCTTTGGGGTTTTGATTCTTCCAACATCTTCTTTTGGCAAGATTGTTCATTTAATGAACATTCCATGGATTCGCTTCTTAACACTGTCTCTACTACTACTATTAAGGTTTATTCTTTTATTTATGATAATAGCTGGGATTATAGTAAACTTGCTGAAGCTCTTCCTGAATTTATTATTAACAAAATTGTATACTTGCCTATTAATATTGATTATGAGGATTTCCTTTTATGTAATTTATCTAAGAATGGTTTATTTAGTCTGAAGGATGCTTGGAATTCTTTCAAGGTTAAGAATTCTGTTAATAAAGTTTTTTCTATGATTTGGCATAAAAGTATTCTTACTTTTATTGCTACTTTTGTTTGGAGGATTATAAATAATTTCAATCCTACTGATGAGAACTTAATTAAAAGAGGTTTTATTCTTCCTTCTAAATGTCAATGTTGATATCATAGTGAGAACATGCATTATGTTTTCATTTCTGGTCCTATTGCCATTAAAGTTTGGACTCATTTTTATGATATCTTTAGAACCAATCATTTCACTGCTAACGTTTCTATTAAGTTTATGCTTAATCTGTGGTTCACTAACTCTAGAGGTAATATAAGGAATGTTATCTCTTCTCTTATTTTATGGTACTTGTGGCTTGCTAGAAATAACTCATTATTCAATAATATTGGCATGAATTATCATCAGATTATTAGAAATATTAAAAATAAAGTCTTGAACCTCTACTATGTTAATATTTTATCTTCTAAGAACTTTAAAGGTAATGCTCTTGTGGCCAAAGAATTTAGTATTTCTCTGCATACTAATCACTATTTTGCTAATTTCGTCCTAGTTTATTAGATTAAACTGCCTCATAATATTTTCAAACTTAATGTTGATGGTCCGGTTAAAGTCTCGATTTATGGTTGTGGCGGTGTCATTAGGGATGACAGTGGAAACATCATCATGGCTTATGCTGGTCCTTTACAGAAGTGTTCCGTTATTTATGCTGAGCTTTTAGGTATCTTACATGGCCTTAAATCATGCATTTCTCTTGGTATATCTAACATTTGGATTGAGGTGGATGATGCTCATAGTATTTATTACTTAAAAAATTCTATTGAGAAAGTTTGCAAGTTTAATTTGTTCTACCTGATTAGGGAGATTAATTAACTTTTAATCCTTATTAATTACAACATTACTCATATTCATAGGGAGGTTAATGCTTGTGCGTATTAGTTAGCCAATTTTGGATGTAATTTGGAGCATCTTACTGATTTCAATTTTGTTAATTTACCTACTACTTTGAAAGGCCTCATTAGATTAGAGAAAATTGGTCAGAATCTTGGTTTGTTAGTTTTTTGAGTTTTGAGTCTCCTCTCTTAAAGGGTTTGTTTAGTGTTAGTCTGATGAAGGTTGACATCCTTATTAGTCACGCTTTTTTTGCAAAATTTTATCTTTGTAATGGTTGGTTTAATGAGCTTTTGGTGTTAGTTAATGTTATGGTGGATGGTGGTATTGGTGCTTTTCAAGAGGTTTTGAGTTTGACATGGTTCATGTTACATCCCCCCGATATGATGCATCATTTTCTTACCCCGTGCCTTGACTTTTTGTGGGGTTAAGCCTGATATAAGCTATGATTGCATATTTTACTTTCTTGATTTACACCTTAAGTGATGCTCATCTATCCTTTATGTTGAGTGTGTTTGGTCCTTTTGTGGTGCTTTTGGGGTTTTTTTGGGTCTGTAGAGTCAACTCTTCTCAGCGGCATTTGAGGTTCTGTAAGTCTCATGTGAGAACTCTGCCATGTCTCCTCGACTTTTTATGGATCTATTTTCTTGAGGATATCAGTCTTGGTCTCTGTTGGGTATATCCCTACTGGCTGTCTATTTCTTTGGGTATTTGGTTAAGGGCTATTAGTGGTGGTCTGCTCATGAATTATATCTATTATTGCTACTATGTCTGCTCTTTCCTCTCGGGTCCTGGAATTAGAGTTGCTGGGTTGGTCTTAGAATAGATTTGAGTCGGTAATTAAGTTTTTTTCATGCCTAAGAGGAACATAGATACTACTAACTTGAGCTTCTATGGCATATACTTGCACATGTTCTTGGGGGAATCACTCATGATGCTTTGTTTAGCTATTAATTATGGAATCAATGGTTCTGGAAGATGGCATGGTTTCATTCTGGTTGTTGGCATCTTTATTTCCAATTTTCATCTTTTGGGTCTTGTTAGTAGGTTGCTGAGTTATCAATTGTTTGGTATTTTAGATGCTTGCTGCAGTAGTTCTGGGAACTCTCCAATAGTCAATCTTATTCCTATTGTCTGTATTATTCCGAATGGGTTTTCTCATATGAAATATGATGATATTGCTAGATGTGATCCTTTTGGTTACATCTGGGGTATCAAAGCTCCTTTTCTCTATGTCAAGGTTAGAAATTTTGGCTACTACTGGCTTGGGATTAGGTTCTTTTTGTGCTTTGGTTTTAGCATTTTTGCTGTCCAGAATTTTATTATTGTTTGCGTTAATGGTTGTGTTGTTTACTCCTATGTTTTGGGGGCTAGTTATGCCCGTCAGTTCCCTTTTAGTATTATCAGGGGTTTCCATTATGGCTGGTTGTTGTATGGCCTTGGGTTAACCTGGCTGTCTGTTTCTGGCTATGTTGTGTGCCTCTTGCTTTTGATGGTTAATTAGCTTTCTGATTTTCTGGATAGTTATGATGTTTATATTACTATCCTTTTGGTTATTTTGCTGACAATTAATGGCAATTCCTATGCTACTTGTGGTCTCTTCATTATTGATATTTATATTTATTTCTATGGCAGGTTTTGGTTGGCTGCTAGTGATCAATGCTGTTAGTGGAATTCTGATATTTGATGTATTGCTCACATTGTTTTGCTGGATCGTACCCTTCATTCTATTTTATCTGTATTGTCTAAATATCCTTATTGGTGTTTGTTTGATTGGATTCATGTCTATAATTACGACTAGGTTGGGTGGGACTCCTCTTACTGCTTGTTGTGGTATGGGGCAGGGTTATTTGTGTTTTTGGTCAACTGTTGGATTCTTATTACTAACTGCCATTTGGGTAGTTATGAGCTTGTTAATTTTTATCAATATTCTATTTTCTTTAGTTGCTTCTATCTTATTGCTTATGTTGTGGTCACAATCTTCATTATATGTTACAATATTGTCCTGATGGATTATTATAATTTTAGTTATAGTTCTTATCTGAATCTTTTTTACTAAGATTCCTATTGCCTGTGCATGTCCTCTCTTGTTGCTTACTTTATTTTGCAGGATTTTCCTAGTGCAGGTATTTTGGCTTATGAAATTTTGGGTGGAAAGATGGGGCTTAAAGTCAATCATTTGATCTTTCCTTTTTTTGGGGCTTTGGCTGCTTTCCACCCTAGAATGTTCCTAGATTTTATTGTACTCTTTCTTAGTAGGGACCTTGAGCTCGTAGATTTTATTTTGGGGCTTTTTGTAGCGCTTCCGAGCATTAGAGAGCTCGAGGTCTATTTTAAGGACCTTGTAATTTTAATTTTAATCAATGCGTAGGCCTCTTTGTGGTGTTCTCCTAAAAAAAAATTGAGATAGTTATTTATAAATATATTTAAAGAATTTCAAAATTATTTTGTCTTCTTATATATAAAAAATTAAAATAGTTAAAAACAACTAAACAAATATATTTTTGAAAAATAATAGTAATACTATAAAAGCACTTATCTTACCCAACTAGAAGAAATAAAAATTAGACATACAGATTATTGATAGGAATATTATGAAATTTAATTACAACGGATTATTTTCTAAATAAGATCCTATATTAATTTACTCAAGCAATGTATTATATAGTTTCTAATCTAGAGGCTTCTCTATCAACAATTCTTGTGGATACAATTATGATAAATTTCTTCATTTTCACATAAATTTATTCATCAAAATCAAATATAGTTAGATTCAAGGATAAAAATAGATGTAATAGAAATAATTACATTGCTAATAAAAAATAAATTAAATTTGATTAATACTTTTTAAAGAAATAATTATATTGCAAACATAATAATATTGCAAATATTTTTCAACTTGATTTTAGTTTATTTTATTATTTAATTTGAGGATATTCAGATTTATTATTTTGAATAAATTTTTAACAAATTATTGTTCCTTCAGTTTGATAATTTTTTTTAAGTGACACTCTTAAATTGAAAATCTTATGCTATCCTACAACTAACATACTAACAAAATTTCCCTTATTTTTTTAAAGTGTGCTTAAGTTTACAAATTGTAACCCAATTCAAATTTAATTAACTTAAATAAATGATAAAAAATATTGTTCTCAATTTATCTTTTAATAAATTTTAAACATAAAGAAAGTTCAAAGCTATAAACACAACTTATGGCCAAAGCAAATTACAATTGACAATAATATAATAGTAAAAAATAGGAAGAAGTAGGCCTGTCAAAACCGGGTTACGGGTCGGGTTCGGGTCGAACCCGACCTGACCCAAATCGAATCTGGTCAACCCTAACCCGACCCGGTTAGGAAAATGGGTCAATATTCAGGACCCGAACCCGACCCGAGGCGGGTTCGGGTCAACCCGTTTGACCCGCTGACCCGCTTTCACATGAAGCCAACCCAATTGCCAGCAAAAAAATTTTAATGATCAAAATCACAACCTGGAGGTAAATAACCAAGGCAACAAGTAATGAAAACCAAGGCAGCAATTGAAACATTAAAAATTTAAATTACAAATTATCAAAATTCAAATTATACATTATAATTTATGAATAATAAATAAACAAATACAAGCTAAGAATTACAAATGATAAAATTTAACAAATCACAAACATCTAATTTAACAAATTACAAATCATAAATTTATAAATTACAAATTACAAATATCAGTCTGACTATTTGGAGAAATCTGAACTCTGAAGAACGAAAATTATTTGCTAGCCCTCCTGGAGATTTAAACTAACTGCAAAAAATATAATTAGTTAAAAATCCATAAATTAGTTGAAAGATTGAGTCATTAGCTCAGATTCACCCTCTAAATAATTCATCAAATAATAAAATGTGAGTCAACAATACAATTTTTTGCAGTTGCGGACAGCGGTATTGCCCTCCAAGGCGACATTTTGTATTCTAGAGCTATACGTAGTATCTGTTTGATTAGACGACAACACAAATGACACCTGGTTGCAATAATTTGTTTCCTAAATGACCTCACAATCAGTTTAGAAGGGTACTCATCATCGCTACTCAACTTTCAGAACCAACCCAGAATTTGAACAGAGACATCAAGTTACAGAAAACCAACCTAGGAAAGAAGACAGCAACCAACCCAGCCAGCAAAAAATTCAAAAACAGGAAATCAACCCAGTTACACCTTCCCAGGAAACAAAGCCACCAACCCGGGGAAACTTATACATCTACCAAGACAACAACCAAGGGAATCCAACCCAGCAATCTGGGCACCCAAGACAGCATCCCAGGGAAACCAAGGCATCAAGTTACAGAAAACCAACCCAGGAAAGAAGACAGCAACCAACCCAGCCACCAAACTGTTCAAAAACAGGAAACCAACCCAGTTACACCTACCCAGGAAACAAAGCCACCAACCCGGGAAAACTTATACATCTACCAAGACAGCAACCAAGTGAATCCAACCCAGCAATCTGGGCACCCAAGACAGCATCCCAGGGAAACCAAGGCATCAAGTTACAGAAAACCAACCCAGGAAAGAAGACAGCAGCCAACCCAGCCACCAACCCGGGGAAAATTATATATCTACCAAGACAGCAACCAAGAGATACAACTACCAAGGCTAGCCTAGATATAGCAAGTTTGCAGGTGAATAACAGGCAACCAATATATAACAAGTAATAGGAAACCAACCCAGTTACCAGCCAGCAAAGAATTAATAATCCAAATCACAACCTGCAGGTAAATAACCAAGATAGCAACACAAATAATCCAGCCCACCAAGACAGCAAATAATATAAACCAAGACAGCAATCAAGCAACTGATAAGTAAAACATAATTCAACAAAGGTACCAAACTAGGGGAAGCTAATGCAACAACCAAGACAGCTTCCCAGGCAACCTGCAGGTAAATAACCAGGACAACATGTTTCCCAAGTCATCATTCCAGGCAACACCAAGACAGAAAACCAGACAACCAATACAACAACCAAGGGATACCAAGCCAACATCCCAGCAAATAAGACATATTCTCAAGTAAACCAAGACAGCTTCCTAGGCAACCCAACCCAGGTTCCTAGGCAACACCAAGACAGAAAACCAGGCAAACCAACAGCTTCCCAAGTCAAAGAATAAGTGAAACTAGAGATGCATAACGTACAAAGTTTTTTGTTGACAAATATTTTTAATTAGAACAGAAACGCTAAACTTTTATTTCCTTGATTCCTTTCCTACAGCTACTGCGATCATAACCATTTCACCACCATCATGCCCCATCACAAGGCCAGACATATACAAAAAACTATAGTGGACCGGCCTTTGGGTTCTTAAAACGATATAACATTCAAAAGGAGAAAACTACATAAACCATTTCACCACCACCATGCCCCATCAGGCCATCAAAAGGGCATACAGCCATACATAAACAAAAAATTGAAACAGAGCAATCGGTAATAACAATCATATAAAAAATTTGTAACAGAGCAACTACAGTTACTACACAACTGAACAGAAAAAAACCTCTCAAACTAGAAGCCGAGTGCAAGCCTGCAAGGATATTTGAACAGCACCTCAACCATTTTTCGGACCAAAACAACCCCAAAGCAGAAAGCATACCAAAATGTTCCAGAATTTCATAAAACCCGACGAAATATTCCAGAAACTCATTTTTAACATCAAGTCATCAAGACGACAACAAATCGGACAAACCCTAAACCCTAAATTTTTTTGCATCAACGTTAACAATTTAATCAAAGAGCAAGACAGTAAGTCAGCAACACAACCCTAAACTCTGCTCATAGATCAATCTTTTAAAAGGAGAAAAAAGATAAGAGATACAAACAGTGAGGGATGTTAGGCCAAACGAGATGAACACAATGAACACCACGGACCAACAACGTGCCAGAGAAGTAGAAGAGAGGAAACCGTTGAAAGAGCCAGAGATCTGAAGAGATCCGATGAGGAAACAGAAACCCTAGACGAAGCAGAGAAGGAGAGGAGAGCTGGTAGCGAACGCGAAATGAATACGGAGGCCTCAGATCCCAAATTTTATCCCTCGCGTGAAATGAATCCCGCGGGTCGAACGGGTCACTTAACGGGTTAGCGGGTTAACACGGACCCGAACCGAAATCGAAACCGGGTCATTTAACTGAACCCGAACCTGACCCATTAAGCCATCGGGTCGTGTCTGACCCGAAAATTTTGGGTCAGGTTCGAGTCGGGTTTTCGTGTCGTGTCCATTATTGACACCCCTGGAAGAAGTAGTAAAAATTCCTTTTAAAAATAATGCAATATATTCTTCTTAAAATAAAAAAGGAGATGCCTTTATTATAAACTTAAAAAAAAAAAGCTTTTAACTAATAAGTAGCATTAAAAATTTCCATCCTTAGATATCCTAAAAATTGATGTTAGAGAATGCATATAGCTAACCAATTCCCTTTCTTAAAGATTATACCTACAGAAATGACATGAACATAAAGCTAAATAACAATCTAAGGAAGAAAAATACAAGATAAAGAATAATAAGATCAAATAATTAGTTACACACCATAATTCTCAGTGATGAGTTTCTAAAAGCACAACTTTTTTATTTGGAATGTTATCTCCAAAATTAAAGTTATTGTTTTTAATATATTGTGCAAAGTATATCCCCTTCTACTTCCATCGTTGAGAATTTTCATCACATATTGCCACCATCATTCAAACATTGATATTATTGTCACTCATGTGCACAAAACACAACCTCTCATCATATGAAATCATCCTCCACTCATATGGCTAGTTGGAGGTGATGAATGTGGCCTCTGGCCTTATTATAATCTTTCCTCTCTCCTCCTCCACATTAAATGCAAATATAAAGAATGAAGAAAAACTTGCATTGGGATTCTGAATATCATACATCATCCAATAAGCTATTTGTTTGATGACAATGCCAATTTTATCCCTTATCAAAAGATAAGATAGATCATTAAAGTTCCTCCACTTCAAGGCATTGGAGTCAAAGTTCTCACAATAATTGAGACATGGCATCTTGGCTCGGATATCCTCATAATCTTGAAGTCATAGGTGGTTCAGTTTGTATTATAGGCACCAAAGATAATGGTGACACCAAGTGTCAAAACGGGTCTTTGGATTGGAGATGGAGAGATTATATGGACTAGTTCCTAGTCATGTGATGTAGTAGTGGAGGTTGATACCATTCTTGCTATTGTATTTAGGTTTGATATTATAGAATAGAGAGCCATGAGCTGGAGCAATAACTTTCATGAAAAAAAAATTAAAGTCTAGCACGGGGAGAGATGAGAAGGTAAGGGGGTGAGCATAGGAGACATGCATGCATTACAGGAAATTCATCTATTTTTGGCATACTTTTCCTTTAAAAAATCACTGAAATTCACTAATAAATAGCCTTACCGGCAGATTTCCAAGTGAAAGTAATTCGTAAAAAAAGTTTGTGTCTGAAAGGTATTTTCAGCAAATTTAAACTCCCAAAAATGACAGTTTTTTGATGAAGAATCCATCCAAAATTTTCGGTGGACTACCAGTGGAAAATTCTGTCAAAAGTTCTTATAGAAATTTCCAACAAAAAATTCAGTTGGTAATCCACCGAAAAATTTTGGTAGATTTTTTTGCTAAAAAGACCATTATAAATTCATCATATCATCATTTTTGATAGAAAATCCTTCAGAAACCTGTAACACAGATAAAAAAATAGCACCTCATGTCAATTATTTAGCTTTGCAACAAAATTATTAAAATAGTTTTTAAGTACTGGTTAAATACCCTAATATTTCAACATTACACAAATATATTAATAAAAAATATTTAGACAATTTGTACAAATTATTTACAATTGTTTTATAATAGTAAAAAATTTCTACAATAAATGTACATTACTTATACATAAAAAAATTAATAAAATATTTAAAAGCACATCAAATCTATTCAAAATCTTTATCCTCACACTCCTCGGCTGATGCAGGTGCACGTAGCTTTCCACTAAACTGCTCTCTCATTTTATGAAGCTTCTCCAATATCTAACTTTGCTGCATATGTATGTCCACTTGTAATTTTAGGATATGCTCCAGCTCTGTTGTTATTGGTCACCTGTTGGATATACAAATTCTCCTGACAGCTTGCTGAAATCTTGAGGAACCATATGACTGTTCCTCATATGTGTAGGCCTGTGACCCTAGCTAATCCATAAAATCTTCCATTATACATTCTGCCTATTGCCTGTGACTAAATATGGTAGTCAGAGTAATATGTTGATCCCATAGAGGATCCCTCACTAGCTTCGGCCTAGCTCTCTCGAAGTCATGTATACTCATCATGTAAAAAATAATATAAGATTAATCATTGAATAATTATCATTTAAAATATTTCTCTTAATATTATAAACTTATATACTGTTATATAGGCCCTCCTCGCTCGCTCGTCTACTCACTGTTGGTCCTCCTAGCACTTGTGGGCGTGACTATGTAACTCAACAGTAGTGAGTTCTCTACCTAGTATATCTCTTTGTAATATACTTAAATTATCATTCATAACTAAATACATTATTAAAAATTATTAAAATTCTTACCAATCGATGCATGTGTTCAGTGTGTGGAATTGAGCCCCAAGTATAGAGGGTGCTACCCATGCCCCTAATATCAGAAGCTCGATTCTATCTATTATGGTCTCTCCTCCTAGTATAATTTGGGCTGCCCCAGAGGTCAGCCTATACGTTCTCTTCAACTTAGATCTGTCGTTCATTGGACTTCTTAATGTCCATAAATATGTCTCACAGGCGAGTCAATCCCCACTTTCCAAAATTATTTTTTATCATTGCATTGTATAATGTAAATATGATTAAATAATACGCAAAATGCAAAATGCCAATATACATGCATACATATAAATACGCAAGTGCATACATGAGCATATTAACATATAGGAGGAGGTATAAGTGCACATACAATCATGCAAAAATGGCATATGAAAATATATATAATTAAATACATATATGGGCCTTGACGAGCATGTTGTATACACACACATGATATTTGAGGATGTTGCGTGGGTCAATCAATAAACTTAAGTTCAAGCCCGATCCTTTTATATGAATATATAGGAATTGACATGGCTCAAATCATCAAACAAATATAAAGTTGCAACGCAGATTGAGATATTTATTTTATACGTTTATATTAGGCCTTCAAGGCTTATTACAAGATAAATTTACTAATAAAGGTATAAAGCCAGTAACGAAGCCATTTCTTTGTTGTCAAGTGGACAAAGTCAATAAGGTTCGACCATTAAAATAAAAATTACCCATAGGTATCCCCAATGATGGCCGCGTTGATAGAAAATCTCAATCGGAGGGGACCCCAAATATTTAAAAATGCCTCACAAATTTTTACAAAAATTCAAAGTTTAAAAGTCACTACAACCTAAATATTTAAAATTGAAATAAAAATACCAAAATACTTGGAGCAAAACCATCCACCCTTTGCAATGATTTGCTAGGATGGACAAGTTAGGAAATCACTTCAGCTCATAAAGAGTAAATATCTAGTCAAGAATATCACTAAGATTCATTCTCAATCTATCTCTTGCCAGTAAGGATGTGGCATGTGTACTCTAATCGATAGTCTCGCCGCTAAATGACATCATAGGTAAACAATTATAATCGAGTGATTTTGCTGCCAAATGACACCATTGAATTATTGTTATTGTCAGAGCTCATATGTTCCCCAATGGTGTTAAATTATTGAACAATGAATCAATAGGATATGATTGATAGGGCACAAAGCCCTCTGTTAGCTAAGGTGGATTCAAATCTATCTCCTTAGGTAAATAATCATCCTAGGTCTACAAGATACCCTTGAAAGAAATAAGCCATGGCTGCCAACAAGAATCCTTTTGTCAAGTTGGGTCGACTACCTCCTCTGACTAAGTAGATCAGGGACCATAATGGCCCGGGATGACGGAACTATGGGATCTTGATCGGGTTTATCATCATTCCCCCCACCATCCACTTTAACTGCAAGATGGTGAGTTTCTAATTTTAAATATTAAATTTTCAAATACCAAATCATGTTGCAACTATACACTAGAAACTATGTATCTGTTTGACGACTAGCCTTAATCGAAAGTTCTCTCTCATTATCATGAGGGGTAAGTAACTATAAGGGCTTGTGCTTATCGAAAACCTGAATTTAGATCATAAAGTCCTCGTAAGATGAGGGTGGAATATTTGGGTAATGTCTTATTCAAAATCCAATCTGCCTTCTGAAAATTTGGCTTGAAACTTAAATGTTAAAACTCTCCTCGACGACCAAAGAAAGAAAGAGGCCGCAGAGAGGCCGAGGCACAAGTTTTCAGAGCCCACAAAGTGACAACCAAATAATGATTATAAAGAGGAAATAATTTAATAGTAGGTCGGTGAGGCTGTGAGAAGGAAGAGAAGCAACTATACACTATGGAAGAGGTGAGAGTAGGAGGAATGACGCAAGAACATACCACGTTGACGTAGTATCACAAGTCCCATGAGCCGAAAGAAGCGAAAATTATCGAAATAGTAGTTATGAAATATTTTGACAAATGGGGTCAATATATAATTAAGACATAGTAGCTGATCTTAATTAGCCTACGATCGCAAATTATCACCAAAGTGCAATATTTGTGTTCTTATTTGATCAAATTTAATTTGTAAGATCACATAAAATTATCAAATTATCACTTTTCTCAATTTGCAAGCTCACATAAAATTACAAATTATCACTTTTCAAATATGAATAACAAGTCAATTCATTGTCTTTGATAAATTTAATATTACCTAAACATATTAAATTAATTCCTTCAATTCTAATATAATTTTTATAAAATAACAAATCTGATGTAATCCTCATATTTATTTTGTAGCTTCGACGAGTTGCATATAAATTAATCAGTGAATTTAATTCAATAAAATAATAAATAATATTTTGAGGTTGCATGGGTATTTTATTTTGTATGGTCCCGTGAGCTCTTGAGCTGGTCAGGAGCGCTTCCGATGTACACGAGCTTTGCATGCCAACCACAAGCGACAGGTGTTCGGTTCACATCCAGAAACGCACCGGCACGCGGGAGAAGCGGTCTTCCTCACGACTGCGGCGCTTTACAAATGGCAGCTAAGCTGTCCTCGCCCGCCCAATACTCTTAAACCGCTCATCGGGCGTGAAAAGAGAGGACACTGTCGTCTTTAAATTTAGCCTCTTGTTTTCTACTCCTTGTTACTTTTTCTGGATTTGGAGCTAATTCTTCTCGTCTCGGGAGAATTGGACAAGGGGGCGCTTTGTGTTGTTGTGGACGAATTGAGCAATCGGCGACATAAATGACTATAGGTTTACAGGAGTTCTTCAAATTGCAAGGGACTTTGGATCTCGTTCTAGATTCTGGGACTGATTTCATATCTTTCATCACTTCGCTCTCTTCACCTTCACCGGAATCCGTCGGCGACGTACTACATAAGAGGTCGGCATTGCGGTCGTTTGTGAAATTATCTTCCTTCTGTCGACATTTAGTATGGAAAATGGAAAGTTGTTTGCGTTTACAGGCTTTATTTATTACCATTTGTTTTGCTATAGATGTGAATCTCCGTCACAGAATTTGGTTTGTATTTTAGAACTAGGGAGGGCAACCCTTTTTATGTTGAACATCTTTCCGTATTTTGTTTAGATAAAGTATTATGAATTCTTACCATCATGATTAGGGGAAAGCGGTGGAAGCATTCTTTGAGTATATACATATATGGACATTCCACCTAAAAGGCAAGTGAAATGCATCATTTGTAAACTGAAATGGGATGCAAGCCCCTTATTGGTTGCCACTCATAAAAACCCAATGACGAGAAGGAAAAGATGGTGCTAAAAATTGGGTCCGAATAAAGCACTACTTTGCTAGCATTTCCTCCCTTTTGATTATTTGCAAATGTTCTATTTACAGTATCAATGATGCATTAAAGGCATATGCAAGAATTCTATCGATTGAGTGTGAGGAATAACCTCCTTGACATCATGCAACAATTGGTTGCCCATACATCTAAGGGCTGAGAGAAGCTATTTAGGAAAAGCTTAAAATGAATTCTATTTTGTCTCTCTCCCACTCCCAAGTGGACAACTATGCATACAAAGCTAAATTACAATTCAATTGCCACACTTGCCAATCAAGTTTTTGCCATCTACTGAATGAAAAGTCCATTGAATTTATAAAGAATACAAATCCATATGGCCATAACTGAAGAGAGCCTTTTGGTTCCTATAGCAAGCACCCAATGTATCCAATCAAAACGAAGGGGTTAGAGAAATGTCGAGCTAAAATGGACAATGCTTATGCACACCTTGAACTTTTTTAAGTATTTTAGGTGCTTGCAATCCAGCTGCAATTGTTAGATGATTGATGCAACTAACTATGCTCTCATTAATTTTTCAGTCATGAATGACAAATTTGAGGATGTTCTTGATAATGATGAAGAATTTCTATCTTATATCCTCAAAAATCCTACTCGCTTTGAACTATGATGCATGGACATGGACATGACGACACGATACGGACACAGGACATGGCTTTTCTTGAAAATATAGGACACGGATACGACGCGGACACGTCATTATATTTTTTTATATAGTGTATAGATATTAATGTAACATCATATTAGAAATGACAAATAATAATAAATGAATGGCATAATAACTTGTCTAGCTTATAATATAAAATGTTTACTATAAAATGTCTAGTACAACTACAAAAATATAAGCAAATAACAATTTACTACAACATCAAGTATTCAAGCTTCAGCTACTAGGATTAACTTCAGAAGTTTGTTTTTGACCTTCAATATCATCATTATTGAATATCATTGCTTCCAACTCTGATTCATCAAGAGAAAGATTTGCAATAGTTCATTGAATTTGATAATGATGAAGAATTTCTATCTTATATCCTCAAAAATCCTACTCGCTTTGAACTATGATGCATGGACATGGACATGACGACACGATACGGACACAGGACACGGCTTTTCTTAAAAATATAGGACACGGGTACGACGCAGACACGTCATTATATTTTTTTATATAGTGTATAGATATTAATGTAACATCATATTAGAAATGACAAATAATAATAAATGAATGACATGATAACTTGTCTAGCTTATAATATAAAATGTTTACTATAAAATGTCTAGTACAACTACAAAAATATAAGCAAATAACAATTTACTACAACATCAAGTATTCAAGCTTCAACTACTAGGATTAACTTCAGAAGTTTATTTTTGACCTTCAATATCATCATTATTGAATATCATTGCTTCCAACTCTGATTCATCTAGAGAAAGATTTGCAATAGTTCATTGAATATCATAAAATGAAGGTTGGCTCTTCTTTGTTTCTATTTACTTCTCTAGTTCGCTAGTTCTCTCCCATAATATTTCCTTAACCTCTAATCTAAATTGCAAAGAATGTATTTATTTACTTCTCTAGTTCTCTAGTTCTATCCCATAATAGTTCATTGGATATCATATATTAATCTTTATTATATTAATCTTAAATCTTTTATATTCTAAATATTTTGTATATCATTCTAACTTTTCACCTATTTTATAAATCCCATCAACTAGAATTATAATAAGCCATGTACATAAAGATCTTCCAGACATAATCAAAATTCTTCTTATTCCATGTCACTAAAAATTGCCAACACAGATAGATATAAAGGTTTTCAATAATCATTACTGTCTCTCAAAAAAAAAAAAAAGATTCATTCTCTAATAATCATGTCTTTCAATAATCGTATTGATGCATATATGAGTGAATGTGATGTTTTATTTGATTTAGTAAATATAAAAATATAAAAATTTTATAATTGAAAATAATTTATCATAAAATATTAGGACACACGTGTCCCAACTGTGTTCGACACGTGTCCCAGCCGTGTCCGACATGTGTTCCAGCCGAGTCGGGTTAAATTTAAACATTATTTTAATCGGACACGTGTATGCCGTGTTCGACATGTGTCCCAGCTTTGTCGGGCACGTGTCCATGTTCGACACGTGTCCGACATTGCATTCTCTCTTCAAGAGGTGTGTCGGTGCATCATAGGCTTTGAAGCACCCACTTACATCAAAAGGGCATGCAATATTTCATGCTAGATACACGATCAACAACAATGTTTGCGATCTTTTGGTGGACAATGGTTGCACAAAAAATATCATCTCAGGCAAAGTAGTAAAATCCCTACAATTGAAAACCGTAAGCATCCTCAACCCTACAATATTAGTTGGAGACAAAGGGCATAAAAGTTCTTGTAACTGATTTGTGTAACGTAACATTTTAAATTGGTAAAAATTTTACGTGTAAAGTCCTATGCAATGTTTTGGAGATGAATGTTTGACAATAATTTTGGAAAAGTTATGGCAATTTGACATGGGAAAATGGTAAGATTACATAGCTAATGCTTTTGTTTTTGAATGGAAGGTTAAAAGATTAGAATCCTTCCTAAACTTATTGTCATATAGCACCATCTTCTCTAGCATCTTGTGCTCACAAAACCTGGCTATGTATAAGAACTCATTTATGCTTGCTAACTTCCTAGTTGAGTATAAGTCAATTCAAATAGATATCTTTGCTGCAGTTCAAGAGGAGTTGCAACAATTTGGAGATATTATCTTTTTTGAGTTGCTATAGACATTACCTTTGCTCAACACTATCATCACAAAATTAATTTAATTCTTTGTTTTACAATTTTGAATCTTCCCCACTACTAGATGAGTGTAGAAAAGCACAAAATTTAAAAAGATATTGGTGATGATATATTGTGGAAGCAAATTATCATAATAGTATCATTCCTTGTGTTGTACACACCCTGATTGTCCCAAAGAAGGATGACAAATGGCACATGTGCATTGACAATCATGCTATAAATAAGATAACCATAAAGTACCATTTTTCAATGCAACTCTTCAAAGAACTTTTGGATAAACTCACGGGTACTGCTTTTTTCTCTTAACTTGATCTCCGCAATAACAACCACCAATTTGCATACTAGATGGGGATGAGGGAAAGATGACATTCAGAACTCAGGAGGTCTATATGAATGGTGTGTTATGCCATTTGGCTTGTGTAACGTCCCTAATACATTCATGCGAACGATGAATGAGATGCTTAAACCTCTCCTCTCCCATTTTTGTATTATTTATTTTGACAACATTTTAATTTTTAGCAAGTCTATGCTTTGATCATTTACATTGCCTTATTTATTTTGGTGAGCCAGCCTTCTCGTCATCCTATAGACTGAAATCAAAGGATTGCATAAACCTCAACCTCTATTGATACAGATGTCATCGCTGCCTGGAGCAACTGCGTCATTGGCATTTTGATACATTATTATTGAGAAAATGATCAAAATGATCCGTCAACTCTTTGTGAGGGATCAAAATAGTTCTCAACTCTTTTAAGGGTCCAATTTTGTTCTAACATTTAATATTGGAGTTAATTGTGTTAAATGTAAGGTTATTTTGATCATTTTTTAATTAATCATTTATTAAATATAATTTTCAAGTAATTATAATTTTTTTAAAAAATATTATTAAACATTTTTTTAATTAAAAAATTTAATAATAATTTAATTTTAATTTCAAAAATTTGATTCAAATTTTATAAATTATGATATTTATTGATTTAGTTAAATCAAATCTAAATAGATGTTATTTTTAACTTAGTCACACATATTTTTACCAATCATATTCTATAAATATGACTAAAATTTTTGAAATTAAAACTAAAATTATTATTAATTTTTTTATTAAAGAAACGTTTAATAAAATATTTTAGAAAAATTATAATTATTTGAAAATTATATTTAATAAATATTTAATTAAAAAGTGACCAAAATATTCTTATATTTAACACTATTAACTCCAACATAGAATATTAGGACAAAAAATATCACATTTTAAAAAGTTAGAGACCAAATTGGTCCCTTAAAAGAGTTGAGGATCATTTTGGTCCCTCACAAAGAGTTGAGGGACCATTTTAGTCATTTTCACCATTGTTATTCTACTCAATGAGGTTTTCTTTTCCAGGGAAATCAGTGGTGTATTCCTAACACTTTGTTGCGCCGCCAATTAATCTATGATATTCATAATGTGGGACTAAACGCACATGCTTGACAAGACAAACCTTTGCACTACTGCATGCTTGTTTCTTTTGGCCAATATTAAGATGGGATGTGACTCGCTTTGTTGAGAAATGTAACATTTGCCAAACTTCTTAAGACTTGACTTAGAATAATGGCTCATACACACCACCATTTACGCGCCAGTCCCTCATCTAAGGTCATCCAAAACTATGGGATGAAATTTTGGAACAAGTTGAGTTTGTCGATAATTGAATGGCTAATACATCAAAAGGAAAATTCCCTATTAGTATCACACTAAAATTCTTAGTCACACCAATGACATTGCAATTTTATCCAAGCCAAAGAATAAACCTGCTACTGATATGGTTACAAATTTTGATATGATGCCACAAGATGTCAAATCAAAATATGTTGAATAAACTCAACTTTACAAATCGCAGTCTAATTTTCATTGTAAAAAAAAATCTTTAATGTTAGCACTGCAGTAATGGTATACTTGCACAAAAAATGTTTTCCAGCCAGCTCTTAATGTAAACAAAAACCACACAAAATTGGTATGTTCCACATATTAAGAGAATTAATGATAATGCTTATCTAATTCTTCTACTTGCCAACCTAAATATCTCCCCAATATTTAATGTTATTGATTTTTATTCTTAACATATAGTTGATGACAGTGATGTGAAGATTCCTAAACTCGAGTTAAATTCTTCTGAATGCAAAAGGAATTGATGCAGACCTCTACTCTTCATAGCTCTATTTTCATTACCTTATATTGTTTTGTTTTATAGTTTAAACATAATTATTAGACACATTTCTTCTCATTTTACTTTAATTTCTGTTTTTCAGTCATTGTCTGAAGTTGGTAATGGTATATGTATTCGTAACAGATTTATAGGAAATCATTGAACATCATATTGGAAATCTCCCTTCATTGAAAAGTCCCCTTTCTGTGTTTTGTTTTGTTTTCATGCCCGGTCCTCTGAGCTCCATTAACATGGCAAGCTAATTCATTGGTTTGCGCTTTCTTTGTGGCGTAAGGGCTACTAATTGCATCTTTAGTTTTATTATTCATTCCTTCTTATCTTATATTAATAATTTGTTCTCGTCAGATTCTTGAGAGTTTTCAAGCATAAATTTGTCTGCGTTCGTGTATAGCTTTAATTTTAGTTTATTTTTCTTTCCTTGGTTTCCATAATGTTTTCTTCAAGGTAACTTGGCATTTACCTTTTTTTCTTTTATTTGATTTCACAGGTAATGGCAGCTCTAGAAATCAATGGCGTTCCTCCAAAGGTGAGGCCAGTTGAATTTTTGGAATTGGTGGTTTTACTTGGTGCAATGTGAAGTGAGGACCTGTTGTCAATACTTGATAAAACAGCCCGACTGGGCTAATTTCCAAGTCAAATAGTTATTTTTAAAGATGGTTTCTATTTGACAAAAAAACCTTACTGCTGAATGATCACTTAAAGGCTTGCATTGATAAACTATAAGACCTTTGTATTACAAGTTTTACATCTTCTGTTTTGTCATGCAGAAGAAGGAAGATGTGGTTGAAAACACGGCTGGTGTGGATGAAAGGGGAATCTCTCCCATCACTGAGGATGGCACGTTGGACAGGAAGGGGAGACCTGCACTCAAATCAAAAACTGGAAAATGGAAATCTGCAATTCTTTTGCTAGGTTGACTATATTAACAGCCAATAAATGCATCTAAACCTGCTTGAGTGAACTTCGAACTTTAATTTCTTCTGTGATGGTCTCTCTCTTTTGTATTCCAAAATTGTTCTCATAAAATGGAAAAAAGAAAATATCCAGAACATGTTCACTAGTCGTTGGTTTGGATCCATCTCCATTATTTGTAGTTAGCAATCATTAATTATCTAATGATCACTATTATTATTTTGGTCAATGCAGTGAACTATGGTCTTGTCACATTTGCATTTTTTGGACTTGGGGTTAATCTGGTTCTCTTCCTAACAAGAGTCATGAAGCAAGAGAATGCAGACGCAGCAAATAATGTCAGCAAATGGACTGGCACAGTGTACATATTTTCACTCATCGGAGCATTCTTGAGTGATTCCTACTGGGGCCGTTACTTAACCTGCGCTTTATTTCAGTTAATCTTCATCTTGGTATGTATCAGTTCTTTTTATTTAGTGAGAAAATTGTAGGTCTAGTAAGTGGCTTTGTGGCAATTCTATTTCTTATTTCTTCTTCAGTTTGCAGTCATAGAATAATCAGTGGTTAGAAGTTCTACAATAAGACCTGCGGAAAAAAGTGTTATCATCTCATGTCACGCACTCAAGAAGATTGAATAGAGAATAAGGATTCATAAGTCCAAATGAAATTTTTTATTTTGAGGCGAATAACTATGTTGATGATGATGGTTATCAGTGAAGCTTTTCAATCTAGGGGTGACCTATTTTTCTTTATAGTTACGAATATGTGGATAGCTTCACGCATATTACTTCGTAAAACAATATTGGATAGTTCAGCTTTCTTGGTTCAGTGTGATTGTTGTTACATCAAGTTAAATAAATATCATGTTAGGAAGTTGTGTTGTTTGCTGCTGTTTTTCCACGAACCGAAATTGTTGTATGGCAGGTGTTTGAAAAACTCAGAATCATCATATTGCCAAACAAAGCCTCAGTCGTCTTCTTGGAGCTCAAATTTGTTTTGGGAGCCTTTTGTCCCATCATTTTCTGAGCTTGGTAATATCACCTAGGCCTGATCTTGTATTGAATCATTTATTTGATTATATTTGTGCAATGATCTCAAAATAAAAAAGTTCTTTCTTGTGAAATTGTCATGTTCCCATAAGTTGTTATAACAATCTCTGTTTACCCATGTTGCATGTCAAACAAAACATAACAATCGTGATCAATTTATGAATAATTAATTAATCTAATCTTTTCTGGTACTAATCTGAGCAGGGACTAGCCCTTTTATCTTTGTCGTCTTGGATATTATTGGTGAATCCTTCTGGATGTGGTGATGGGAAATTGGAATGCGAATCAGTTTCATCTCTTGGAACTGCTATCTTTTATCTATCAATCTATCTAATTGCACTTGGCAACGGGGGATATCAGCCCACAATAGCTACATTTGGATCAGACCAGTTTGATGAGATGAACCCTTCAGAAAATGATTCAAAGGCAGCCTTTTTCAGTTACTTCTATGTTGCTCTTAATGCAGGTTCTCTCTTCTCCAATACAATCCTAGTGTACTATGAGGACTCTGGATGGTGGGTTATTGGATTTTGGACATCAACTGGTGCCGCTGTTATTGCTTTTCTTCTTTTCTTACTGGGAACTCCAAGATACAGGCATTTCAAGGCATCAGGCAACCCCTTGACTCGCATTGCACAAGTTTTTGTTGCTGCTGCGCGAAAGTGGAATGTTAGTGTTCCTGAGAATGACGCATTGCTTTATGAAGTGGAAGGAAAGGAATCTGCCATTGCAGGGAGTAGAAAGATCTCCCACAGCAATGGGTTTCGGTGTGTTCCCCCCTCCCATCCCTATTAAATAATTTGATTAGCGAGGACTAAGATAGAGAATTTTTATAGTTTTGATTGTCTAAATTTTTAGGTGATGTTTAACTTCTCGAGATATATGCTTTATACCATGTTTTGCTATAGTCTTTAGATACCTAGAGTGTAACTTCGATGATGAAATTACTGGTTCTTTTTTTCTTGGACTTTGGTTATTATTATGCCATGTTGTTGTGATTATCGGTGCTCACTTGCCTATGTTCTTCAGGTTCTTGGACAAAGCTGCAACAGTGACAACTGATGTACACTCTGTGCGGCCTGAGGCCAAGAGTCCATGGAAGCTGTGCAGCGTGACTCAGGTTGAGGAGGTTAAATGTGTGCTAAAGATGCTTCCCATCTGGCTGTGCACCATAATTTACTCAGTTGTCTTCACCCAGATGGCCTCCCTCTTTGTCGAGCAAGGCGCCATGATGAGTACACAGTTTGGTTCCTTCATCATCCCTCCTGCCAGCATGTCAGTCTTTGACATTATTAGTGTCATCTTTTTCATCTTTATCTATCGTCGGATTCTTATGCCAGTGTTAGCAAAGTTTACGAAGAATCCTGATGGGTTATCTGAGCTCCAGCGGATGGGTGTTGGCCTTGTGATCGGTATGCTGGCAATGATTGCTGCTGGTGTTGTTGAACTAGCTAGGCTAAAGAAAGTTGCTTCTCCAGATGAGGTGAGCTCACTCCCAATCACGTGGCAAATTCCACAGTATGCCCTCATTGGAGCTTCAGAGGTGTTTATGTATGTTGGGCAACTAAATTTTTTCAATAGGCAAGCTCCTGATGGCATCAAGAGCTTTGGGAGCTCCCTCAACATGGCTTCCATCTCACTCGGCAACTACGTGAGCATCATGCTGGTTAGTGTTGTAATGGCTGCAACCGCAAGAGGAGAGAGACCTGGATGGATTCCGAGTAACCTCAACTCCGGTCACCTAGACTGGTTCTTCTTCCTCCTCGCAGCATTGACCGCTGTGGATTTAGTGCTTTACATGCTATGCGCCAAGTGGTATAAGTGCATTCAGCTTGAGAACAACAATGATGAGGAAGCGATTGTGACAGTGACTTAGATTTGAATGAGAAGATTGAAGGTTATGATAGTGTGTATTTTGTTTGATTTCTCCTTTAAACGACTTTATTGGTTATTTGTTGCAAGATAAGGAGTTATAGCGTTTTATAAATTATTTTCAGATGCCTTTGTTCTAAATTTTATTATGTAATTTCATTTGTATTTAGTCATTTTTATAAAATCGTACATTGACCTAATTTTTTAATTAGTATCAATGGATGGGTCAGGTAACCAAGTTATATTTTGACATCTCGATAGTTTCTAATAATAGCAAAATTTCTCTTTAGCTATGCATATATCCAACCTCCATGGAAGCTCAAAATGCAAATTCTTCAAGCTTATAAGGGGAAGTAGGATTAGCATACAATATTATTCAGTTTGAATCAATATTTTCCTTACTCGCTATAAATGATGATGTTAAATGATGATTAATCTTGAAAACTTTTAAGAAACCACCATTAAGATGGTTCTCAAAACTATCTTTTGATAGACAGTTTTTTTAGAGTTCAAGCAATTTCTCATTACATATCTTTAAAATGTTAAAGGCCTTCTTCACAATTAGATAGGAACCAAACAAATATCTTTGGCATATTATGACTTACTCTCAGCATGAAATGTTAAATATCAAAGATTTAGAAACTATTATCTCTTAAGTTGCTGTGACTCAAGATCTTAGAGAAGGATCATTTAGATATGCACATAGATTGAGTTCTCAATAACTTTGAACTTCCCAATAATTATTTTAATGTAGAGCTATAAAATGTTAAAATTATAACTTCAAGCTCTTAACATTTGGGAGTCATTAGAGACTACTGAAAAATCCATCAACATTGGTTGCAAAAATATAATATTTGTTCAATCTCATGAGCCTAGTATATATTATTTTGATTTTGATGATAACAAACATTATTGATTATACTGATCACAAGTTGAGTTATAAGTATAGAAAATTGGCGTTTATACTAACATTGTAGGAAGCAAACATGTGATAGAATCAAGATGAGGAACTACTGAAGCTAATATAATTGAACATGAAGAAAGTTGATCAGAGTCAAGAAGGCCAAGAACTAAAAAATATGTTAACTTGTATTTCTTGAGTCTTTATGTACTTTAACCATGTATTGGGTTGAACAATCATACACATACATGATGGCTAATAAAAGTTAATTAAAATACATGACTTTCTGATTAAATCATATTATACGATATTAATAGTTTTTTTTTATAATTTTTTAAAATCAAGTGACAATAATTAACAAAATTAAAATAAAAATTTATATAACTAATTGTAAAGTATGATCTACATCATACGAGATGATCAGATATTTCAAATTCAAATCGTTAAAATTATGACATTTCTAAAAATAAGTAAATGCAAAATATGTCTTGGTCATACTTGATGAAGCCTTTTGTAATATGAAACTTAAATCCTTGCATTAGTATTTATGTATTTTGGAACCTGAAATCAAGGGGTCAAATCATAGTAGATATTATACTATATGACCCTAATCATATAGTGTGAATAAATAGAGAGCCAGTTTAATAGGATGATCAACCTTGTGAAGCTCGTATAGTACGATCCTAATCATATATACAACCCAAACAAATAGAGAGCTTGTTTAAACAAACCTCTTCAGATAAAATGATCTAATTCTTTGAGTCAGCATCATTGTACATATCGTACTCTATAACCATTCATCATATTGTATGATCAGCTTATAAAATTAACTAAATCAAGAATTTTAGGGTTTGACTAAAGGCTTAATATAAATACTCCTCTTGAAGATGGAGAGTGGGTCTCTGGCTTTCTAGTGTATTCGTCTATCAATGTTTGAGAGATTTGGGAGGTCTAAGAAGGTTGAGAGAGAATTCTTGGGAGTCTCATTCTACAACTTGAGAGATAGGCGGTGTGAATTTTGAGAAAACATGAGGGATTTGGAAAGATATCCAAGAGATCAGTGTGGGAGTGGTTCACCAAAGTTGTTAAGTTCGTCTCATTGTATGTCCTTATTCCTCAAGTTATGTAGTATGAGGACTCTAGGTGTAAGAGCATTAGAGAGTCTTATGTGGAATACTCTCTGTTTAGCCTGGATGCTAGAGGTGTGGTATTTATGCCATACTTAGTGTAGAAGGTGGGAGACTTCTAAGGATAGAAGCGTGTAAAAGGGTGTTCTCTATATCCTTGTGAAGGATAAAGGCTTCTCAGCTTTGCTGGGAGTATAAGGAGTAGTTAATGGAATTTTTAGGGAGTGGACATAGGTCTTGTTGTCTGAATCACTATAAAAATTTAATTTATTTTTTTCCTTTATGTTTTATTTTATTTCTTATATATTTTGACTTGTTGCTTGAAACTGCTCTTTGTTAAAAGTAAATTTTATTTCAAAAAGAAAAATTAGTGCTAATGCTTATTTTTTTACTAAAAATATTTTGTTAAACTCTCTTGTTCTCAAACTTATTTTTAAATAAAATTTTTAATTAATCAATTAGTTTACTTTTGCTATAATTATTGTTGTAATTTTTGAAAGAATTTTTAAAATTATCCAAAAGTCACCCTTCCTATTGGTTGTGACTAGTCATTTTTCATTGATATCAAGGTGGGGTTCTTGTTTCAACACATTAAATATATTTTGGCATGACACGGTTTGAGAATTAAAACACATTGAAAGGGTATTCTATTAATTATACACCATTTTTCGACAATATCCCATTCAACTTTTGAAAAATTTGTATATTTATTTTTATCCTGTCTGCTGATTATCGTATGTGGAACTTAGTGCAAGTAGGGAACTCACCCCCACAGGATAGAAGATGATAGTAAAATTGAACTCCCTTTTATTGATTAGAACTTTGAGGAACGAGAATTTGTACTATTGAATGAAAAATATTTGAACTATTTTTTTTTTTGTGTATTTACCTACTTAATTGGAAAAAATAATGGGAAACCTAAAGTCACTACACTGACGGGTCTTATAATCATTCTAAGGTTTGATTCTTATTATCTATAAAATTTTTAGTTATGAAGAATAAACTAAATAACTAAATTGAATAGATATTGGAGGAATAGAAGCTAGGATTACCATTAGGAGCGAGATGATTAAGCAGAGGTTACTAGAGTAGCAAGAAATACAGATTGAGCATGGCTATTCAAGTCCAAGTCCAACATGAGGGCATCTTGAATTAGTCATCATACCCAAAATCATGTCACTTAACATGTTTGCTTATTTTTTATTCCAACAACCTTAGTATCCTATTGGATAAAGAAAAGGTTTTTCCTCACCTTATTCTTATTCCACCTTTAATGAATAATCATCCAATGAATAAAACATGGTTATCTATTTTAATCACCATTAATAATTTCTTATATGTCCATATCAAAACCCTCCAAATTGATTTATAGCCTTCAAGAAGGTCCATTATGTAAAATCCAATTTATTTGGGAGGCAAAAATGAACATGGATTTCTTTAACCACTTGAAAACGTGAGGTATGAATTCTTTCATATTTAAAATCTTGACTTATTGATAGCTTTCATAACTAAAACTTTTAAAGACCAAATGTGCCTTACCATATTTAATTAAGTTTTCACTTTGATTGAAACCTCATGATATATGGTAAAATCAATTACTGACCACATAAGAGCAAATTTTGCCCTTTCAGTGGAAAAGATAGCTTTTCCTAAATTACCATAATAATTTGTTTTAATATCTAATTTTAGATAGAACATCTTAAATGCACTTCCAATATTAATTATTATCCTAGTAAATTAGAGATCAATTAAGAGAATTTTTCATGGTTCCATAATCCCATCAAACTTCATATCATAAGTGAGACATCCACTGCTCTTATTCTTGAGCTAAATATATTGATTACACAAACGATACTTGATAATATAATCAAATAAATCTATCATTAAAACTTAGCAAACCAACTCAATTTCTTCTGAGAGACAATATTAACCTAGTCATAAATCCCAAATACTTAAACCTCAAACATCTACCTAAAACTATCCATGACCTTCACCCCATGACAACCCTACACCCCTCAATACACCTTTACTATTAAGACTAATCCCATCCCATGACAGTTTCACCACACAGGAGAAATTATTTCGTACGGTCGCCGGCTACTATCTGGAGGCGAATCAGAACACACCACATCACCTTTTTACTGTATACCGGTGCTGTGTACCGAGTGATATGATGCATCCTGATTCGTCTTCGGATGGTCTAATGACCACATAGAATAATTTCCCAATCGATAGGACTACCCTCAACTCACACCAAGTCCACTTCAAAATGCTTACCCAAACATCTATTACTACCACAAATAATGAAAAATCACGAATCTACTCAATCACCAGCACAACCCAAAAACACGCAATCGCCTTTTGTTGCTACTCCAACACACTCCTAAACACATAATCACCTTGTTTTGCTACTCCCACTAGTACACTTCTCATTTGTGATCTCTCACCACATCATCTCATACCAATAAACCTATAAATAATAGGAGAGAACTATTGATGTTTTATTTAAAGTCTATTCAATATCAATATAAACTATACTTGAACAACCCCATTCAAATTTTGATATGTAAATTTATAATTATATTTCAATACTTGTTATCTTCATATGCCAACATAATTATATCTTTATAATTATAATTATATCTGTCTTTGTGCATTTTAACCATGCCCCATTTCTAAAGCATCATACTTCAGTAAAACTTAGTGACTTCTTATTATAATTTTTTCTTAGTAGAATATTATTGAAATGTATTCTTTATTTCACAAACGAAGTAATCATCAAGATTACAGTAGAATTAAGAAAAACCAGCACGATACAATTTCACACCAAACAGAAATAATACGCTCCTTCACACCAAACAAAGTTCAGGGCAGCAAAAGCTGACAAGCTTAAATACCAAAGCTATTCACCCTATTTATTGCATATAACTATTAAAAGCCATGATGTAACACACACGAGGAAGAGCATAAAGTGTCTTCCTACAATCCAGTGCCAGTGTGGTGCCCAGTCAAGTTAGTATGAGTGCCTGTAACTGGTGCATCAGTCCTGTGTAAGCCAGTAGCGCCGCCAGTAGTCTCATCTAAGCCAGTATGGTGTCCAACTCCAGTGTGATGCCCACCCAAGCCGGTATGATGCCCAACTCCTGTGTGGTGCCCCCCCAAGCCAGTTTGGTGCCCGACTCCTGTGTGATGAGCTTCTCCCTTATGTATAGCATTCTGCTCATACGCTTGCTGCTTCTCCAACTCAGCTTGACGAATCTTCTCGTCTTTCCTGTCCTCAGCCATTTCCTTCTGTAGTGGATCCCTTGTCTTGATTTTGTCGACCTACACACGGAAATAGCTACATTAATTCTCAAAAAATTCTAGATAGCAAAATGTTTTGAAAAGTAGTTAAAACAGTGCTAGTTGTACTCGGTAGTGATTTGAAATTCAAATACGATAGAATTTTCAAATAGTTCAGACTGATTTTTTAAATATATGAGAAGAAAAACAAATGTTTTAGAGATAATCATGTGAAAAATAAGAGCACAGAAAAATCTAAATCATAAGATTTCAGTCATTATAGAATAATGAGCGATAAATCTCATAGACAAAATCTTCTCTTTTAATCGCCTAAACAATACAGACTTCCACAAGCGCCTCATTAACAAACCTATCTAGCAGGCAAAGTTCAGCTTTTTGGAAGTAAACGATAATAAACCGGGCAAACTAAAGCTAAAATGATGATCAGGAAAGAACCTTTTCTTCAGCGGTGGCCTTCGTCTTGTCCATGCCAGCCTTAGCTGTTGCAGAGACGTTCGAGACCTTCTCCTTAGCGGCTTCCATTACGCACTGATACTTGCTATTTCGCTCTAATCACAATTGATAGAAACAGATATGCTTGAAGATTGTGTGTTGGGATTCAGAGTAGCGTTGGTCATTATATAGGTCGATCATTGCGGTGGAGAGTCGCCACGTTAGGGTGTACATGTAATGAACTGGCGCATTTTATTTATGACGTGCCGAGATACCAAGGTAGGAGTTTTCTAGCCATACGATCTGGGTTATGAACGGCCGTTGATTTCGTGACTTTCAATGAAGTCGGATATAAATATATTTATTTTTTTTGGATAAGGATAAAAAGGAAAACAAATGTTAGATAAGGCGCCTAGATTAAATTTTTTATAGAAAAATTAAGCTGCTTTTTCTTTTTTTGTTGATATATGGTGGTAACATTTAGGAAGTATAAAATGTAGAATAAATTTAAATTTTGGGTGTTAAAATATTTATGTCTGATAAATTGATCGTTAAGAAATTTCAATTTGTCATATTTTTGTTTAGTATTGTATCATTTATATATGATTAAAGTTAAAGAAAATATAAGGATGATAATTAACATGTTTAGATATTTAAAAAGATTAGTCACTAATAGAGGCTGTAATGCAACTTGTAGTGTATTATGCTTAAGTTCCAATTTAAATTAAGGTTTATCAGAAATCTCATTTTGTAAAGAGTTATATCTTCCTTCCCAAAAGATTCAAGGATATCCTTTGTTGGTTCTTAGCAATAAGGCAGTTTTGGCGGTGGTTGGCCGTCGGCCCGGTGTGGCCAACGGAAGTTCATTGTGGAGTTCTCCTGCTGGTTTAAGATTTGTGATTATATGTGGTAAGTTTTCGTGGATTGGTTATGTTTCGATGGTTTTCTTGAGTTGAGGCTTGGAATGGAGTTGTTCTTGGGGAGGTATTTCTTGTTGTTCAAGAATGATTTGGATGGGTTCTTTGCTTGTAAATTCGAATCTTTCTGTTTAGAAAATTTTTCGTTCGGAAAGCTTTTCTGAGCTAGATTGTTGTTATCCTAGATGATTTCTGTGAGATCTTGAATGGTTTTTGTGGTAACATTTTTGAAAACCTATTCATGCATAGATTAGGAGGCTACTGTGAAGTTTCTTTGTTGAAACATTTTCGTCACATTATGCTGGGTTTCTTGAATGATCTTGGAGAAACTTATGTTGCAATCCTGGTCAAGATTGTTACCTCTTGGTTAGTTTTATCGTTGATTCTTCATCTTTTCTATGGGTTGGAAGATTCATAAAGGAAGATGAGTGTGAAGATCATTTTCCTCCAATTATTGTCATGTTTGAAGCTCGTTATCTTGTTATGGTGTTGGAATTTTCAAGTGGTATTTTATTTAATGCCTTAATGGAGTTGGGATTGATTAGTAATCAGGTATTGAGTATGGAATGGAAGTTCGTTGGGGGTGTTGTTAATGTCTTGTCTGCAGTTGAGTTTGTTTAAGGTTCCTTTGCAATGAGGATTTGCATCTCTGTTATTGGAAACAAGGAAGTTTGTGTTGATGTTTCTCCTATTGGAGGTGTTGAATCTGTAATGTTTAGCAAATCTAAGAAGTTTAAGAGTAAACATACTATTAATGAAGTGGAACGCAGAATCAATCCTTCATCTAGTTTTAATGAATTTCAGGTTATGGTTCAAGCGACTTCTTTTCCGAATTTTGACATTTTTGCAGTTATTTGGCCGCCTTGTTTAGATTGTCTAAAGAAGATAGTTTGGGACTCCCTAAATGTTCTGGTTTTGGCTTGAAGTGGGTTCCTATCCCATCAAAGCTAATGGATGTTAGTGTTTTGTTCCTTGAAGTGCAAGGCTTGTTTGTAGTATTCTTAAAGGATGTGGATATTTTAGCTAAGGTGAAGGCTGATTTAACAAGCATTGATGTCTCCTTTATAAAGATAAGGAATATTTTATTTGTAGATGGAGGAATCAAACCTTCATTTAGTTTTAAGGAAGTAGAGTTTATGTTTCAAGTGGATTCGGTTCCGCATGCCGATGGTATTGCATTTTTTTCTTATCGTTGATTGGATTGTCCAAAGAGGTTTGTTTGGTATTTCCTATGGAGGGTTGTTGTTTTTCTTTGATCATGGTCTTATCAGCTAAGTGGAAGTCTTATTTACCAAGCATGGAGCTCAAGCTCATAGTGTCTATTGAAGACTTATCTTGAACAAGTGGTAAATTGACGACATGGGAAAATTTAATGTCTGATAGATTTTTTACTTCATTGATGACGTTCGAATGGTTTGGTCCTAGTAGTGAAGATGTGGCTATATGGATGCTTGGTCTTGAGGTTATCAATATTATTTGTTATTTGCATTATGAAATTAGAATAATTGAATTTGGGATTCTTCCTAGTTTTCATTTTTTACCTAATTGAGAACTCTAGGATACTAACCAACCTATTTGGTTGTTTAAAATTTGGTGTCCCCAACACCCAAATTGGTTCAAAGTGAGGAGTAGTGGATCTCATTTCCAATATGATAATCTCATTATTAGAAAAATAACTTTACTTTGCTTTGTTTGTTATTCAATAAGGCTTCCTTTCCCAATGTTAAGAAAGGGAAGCCTAGTAGCTTTATTTTCTTTCTAGCTTGTAATAATTTTTTTTCTAATATAATGCAATTTGTATTTCTTCAAAAAAAGAAGAAGAGATTCTAGGATATTAAGCCTTCAACATTTTCTTAGTTCTAAAATTGTACCTAAAAAATTCATACTTTTAGGCTAAAAAGGTCATACTGCAATACATCTAGTTTGTCATTAATAATATACCAAATCCATTAATAGTTCATTTATTGACTTTTTTTTAGCATATTGATGTTCCTTGAGCTCCAACTACTTTTAGACATACTTAACACTCAAGATCTCAATAAGTAGTTCTATTTTACTACTCTTTTCTTCCTTTCATAAGCATTATTGTTAAAAGGGCCATTTTGTCTTAAGGGAATATATACTTGATCATATCTCAATTACCAACTTTAAAGAAAATTAAATTTGGCTCCCTTTGATGATTTACCCCAAAAGTAAGTTTTCCTTTTATCACCTCTAAGTGCTATCTTATGAACAAAACTAGTCCTCAACATAAGTTCAACAATCAAACTTGGAAAGTTGCATCATTTTGATTTATTGCACATAAAGGAATTAAGTTTCTTGGGAACTATCTTATCCCACATGTTCAAAGCATACCAATTATTTCTAATCCCTATGAAAGCCTCACACCTCCCTATTATCTGAGAAAAAAATTAATTTCAGGGCCTTTCTAGTAACCATTCCCAAGAAACCAGTGTCTCGATGGTCATCTGAGGAGAAAATCCTATCTTTTATAAGATAAGCCTTTCTTTATCCATGTGAGTCAATATTCCTTAGAACTCACAATCGATAGGACTTCAAAATCAACATTTAGTTATTAGGACCATAACTTTACATGGTGTGGAAGGATGCAATTTCCATAATTTCTATACTTAGGTGGCACATGATAGCTAATAGGAAGCTTCATTTTAGTTCTATTTTGTCTCCTCATGATTGGACATTGGTGTCCTACCTTGTAGTCTCTAGTGAGGCCCATAAGTATAAGTAACCTTTTTATGGAAAAAAAGAGAAGGAATGTTAGAGAAAAAAATTATTGGAAGTGAGAATTAACCAAAGAGGATAAAGGGTAAGGTTACATCTCTAGATCCTAAAAAACTTCTCTAATTGAGTTTGAGTTCCCTTTTTATCCTCACCATGAGCTTCTTTGATTGAAACAAAAAGATTAAATATCCCCCACCAAATTACTTCATCCCATTGGTATTAACTTCAACTCTATAAATTTGTCAATGACATTCAAAGGACTAGTAGAAAGTATTAGCATTTTCCTTTGAAAATGCTCAAACTCATATAATATGTAAAACATATTAATGTCCCCTTGTACATTTCTTCTCATTTCTCCCTAGAATAAGATCACTTACCATCATCAAGAACTCCAGTCTATGTCACTTTTTTGCTATCACTCATGGTATTTGGAAGGTCCAACAATCCTTTTAGTAAACCATAGGTCCTTAGTAAGTACCTTATTTAGATCCTATTTAAAGCAAGGAAAACTTCTCAAGATTAGGAAATTAGTGAACCCTTCTTAAACCTAATAAATACGTTGTATCACTTCCTTAAATTTATTGGTTTATTTATCCTTCACCATTCTCATTTAATTCTAGAGTAATAAACATTCTCCAATTTTCTCGAGTACTAACATGCAAGTTGCCTAAGTACTACAGCTGCCTATGTTTCAATGTCACTTGAGTTCATAAGATAAAATTTCCTAAAACCCTAGAGAGGGTATACCATAAGCACTTATTGAACTCGTCAACATCATCAAAATGTCTTATATAGCTTATTAAATCTACTTTAACAATAAAAAATGAACTCAAATTCCTATCTTTATTCTAAAGAATATCCCATGGAATTACTTAGCCTCTTTTGATGAGTTAAGCAAACTATATTTAATAATTCTTGGTTTGTTAGACTAGGACTTATTAGTTCTCAATCAAAATCATCCTATCTAAAATGGTTTGTGTTTGTTAATCAATACCTCGATTAGTAGTACCATTTGGGTGCTCACCTAGTTTGTTAAAACTAAAACTCCATACATGCTTATAATATTCTCTTTACGTATTGATGGGGGTGGTGGAGTAACCTAAAGAATTATGAAAATGATTTATGGCTCTATCATTCCCTAAAAAATGCTTAGGTATTCTTTGATATAAAAATTATAAAAACACCACTTAATATACACAAATATATGTGCTAAATTAAGTAATATAGTGATAGAGTAGAGTATTGATCCCATGAGGAAGAATATTTATTTGCAAATACTAGTACTGTCTACTTCAACTATAATAATTATCCTACTCTATAAAAATAAGTTTTGGTGGAGATTTACATACTGGTTGTGCCTGCTTTTCTAGTCATAGGCTCCATATTACACTTGATATTAACTACACATATGATCACTATATGCATTAAATGAAGACCTACTATACTAAATATATAAAAAATTTATTGATAAAGAGAATTCATTAGTACTCGATATTTTATTTACACCATTAATTCAAAATTAAAGAATTTAGCCAGATATGTGGAACAAGTGAAGCAAATTCATTTTCATTATTTACACAAAAGAAAGAATGTACAAAAGAAAAGATATCACTGGATGGATTCAATGATCTCCTTTACACTCTTCCTTGAACTTATAAAATTACTTCCATAAACACAAGCCTAACACTCAAAAGGAATATATCTAGTGCTTCTATGAATTCCCTTAGTTGTCACTCCTAAGGAAAAATCAAAGAAGCACTATAAAGACTAAAATTAAATAAGTGACTCAACTCCCTTACTAATATTAAAAAAAGACTACTTATAGAAAAACACAGAAAATAGATTCTAGCACCATGGAGCTCGAGACACTTGCGTCGTTGTGCCCATAAAATGAACTAATGCCACAGTGCTGAAGGGTTTCCTTCACCACTACACTTGTTGACATGGACCCGTTGTTTAATGAATCGATGCATCACTTTACTAACAGATCATATCCTGAATGATTTCAACTTAGGCGCCTAATTGTATGGCTTTAAGTACATCTAGCTAGAATAGAAGACATTTTCTATTTAGAAGATATAAACCCTATAATTTTTATTTATACCCCTTTTATTTTAGACATTTGGATAATGCTCATTATCTATTATGTCGAGCTCCATTTATAAGTCAATATATTTAATTTAAAAGAGTGTTATGAGACTAGTTTAGGAACCCCTTGCTAATTATTAAAATGAGGTAAGTTATATTATTTGTGTTAAATTCTCAAGTCTTTAGATTTGAAGTTAAAGTTGAGTTATTCCCATGCCCTTTCAAGGCGATCCAATTTGAGGACTTTACAACCCATAATGTTGTAATCACACCAAAAGATTTTGTATAGCCATCATAATATCCTTTATCTATGACATTTCTTAGTTAGGAATAAGACCTTTTGAGGGAACATAAACTACCACGTGAATTTGAATTTATATTTCTATAACCCCTCAAAAGACAAAAATATTGTTTGACTATTAATTTGAGAACAAAGATAGATTTTATTATTTTCATGATAAATGTAGCTTAGAAATATCATACTATCTTGAAAGATACAAATGATATTCGACTATCATTTTGAAAATGAAAATGGGTTTTAAGAAAACTTGTCCATGGTTCAAGAAACTTTTCACATACTTTAGGAAACTAAAATAGGGTTTATTTTATGTTAGGATTCTATGTTCTCCATAAAGGAAAACACTTATGGTTAATTATATTTTAGGAGAAGCACATGAAAAAAACTCTATATTAAAGTGGCGAATAAATATTTTTGGAATTCAATGATTTATGAAAGGATTTATAATCAGGAATTCATCAACAGGTATTGGATCAAAATTAAATAATTATTTCTAGAGTTCATTGGATGAAAGGTAGGGAGTACTTTGATTATAGAATACACAGAAACACTTTATTATATACTATGATTGGGCTTTAATAATTTAAAATAGATGAAGAAATTTTTATTTTTAAGTTGTTAATTAATTAGAATGGCAGGATTCTATTCCTGGAGGTTGAGAACTTATGACTTTGAATTGGCTTTAGATCCTAGATCTAGAATGAGCCATTATAAGGTAATGATTCAATCCTAATTTACTAATGTGTAGGAGTTATTTAAGGGGGCTTGTACCTTGAAATCCTAAGATTTTAGAAAGAAGCCCAACACATACTATACTCATGTCTGCCTCGATTGGACTGTTAGCTAACCACGTAAGTATTTTAAAGGTATGAAATCAAGTTTAAATGCCATGCAAGATAAGCAGACTATTGTTTACTTATTAATGATGGGTTTAGAGTTAACGAATTCAAATAAGGGGTTTATTAAAGATGCCATGGTTTTGAATGCATCTAACCAATGCAATTCAAAATATTTTCCTAACTTCTATTTTTTTAATATCAAGCTGATGCATATCTACATTTCCAACTTTCTAAGAAATTGTCAGTAGCATAACAACCCAATATCAATAGAATAGCAGACTTGCCCCATCATTTAGGCCACTCCTAGCTTATTGCTAGCATTTGTGAGTTTAGTGTACAAGTAGAAAAGTAACATCATGCTTATGCTAGCAAGAAAGTAAATGTGTGTGTTTGAAATAATAAAAATCATAGAATCTTGGGAGCTTAATGAGTAACCAAGCAACAACACATATAAAGCCAAGAAACATAAAAAAGTAGGTAGGTTTTAATTCACACATGTTACACACCAATCAATAATCATATCAATAATCAAAATGTATTATAGAAATAAGAGATCTATGTGGTAAGTGCTGGTTAATATACAACCTAGGGTCTACAAGAAAAATAAAGGTGGCCAAGCTCCACCAATAACAAGCTTAGATTTCTAATTCCAAAATTGATGCAAGTCTATACAAAATAAAATTGTCATACAAAATCTTAAGTTCTTCTTTAGGGTCTTAAGGTTATGATCATCATTTTTAAAGAATTTTAAAAGATATCATCTTCAAAGAAGATTCATTATTTTGGACTTCTTTATTATACAATTAAACAACTTCATTTAAGACTTTCACAACTCTATACTTTTACAACTTTATAACTTTACAACATGAATATAAAAAGAGCCTCTACAGTTGTAGGGATTAGATTCTAAATAAAGCATTTATATATATCGCATCCACACCACTTCATTATCAAAAGTGCATGACAAAATAATACTCACATTATCACACATCCACTAGAGCATCAATCCACAGTAATTAAAGTGAAACAAAAAGTAAACTCACACGCCACAACACTACCCTAGCCTAATGTAGAGTTGGTGGCCCTATCAAATAATTCTAAGTGTGTGCTAGGTTGTGTGGTTTAGTTATGTCTTAAATGGATAGGGTTTGAAGTATCTACAAATTGAGTTTATCTGTTATGTTAAGGTTTTTAATTTAAATTTAAGTTTTAATGATTTATAATTCATTAATTAATTTGATTTAGGTTAGATTAATAACTTTATGTTTTAAAGAACTATATTAATTAATAACTTCAAAATACATTGAAATTACTTATTAACAAGTCTTAAGGTTTTAAAAGAAATGCATTTGTTTCATTACAAAGGAATGAGGTAAATACATAGAGTCATATATTTTTATTTATTTATGTTTCATTATTTATTCACTTAATAAATTTTAATATATTTAAATGAATTATTTATATGAAATTAATTGAATTTAATTTGTGATTTTATTTATTTAAATTGTATTATTTAGATTTTAATTATTTATTTATGATTTATAAAGTTAATTTATTTAATTTTGAATTATTTAATTTTATTTAAATTTTTTCAATTTGTAATTAAAGTTTTGTTTAATTTGGATTATTTAAATTTATTTATGTTTAATTAATGATTTACCCTTTATTTTTATTAGTTTATTATTAATTTATTTTATTTATTTAAAAATTTAATTTAATTAAACCTTTTATAATTTATTTTATGAAATTTTAATTTATTTATTGAATTATTTAATATTTATTTAAAATTTAAGATTTAATGATTTTAAAGTTTATAAAATTTCATAAATGAATCATAAATAATTCATTCATGAAATTCGTAGGGTTTTAAAATCATTAGGGTTATTTAAAAGTTTTATTTTTTTTATTTCTATTTTTGTTAATTAATATTAATCTTTAAAGTTTGACAAAAGTTTGAATTTTTATTTAGAATTTACTTTTTTAATGTTTAATAATTTTCAAATATTCTACTATTTATTTAGAGTTCAATCCACTTTAGTTTATATTTTTTTATTTTTGTTTATTTATTTATGAATTTCCAAAGTGTGATAATTATTTATGAATTTATTTATTAAATGGTTTTAAGTATTTTTCATTATTGTACCAAATGATATCCAAACATCATGAAATGTTCATCATAGGTTAGGAATGATCTAATATGAAGTTTGAAGTGGTTTGAGTTTATATTTTATATTTTAATTTTGCTTATTTATTCATTTATTTAATTTCTTCTAATTGCATATCATATTTATTTTAATCAATTTGAGAGAGGGAATTTATTTTTCCTTGATCCTATATTAAATTCTAAGAAGAATGAACTTTAGTTTATACTTTTATAACATTTATTTATTTAATTATGAAATTTTGAAATTTTTAGGTTATTTGTTAGCCCAAGATTAGGGTTAACTGATGAACAGACCAAATGATCTCCAATTAATATGAAATTTAAACCCTAGCTCTTTAAGGTTACTAGGTGTACCTCATTTAATTTGAGAACATTTGGATTACTATAGGATTTTATATAATTTTACAAAATTAAATACATCTACATCTTTAGAAAATTAGTTAGGGAAAACAAGATAGAGAACTTGAGAGAAATCATAGGCTATCTCACCCTCAGGCCATGATCTAACATCCACAATAAATTCACACCAAAATATACTATGGATTCAGTGTTATGAATTTTTAAAATCTTAGATTAATTTTTTACATTGGATTTTAAAAATTTTTACAGGCCATATGACAAGTCAAATTGACCCAAGGAAATTCAAGGATGTTAAAAACATCATAAATTTACCATGGTTTAACTTTAAGCTTAATCTCATGCATATAAAAGCCTAATTACTTATTAAGGTTTACTATATAATGGAAATTTAACAAAATTGAGACATCATTAAGCTTTAAAACCTATACCATTAAATAGTTATATTTTTTTGAAGTTAAAATTCTAGCTACAGCTGGTTGTTCTAGGCTTTTTAGGTGGTTCAAACTTGGCCAATAGGGTCACAATATCTGGATAGAAGAGTCTAAAAGTAAGGGGTTGATTGGCGTCTTTGTTTAAGCAAAATTAAATATGAATGGCTCAGATTAAATTTGATTCTGACTAACACATAGTTGACCAATGGATGGGTTGGGCTGGGCTGAGTCATGTTTTGGGAGGTTGGAGGTAGGCTTGGAATGCATTAGTTCAATCCAATTGGATCAAGTTAAGCTAATTAGTGAATTTAGTTTACTTTTGGCTATCCTAACTAGGTGAGCAAAGCTATCCCAAATAATTATTTTTAAAGCTTAGGTCTGTTAGGACATTTTGGTATATTTAAACAGGCTTGGAGGTGGGCCAACATGGAAAATTTGGGGAGTCAAAGGTGTATGGTTCATATGGGTTCCTCAGTCAAACTAGGTTGACTTAATAAATCAAGGTCAACCTAGCCCAATGATTAAGTCCATTGGGTTTGGGTAGGTTTATGGAATTAATTGAAAGTGTGTAAAAAGCAAGCTAATGCTTGGAATTAATTTATGAAATGGTCCCTCGAGTCATTTTTGGTCAACCATGGTCAACCTTAGCTCACTATGGGTTCCAATGAGTTTAAACAAGCTTATATATATGTTTAGAATATTTAAGATGCAATTACATGGTTTGAATTGGATTGAATTAATGAATTAGAATTTTATGTCCAATGGGGTTCATGTAGTCAACTTGGTTGATCATTGTCAACCATGTTTAATCATGAGTTCAGATGGGTTTAGTCATTCTTAAGAATAAGTTTGAGGTCCTAACAACTAATCCTAGGGTTTAGGATTATGTTTGGATCAAGATTCATACTTAGGAAATCAAATTAGGGTTTAATGGGGTTAATGGTCAAATTTGGTCAACATGAGTCCCAATGGTCTTAAACCATTCAAATAATTATTGTGGATAAGTTTATATTAATTATGAAGGTTCAAGAGCAAGTTTAATTGAAAATGCCATGTTGAGTGGCATAGGCTATAATTATGAAGAACTTTGGTTTATGTTTAGGGTTTAAGGGAATTTGATGATTGGAAGGGAATGACAACTTTTAAAGACCATTAAGGATCAATCCAAGGAGATGTTAGGTTAATCCACAATTGGCTAAACTAGGTTCTGTTGCAACTTAGAAATTAAGATTGAGTTGTGTGTTATGTGATTTATTGATGATAAAAAAATATTATTGTTCTGATAATTATTGTTTCTCCTAATATACATGAGATATATTTCTATTTATTTTTATGTGTACTAGCATTTCAGAGAAATCATACTCCAGACTGTTGAAGACTTTAAGACAGAGTAGAATAAGATTTCATGTAATAAAGTCTGTAATTTTTTTTTTGAGTCTAAGAGAGTGTGATTGTAATTGGGTAACTGTATACACACACATAGGGGGAGAGAGTTAAAAATTAAAATTGAATTTTTTACCATATTCATACTGTATGATGTCAGTTTATACAGATGACTAACAGTTTATGAAATTTGGTTTGTTCCAGATCGTCTAGACGAAATTGAACTGTTCATCTAGAAGAACTAAAATCATACAAATGAATGATAGTGTATGAAATACACATCATACCAGATCATCAAGATGAACTGGAACTGTTCGTCCAGATGAACTAAAATCGTACAGATGACTGAATATGTATGAAATACGTATCGTATTAGATCGTTCAGACGAACTTGAACTATTCGTACAGATGATCTAAAATCATACAGACGACTGATAGTGTATGAAATGAAGTTCATACCAGTTTGTCCTAGATTTTTTGAACTATTTGTACATACGATCGACGATCATATTGTATGATCTGACTTCATTTGACTTTGAAATTTTAGTTTTTGGACAGTTTTTTTTATAAAGTTTTTACATAATGAGTCCTAGAAACTATCTACCAATCTTTTTATTATGTATTTCTCTTTAGAGTGAAAAAGGAGAGTGTGTTTGGGAGTGGAGAGTGAGAGATCTTGCAAGAGGAAATTATGTGGGATTCACAAGGTTGCCCAAAGGCGAGGATCTCTTATTTGTCTTCTTCAAACTTCTGCCCTACTTCTTTGAAGAATTTTGAGAGAAGATCTACAAAGGAGATCAGGTTCTCTTCTTTCACTAGGAGGGTGAAAAAAGATGTGGATTCTCTACCTTCACCAGGAGGGTGAAAAAAGATGACGGTTCTCTGTCTTCACAAGGAGGGCAAAAAAGGATGATGGTACTCTACCTTCACCAGGAGGGTAAAAAAGGATGACGATACTCTACATTCACCAGGAGGGTGAAAAAGGATTAGGATTCTCTACCTTCACCAAGAGGGATAAAAAGGATGTGACGGTATGCTTCCATCACTTGGAGAGTGTAAAAGGCGTCGGTTTTATGTTGCACGAGATTGGCGAAAGAGAGTTTGTAAGGGCTTCACCACCTTGCTGTGGGGGCGAAAGGAGAGTCACTATTATTTAGTGCAATACCTTAAGAAGGAGACTTTAGGGAGTAGATGTAGGTCTAGTTGGACCGAACCACTATAAAATTTAGTGTTCTTCTGTTCCTTTACTTTTTCCTGCATTTTATTTTTCCTGCACTTTAAATTACTGTGGATGAAATTTTGTTTGTGATAATTATATTCAAACAACTACAAATTTTAGGATTGTTGATTAAATTTTCTAGAAATGGTTTTTGAAACAAGAAGTTTTTAGTTAACTAATTCACCCCTCTCTTGGTTAGCCTTGGGACAGTTCTATTAGGTTTGACAACCTACATGAACTTTTAGGTCCTAAAGATTCCACCTAGGGTTTCTACATCCTACTTGAGATGGATTCCTATGCACTATAGAAAATGGATGTGATGTGGTGAGGCTTATGTAGATTATAAGATTGATTCTATCTGAGCTTAGCTAGATGTTACATGCAAGATTTCAATATGATTAGGTTTTCGTTGATATGTCAATAATTAAAGCCCACTTAAATATACCAAAGTATATGTGCCAAATGAAGTAATAAAGTGATAAAATAGAGTGTCAAACCCATGAGGACATGTAATTTTTACTTGCAAAAAAACTATAACTGTTTACTTTAATTTCATAACTTATCATATTGAAATAAAAATAATGTTTTTGTGTTCTTACCACTAAATAAAAATAAGTAAAATAGTTGATACAATTTTAATAAATTATTTTAGATTAATGCATGTAAATATCATATATTTTATGATACTCTTAATTTTAGATGTGGATCAGAGCATATGCATCCCTAGATCTCTATCGAGCTTGTAGAGGTGAAAAGGAAATCTACTGACCTCCTAAAGTTTTAATTTCTCCATAGAACCTAGAATATTCAAACATCCCATATCTAAGTATGCCAATATTTTATCTTAATACTCTTGATTATTCTTACATTCTTCCATTGAGGCTATAAATAACATTGAGTTTTAACTACACATATGGACATTATTTATATTAAATAAAGAATTATATATATTAAAACACCAATAAATTTTTTAGAGTACATGAGTCTATATTAGTCCTTTATGCTTATTACATCATTAATCCAAAGTAAGAGATCTAGACAAATATAGAAGAAAAAATAAGCAAACTCATTTTCAGATTAAATAAAGCATACAATTTGATTGTGTTCATAAAGTATGATTTGTTTTAAAAAATTAGTTATATGATTAGCCATTTTAATTAATTTTATGTATAAATGATTATAAAGTATGATTTGGATCTTATGACATGATTAGTTAAAAAATTTTAAAATTCATTTTCTCACTCCCTAGTGTGTGTGTGCATGGTCGCCAAATCTGCATACAATCTTATATAGCTTAAACTCAAGAAATATAAAATTAAAGAAATTATAAGTATATACCCTTTCAAAATATCTTATTCTACCTCATCTTGAGCCCAAAATGATTTTGAACGGTGTATGATTTACTTGAAATATTAGTACACACCAAAATAAACATATAATACAAATGCTAGGAGAAATGATAATTCAATCAATAATGTTTGTTAACATCAAATACACAAGCTCAAGATCCCTGATTATAAAATTAGGTTTATAGTACTCAGCTAGGCTATACCAATTATTTTATTTCAAGATGAACCAACTCAGATGCATTTCTCATTTGTTCAATGTCTCCACTTAAATAAGGTTTCACTCTGTGGCCATTAACTCTAAAAATATGTAAGCTTTTTTATCTTGAATTTTCACAGTTCTATAAGGAAATATTCTCATGACAATGAATGATCCTAACCACTTAAATTTTAATTTTCCAGTAAATAATTTAAGAATGGAATTAAAAAGTAAAATATCCTATCCAGGAGTAAATTCCTACCTAAGAAGCTTACAATCATGCCATTTTTTAATTTTATCCTTACAAATTCTTGCATTTTTATGAACATCATTTATGATTTTCTTCCAATTCATTCAACTGTATTAATCTTTTCTTTTTTATTCCATCAAAATTAGAATTCAATTCTTTAATAGCCCAAAATTCTTTATGTTCTAATTCTATAAGAAAGTGGCAAGATTTTTCAATAGGAGTCTTAAAAGTAATTCTATAGGCCCATAATGCATCATCTAAGTTAACAACCCAGTCATTCTCATTAGAACTGACAATATTTTTTCAAAATTCACTTAATATCCCTATTTCTAATTTTTGCTTGGCTAGTAGTTTGGGGATGATAAGCCATTGCAACCCTGTGATAAACTCTATATTTATTTAATTCTATTTCTTTTCTTTTATTGCATAAATAACTTCCCCCATCACTAATTAAAACTTTAGGTATTCAAATCTAAAAAAGATATTTTTCTTTAAAAATTTAATTACATCTTGAGCATCAGTTCTAGTGGTTACCATTCCTTTAATCCATTTTGAAACATAATCCACAACTATAAGAATATATTGATTTCTATATAATTACACAAAAGGTCCCATAAAATATAATTCCCAAACATCAAATATCTTAATCTAGAAAATATAGTTAAAATGCATGTCATTTTTTTTAATATTGCCTACTCTTTTGCATTGATCACACTTTCTAATATATTCATTTACATTCTTAAATAGAGTAGGCTAGAAAATAATAGATTGAAGGAGTTTAAAAGAAATTTTAAATCCTCCAAAATGCTCTCCATAATATGAATCCTAACATTCCCTAATGATTGGTTCAATTTCTTCCTCGAAGATACATCTACTAATAATTTAATCATTACAAGCTTTAAGTAACTAAGGTTCATCCCAAAAATAATATTTGTTATCATATAAAAATTTTCTCTTTTGAATTACCGATAAATCATATGGAAGTATACCACTAATAATAAAATTATTAATGTTAGCATACCATGGTAGTCTGTTAAGATGCAAAGCAAACAATTATTCATTAGAAAAAATTCATTAATTCAAGCTCAATTGATGTGTATTTTTTAATATAAAGTCTAGAAAGATGATCAGCAATTTGATTTGCAGTCATTTTTCTATCCAAAAATTCTATATCAAATTCTTGTAACAGAAGAATCCACATCACCAATCTCGATTTAGTGTCTTTCATCATCATAAGATATTTGATAGAAGAATAGTCAGTACAAATAATTACGTTGGAACCAATCAAATATGACCTAAACTTTCAAAAGAAAAAATAATGGCTAATGGTTCTTTTTCAATAGTTGTGTAATCATTATGAATAGTTTAAAGTTTCACTAGCATAAAAAATGACATGAAATTTTTATCTCACTTTTTGACCCAGAGCAACACTAACATCAATATGTCTTGCATCACACATCACTATAAAAGGCAGTGAGAAATTAGGAGCAATATTAACTAGAGTAGTAATCAAATGTTATTTTAAAGTATTAAAAACTTCAAGACATTCAAAATTAAATAAAAAAGAAATATCCTTCTCTAATAAATTACTTAAAAGTTTAAAAATTTTAGAGAAGTATTTAACGAATCTCCTAGAAAATCCTGCATGCCCAAGGAAACTTCTAATTCCTTTAACTAAATTGGGAGGAGGCAATTTCTTTATAACCTAAATTTTTGTAATATCTACTTCCAACCGTTCCTTAGAAATTTTATGCCCTAAGATAATGCCTTCAATCACCATGAATTGACACTTCTTCAAATTTTATGTCCTAACAATAAAAATGTATCTATACATCTTTTCAAAACAAAAGTTAAATGCTCAAGATAAGAATTAAATAAAGTGCTAAATACAGAGAAGTCATCCATAAAATTTCAATACCGTGCTCGATTAAGTTTGAAAAAATTGACAGCATACACCGTTGAAAAGTAGCAGAAGCATTACAAAGGCCAAAAACCATTCGTCTGAAAGCAAAAGTTCTATAAGGACTAGTTAAAGTAGTCTTATCTTGGTTCTCAAGTGCAATATGAATTTGATGATAACTTGAATATACATCAAGAAATAATAATATAATTGCCCTGCCAACTTATCTAGCATCTGATCAAGAAAAAGAGAAGGGAAATCATATTTATTATTGGCCTTATTTAAATTCCTATAATCTATGCAAGTCCTCCACCAAGTGATAGTTCTAATAGGAATAAGTTCATTATGTTCATTTCATATGACAGTCAAGCCACCTTTTCTAGGAACACAATGAATAGGGCTTATCGAAGAACTATAAAAAATGGGATAAATAATCCCAGCATCAAGCCATTTAAGAATCTCTTTCTTAACAACAACTTTTATGGAAGGGTAAGTCTTCTTTAAGGATCAGCTTTTGGCATTGAATTAGCTTCCATTAAAATTTTATGAATGCAAATTGATAGATTAATTCCTTTAATGTTACCAATTATCCATCCAAAAGCTCTTTTAAAATCACATAAAACCATAATAACCTTAATTTCTTGATATTTTTCTAAATTTCCAGAAATGTTTAAAGGAAGAGTAGAGTTGTTACCTAGAAAAACATACTTAAGATGACAAGGTAAAACTTTATGTTCTAAGTTAGGAACTTCTTTAATCGAATGTCTTAAAGTTTTACGAAAAGATACAGTCTCTAAAGTTTCATAAGTCTCATTAAATAATCTTGTACTACCTCTAATTATTAAAAGGATTCCCCTAAAAATTCTTAATTCCTTTCAACTTCTTCTTCTAATAAATCTCCTTCCAAAAATTCTTCTTTTAAAATCTCCACTATAATGTCTTCCAAATCAATTCTAACATAATCTTTATTCTACTCTTAAGAAAATTTTATAGATTTAAGCATATCAATAGTATCCTTATGATCATGAACCCTCATAGTCAATTCACCTTTTTATACATCAATCATGGCTTTCCCAGTAGCTAATAAAGGCCTTCCTAAAATGAGGGGTATTTCCATATCTTCTTCCATATGAAGCGAAATAAAATCAACATTGAAAATAAATTTATCAACCGTAATCAAAACATCTTCTTTAACTCTTTCTGGATAAGTAAAAGATTTATCAGCAAACTATAGAGTAATAAAAGTAGGTTGAATTTCTCCTATATCTAATCTTTTGAAGATTAAAAGAGGCATCATATTGATACTTAATCCTAAATCACATAAAGCTCATCCATGAATGACAAAACTACCAGGATCTTTAAGTTTCTTAGGAAGTTTCTTTTAAATTATAATACTACACTTTTTAGTTAATACCATAGTTTCAAAATTCTCCTAACTTCCTTTTCTTATTCAAAATATCCTTCATAAACTTAGCATAGGTGGGCATTTGCTCTAATACTTTAGAGAATGGTATTTTGATAGTTAATTTCTTAAACACCTCTAATAATTTTGAGAATTATTTATCAAGATTTTATTTATTAACCTTTGAGGAAATGGTGGTGGGGGTCTTTCTATAGCCTTTCTAATTAGTTTTGCAGGTTCCTTTATAGGATTAGGTTTTTCACTTGAAGATTTACTTTCCAAATTTTCTCCTTCACCATTATTCTTCAGAGGTAGATCTCTATCCTTGTAAGGGTCTCCCAAATCTCTCCCACTCCTAAGTTGGATATTATTACATTATTCTTCTAATTTTTAATAACTAATCAACCTAGCAAAATGCCCTATATGATCTTCAATTTTTTTTAAGTACACCATATTGATTATGCAATTAAATTCCTAATCGTATATTAACTTCCAATAGTATCTTCCCATTCCTATCTTGATAGATTTGTTCAAAATCTGAATAGTAATGCTACAACTCTACATGACACGGTGCTATGATATTTAAACTTCTAAGATCTTTGACAAAATTATCATACCTCTTTGGTCCAACATTAACTTTCAAAGTGTCTAATTTCTTGAAAATTACTGCAATTTGTGCAGTTAAAATTGACTAAGTATCCAATTCATAGACTCTGGCTATTCTCTTAGATTTCACCCTATCAGTAGTCCACTAGAATTATTAGTAGTGATTTCCTCTATTAGTTTAGATTCTTCCTCAAATGTCTTAGACAATATAAACTCTCCAGCTGCAGCATTTATGATTGACCTTAGAGATTCTATTAATCCATTATAAAAGATTTGAATAACAAACAATCAGGTAAGGCATGATGAGGGCATTTCCTAAGTATTTCCTTAATCCCTTCTAACTTTTATAAATTGATTCTCATTCAAATAGGTGTTGACCTCATTTTTGTATGAGGTCAGTGGGACCAATCCAGACCCTAGGATCAATCTAATCTTAGATCAATCCAGACTTTAATATCAATCCAGATTTAAATCAATCTTAATCCTAGATTAATTTTAAACTCAACCCAATTAAACTTCAGGCTAATCTAGACCCTAGGATCTTCCTAGAATCCAGACTTTAGAATCTATTCTAGATCCAAAGATCCTTCTAGATCCCAGACCTTAGGGTTTCCTTAGGTCTTAGGATTCTCCTAGACCTAGATCTATCCAGATCTCAAATCTATTCAAACCCCAGTCCAACCTAGACTTTAAATCAATCTATTCAAGACTCAAATCAATCCAGAGTTTAATTCAATTCAAACCCCTGACCAATCCCGATCTTTAAATAACCCAGATCCAGTTGTCACAACCTCTGACCTGACCTTAATCCTGTCTAATCATCTATAATCATTCAAATGATTATAAATGATTTAGGTAGTTCAAACCCTATCATTCAAACTCAAGATCCAGCTCAAAACCAAAAATCCAGATCAAATTCAAAGGCTAAAGGTCTAAGTCCTAAAAGCCTTTTCCAATAAATCTTTGAACACTTCAAAACCCTATCAAATGACCTCTGATTCAGGGTCTGTCAGTTGCATATTAATGTGACATGTCTCTAGAGTAAACCCTCAAAATTTGAGCTCATTCTGATGTCTCTAACCTAGAAACAGAATTGAAATTAAAGGCTGTAAAACCTTCAAATATTTACGGCCTATGCCATTGGACCTGCCACCCAGTAGATCTTGACCTTGGAGTCTTCTCCAAACCCACAAATCACTTCCAGACCCTTGATTATAACCCATTGAGCATTAAACTATATTTTGTTGGACTCACATTGACCCTCAGTTGACCAGGGGTCAAAATGACCAAAATACCCCCATGGGGTGTAAATGGTCATTTGAACCAAATGAGCTCCAAATAAAATACAATCACTTCCAGCAAATTTCAAATGTCAAACCCAACCTATTGAACCCAAAATAAGACCTTGGGTCAACCTGGTTGACCAAGTCAACCTAAGTTGACCAAGAAGGCCCTTTAGGTTTCAAATAGGTCATTTTGACCAAATGACCTCCTCAGACCTTGGGACCACTTTCATTAGTTTCTAATTATCATTTCAAATCTGTTGAGCCCATTTCTAGACCATGGACCCACCTGGTTGACCAGTCAACCAGGGTTGACCTAAAAGGCCCATTAAGGGCCTAAATAGGTCATTTTGACCAATTGACTTCCCCAGACCTTGAGATTACCACCAGTAGACTAAGAATATCATTCTGAACTGGTTGGACCCAATCCATGACCCTGGGTCAACCTGGTTGACCAAGTCAACATAGTTGACCCATTAAGCCCATTTAAGACCTAAATAGGTCATTTGATCCAAACGACCTATTTAAATCCCAGAAACACATTTACCGGACTTCAAACATAAATTCAAATCCATTGAACCCAAACTCAGGTCCTGGGTCAACCTGGTTGACCAAGTCAACCTAGGTTGACCAAGTCAACCTAGGTTAATCAAATCAACCTTTAAGCTATTTCTTCATGGAATCCAACTTCAGATATATTCAAACCCCATCAAATCTCATTCAAACATCTTCTTTAGTGATTTGAATTTGATTGAGCCTATTGATCCAGTCAATGATTGACCAAGTCGACTAGGACTCAAATCTAGCCCAAATTGACCTATTTGGTTTAAATCAAGTCACATGATCAAATAAATGCTTTCATGCCTTCAATATTATTCCAATCTATGATTCAAACACATTTAAGCATATCATGAGTCAAATCATAGTTGATTTGACCAAGTCAACACATAAGGACTTGGTCAAACCCCCCCTTTTCCTTAAATTATTTTATTAAATCTTAATCCTTAAGTCTTAATCCTTTTTGAATCAACCCAATCAATATTTAAGATCTATTCTATGCCACCTCAGCAGCCTATTGGACTGGTTGACTAATCAACAAAGTTTCCAAATGAGTTTTAAATGGTTAAACATGTTTAAAGTATTATATAAGCCTAACCCCCCTCTCTCTCTCTCTAATTAAATCCAAGCAATCATTAAAGGGAGTGAGGGATGGATAACCCAACTCAGATCCTTGGCACCACATACACTCTCTTTCCCTAATTAAGTCTAAGTGATCATTAAAGGGAATGAAAGGGTGGCTAAATCAACTCAAGTTTTTGGCACCATTCTCTCTCATCCAAAATCCTTAATCCCAACAGCCTCCAGCCCACTCCAGCTCTCCCCCAGCCCTTTCATCTATAAATAAAGCTCCCACAGCCTTTAGAAGGGTTGTTGCAAGCCTAAGGAGCCAAATCTGAGAAGAGAGAGAGAGAAGGAGAGAGAAAGGATAATTGTGTAGCAGATCTCAAATCAGCCATCAAAAGCTCTTGGACCCTTGACGACAGTTGTAGAGGACTTCTTAAGCTTTCCAACAAGCCCAAGAACATCAAAATCTGACATCTAGATTGTAAGTTATCATCATTTTAAGTTGTATGATCAAACCTTAATTTCTCCCAAATCTCAATTCATGGAGCCTTGAAATTCCATGGGTTGAAAGATTTGGGTATCAAGATCCTACGTTTCAAATTTCATCAAATTTGGACGGTTGGATTGAACGTTATGGGCAATTAAATTTTCAGTTCATTTTGAACTGCGCGATCGGACGGCCCTGATCGCGCCACATCATGCGCCCTGCACAGTTCTGCTCAAATTGAATAAAAAAATTCAATTAAATGCCCAAAACTTTCAAAATTCACAAAAAATCCATTTCTTCACCAAATTTTGTGCTCTAGGGCTCGTTGGAAAGATCTTGAGCTCTATTATTTATTAAAATTAAAATAAAAGTATTTTGACCACTATATAATAATTTATTTGAGTTTTTTTGAAATCCAAAATTTATAATTTTCTCATTATCTAGTGATCAAATTGAGGCCAAATTTTGGTGAAATACTTTTGAGTATCTTTGGCATGTGCTGTATTTTTCCTAGGACCAGATGCTTAAAGGATATCTGTGAGATGAATTTTCAAAGTAGTGGGTCCATTTTGGACCCAAAACTTTGAAAATTTATAACTCTCCAAATTGGTAGAATTAGGTTATCTGTTTACTGTGGTGTGCATGCATATGTCTCAGGGTTAGATGACCTAACTTTCAATCCCAATTGAACAATAGAGACACCTAGGAAAAATAATTAAGGAAATGTTCTAGAAAATTAGAAAAATTATAGAAAATTGTACAGACACCCAATTAGGGTAAAACTTTAGAACTTTAAACGTAGTGACATTATATACATTAGGTCCAAATTTCACCTAATTTGGAGGTCATTAGGTCAGAAAATTAGGTTACTCAAAATTCAACCCCATTTTGAACTCAAAAACTTCAAAAAATTATAATAAATCAACTTTAAATCCAAAAATTACAAATAATATTTTTTGACTGACCAGAATTGAATCCTTAATCCATGAAAATTAAAATCAACTAGATCTGACATCAATTTTAAGAATAATTTAATTTTAAGTGAAATTGAAGATTTATTTAATTTAATTAATTAAAAATAATTAAAATTCCAAAACTATCCCAAACATTTAGGAATCTCTTCTTAGGTGATTCTTGATCTTTGGAGGTGATTCCAAGGATTTTGGAGATCATTTGGATTCAAACCATCAAAAACTCCTTAGTTAAACAAATTAAATAATTTAAATAAATTATCAAAATTTGAAAATTCATAACTAATTCAAATGAACTCCAAATTGAGCAAACTCAAAGGCATTCAACTCAAATTAAGGTCTAATATTTATTAAAAATATCAAAATTCTAGAAATCAATCAAATTTCAAAAAGTCAACTTTTGGTCCAACTTAGTTCAAAATCAAGTCAAATATTCAAACCTCCATAATAAAATGTAGAAAAATCCAATTTCAATGTACTTACTATCTAACTGATCGTATTGAGGTCTAGTATTTTAATAAAATATTAACTTTCCAGAAAATGCTTTAAATCAAAAAGTTAATGTTTGACGCCTTAATTAAATCATTAAAATAACCCAGAAAATTCCAAAATTTAATAATTGATCTAAAATTCCAGAAAACATCAATTAAACCTTAAAATTAGTAATCAACCAATCTTAATTAAATTTTAATTAACTTTCAACATTAATCAAACTTAAATCACTTAATTATACCGGATACCACTAGGTAACCCAAGCCTACGAGGCTATTAACTTAGCCCCAAGGAAGGTGAAATAAACTTCACGGCCTCGGTGTGAAACAAAGGTGGTATCCAACCAATAATTAAAATTAATTTTAAAATTAATTTTAAATAATTAAGACTTAAACTTCAATTAAAATCTTCCTCAAGCATTTCAACCAACCATAACATTTAACAATTTCAATCAAGTACCATACTTAGGATATATCAAAGCCACACAGCCTCCTACACACACTTTAGATGGTTTGCTAGGATAACCAACTCTAGTCTTAGGCTTGGCCGGTGTTTACTTTTTTGCTGTGTGCCAGATTTTTGAGTTTTTACTGCATGCTGTTTGCTAGTAGTAGAATTGATGTGTTTGTTTATTTAATTTCAGCATTCTGTGATGTGATTGATTATACGTTAGATCTACCCCTAGGTTAGGAACGATTTGTGCTAATTCAATCTTATGCAGGTGGCCATGCTCATACATGACATAAATTAAAGGGGGCAAAATCATAATTATTAAATTACACAGGTGCTCCAGAAAACTGCTTAAGTCCCCCTTTAAAATTAAAAGAGCATGGCCAAGTGTGGCTGTGATTGAGCATTTAAATTTTAATCTATTAACTACTTGGGATGTCAGATATAAACTGCTGATTATTAGGATAACCCTGCAGGATCGAGTCTAGATTTTTAAATTTTGATTAATATAATTTAATTTGAATTGAGTTGTAATGTTAAGTACTTTGAGATTGGGATGTTTAAACATCTAATTTGGAATCCAAAGAGAAAGAGACATCCCTTAGGGGAGAGTCTCTCTCCATTTGGAGATCCAAATTTGGATGATTTCAAATATCCAAAAAGAAAAGATAACCCCCTTTCAAGGGAGAGTTTCTTTTCATTTGGATATCCATACCCGACGATCTAAGGAGTTCCAAGAAGACAAAGAAGTGAAGAACGTGAAGAATCTCAAATCTCAAAGTCACTTGAGTCTTAGGAGTAGAATTCGGGTTGTAGTCAGTGGTACCCGGCCACTTTACTTTTCCTGCAGATCCTGGGTTATATTATTAAAAGGCACTTGCCTATGGACTTTCATTTTGAATATTTATTTAATTGATTTAATTATTTGATCGATTTGATTGATGTGTTGATTGCGATTAGGATTTTGCCTGCTTTTAGTAGTTTCTTTGGTGATCTTGCATGTCATATTTGATTTAGCCTAGAATCTGATCGGAGGCTCATGAGGGTACGGTCATAAACTACTTCTACTTAAATAAGATTTAAAAACTTTAAGCTCAGATAGTAACTCTAATGATTTTAAGAAGTAAGCCCGGACTCACCGGGGGTTTTTCATGCATTCATATTGACTTTTCTCATCCGTGTAAACCTGCGAGTTCTGGCAGACCACCTGACCTATCAGGGTGCAGTTCTGTCCAAGGGGATGTTGTGCAATCTCTAGGATAAAACCTATTTTTAAGCCTGATTTTAAAACTGCTACATATTAATTTAAGCAATTCATCGAGTCAACTAGCATGCATTGCATTATATACAAATTAAATTTGAGTCTAAATCTTTAATTACATTTTTAGCTTAAGCATTTCACCCAACATAAGTAAAGGGGTCAATTAGGAATCTTCTCTAGATGTCGACCCCAATTCCTCAAACTCAATCTTAAATAATGTCCCTAACCACTCTACATTTGAAAGACTTGACTCATGGTTTAAAGCGTTTAGGTGGTTTAGCTGGCTCCCCAATCCAGGCCGGGGTAAGTCCAGGATTGCATTGCATTAGTTAGGATCCGGGTCACTGATTTTCAGTACCCATTTTAGACTTAGGTTCTGAGGCATGTCTTCAATCTTAAGACCTCAACCTTCCGAGAATCTAATTCCCACTTTCTAATAAAATTGATCATTCAAATTAAAAAGTTCTTTCAATCTAATTTGAGCCCAACACTTAGGATAGTTTGAGGTGTTTCTGAAGTAATTTAGAATCTTAAAACACCTCCTACCCTTCCTCCTTTGACTCCAGAAATAAGTGCTCAACCTTGAACCATTCCCACTTAAAATCCCAGTCCTTAACCTCCTTTGATATCAAGCTTTGAAATCTTAAATAAAATTCGTATCGTTATTTTAATCGAGAGTATTCATAGGAAATTTTCTAGTTTCCTACGATATAATTAACTACGAGGGCTTGCGCTCGTAGGAGATTTAGAAACCCAGACTTGATTTCAAAATTAAGCTTTTCAAAACCCTCAATTAACTTTCTTTGGGAAAATCAAACTCGACGATCATTATCGTCATTTTCAAACTATCAATAGTGATTGATAACTTCTTTTTACGGAAGGATATATCAATTACTATCGTAGATTTGATTGTGAGTTCAATGATCTTCTTATCCAAATTATTGTAGTTAAATATCTGATTGAATACTCATTTTGACCCTTCGGGGTCATATGTAGTTCTTTCTCAAATTCAACTACGATAATCATGATAAATTAAAGTATCTGAAATATGAACCTATTAAGGAATGATATGTTCACCCATTCGAGGTGATATATCATAAGCGTTCGATCTCAAATATTAAAAATTCCAGAAATTAAACATTTCCCAAAGAAAATTAAACCTTTTCAAAACAAATCTATATTTTTCAATCAAACAATAGGGCAAAAATGTGTTATCATTTCTAAGTTTGATAATTTTTTAAGGTAAGAAATACTTAGTTTGAAATTTGTGAGCCAACTCATTCTAAGTGGTTATAGAGCTTGTGAATAAAGAATTCAACCACATATTAGCCATATCCCTTAGTGAAAATGAAAACAATCAAAGCCTAATAGCATCATCTATGATACCATTATACTTAAATATTATAAAATTTTCTAAGAAACGGCTAAGTGTAAATTGGGATCTTTAACAAGAGTTCCACCAAATTAGAAATTTTTAACCATTTGAATTATGGTAGATTTTAATTCAAAATTATTATCCTACATAGTAGGTCTACTAATACTCTAATAGATTTTATCGATCTACTATATGATTAGCATACTCCATAAGAGATTTAGAGTGAACCTGATCTAATAATGGGTCAGACATCTCTAATATCTTTTAGGTTTTTTGAAAATTTGAAATGATCCTTTCTATCTCAGAATTAAATAATAGAGGCTTCTTTCTAGATTTATAAAGATACAACAATGAACAAAAAACAATAACTTAAAAAATATGAGAAAATGAGGACACATAATACAAATAGGTCTAAATATGCACTTATTTCAATAATGTAGTTAAATTTGTAATATGTAAATTACTTCCCCAATAACTCAACAAAAATTTGATGTGGTTAGGCTTGTGTAGATTATCGAGGTTGATTCTATCTGAGTTTAGCTAGATGTGACATGTAAGATTTAAATATGATTAAATTTTCTTTGATATGTCAATAATTAAAGCCCACTTAAATATACATAAGTATATGTGCTGAATCAAGTAATAAAGTGATGAAGTAGAGTGTTGAACCCATAAGGAAGAGTTATACTTGCAATAAAACTATTACTATTTACTCTAATTGTATAAGTTATCGTTCTAAATTAAAAATGATGTTTCTAAGTTCCTAACACTAAATAAAAATAAGTAAAATAATTGGCATAATTTTTAATAAAATATTTTAGATTAATGCATATCAATATTATATTTTTCTAATGATACTCTTAATTTTAGATGTGGATCAGAGTATATACGTCCTTAGATCTCTATCAAACTTGTAGGAGTGAAAAGAATATCTGTTGACCTCCTATAGTTTTAATATCTCCATAGAACCTAGAATATTCAAACAACCTATATCTAGGCATTCTAATATTCTATCTCAATACTCATGATTGTTTTTGCATTCCTCCATCAAGGCTATACATCACACAGAGTTTTAACTAGATATATGACCATTATATATATTAAATGAAGAACATGATATATTGAAAATATTCATAAATTCTTTAGAATATAAGAGTCTATATTAGTACTTAATATGCTCTTTACATCATCAATAAAAAAGAAAAGATCTAGCCAGACATAGAAGAATAAAAGTATAAGAGAAGTAGTGGAATTTTATCACTAGGAAGCATTAAAGTATCTTCTCTACACTCCTTCCTATACTTACAGAGTTGCTTACACAAACACAAGCTAAATTCTCACATAGATTTGTATCTTGCACTTCTCTAGCCTCTTTTAGATTTTACTCTAAGAGAGTACTAGAGAAGTACACTAAAAATGTACTAAATTGATGTTGACCTCATTTTCGTACGTTTTACCCTGGAGCACCTTTGATCGACTTAATTAGACCTCATCGAGTCCAGTTTGAGCTCGAGTCGACTCGAACCGAGTCAAATTAGATTCTATGAAGTTTAATTAAACTCGAGCAATGCTTGCTAGCCGTGTCGAGGCCGATTCGACTAGAATCAGCATAAATTTAGGTTTGATTTTGCTAATTTGGTCAAGTCGAGTCGAACCCAAATTAGCCCAAATTGAGCTGAATCAGATCTATTTTTGAACTTGATTTTAATTCAATTTGCTTAATTAAATTTCAATTAAAATTTAATTAGCTTTCTCATAAGTTTTGGATTTATTCCCAAATCAAAATTACATGGATGACTACGATTGAGCGAGATCCATGATTCAGCCAAGATCACACCGTTAACGTGAGTATGTATGGCAGGATTTTAAAAGCCAAAGTGAAATGGAGAAAAGAACAGGCTTCACTCCTCGGCATTAAGGAGTATTTACTCCAGGACTTCGAGGGGCTCCCACTTTCCTTCTAGTTTGCATTCTCCAGAGCTTCTGCGAGGTTCTTTTCCTTTCCCTGGTTTGCACAGCGAGGAGGAGCCGAACTCCCTCTATTTCCTTTCTAGTTCATGAGGTCTAAGGAAGCCGAAGCTTGTAATCTCTCCCCGTCTCTGCCGTTCGCGCACACCAGGATGCGGAAGCATCCGAAGTAGGACCCCTTCGCTTGTCTCTTGCCCGACCGAACTTAGAGCCGGACTTCCCCTCTCTTACGTCACTGCTGTTCACGAACCCCAGACAAGGCCAAATCATCCTTTGCTTTTTTGGTTCATGAGCCCCAGATGGACCTGAACCTCCTTGGCCGGATCCTCCTCCCGCAGGTGACTTCTCCCCCTTTCTTATTCTTCTTATTCTTCTTCTCCTCCTTCTTCTCCTTCTTCTTCTTCTTCTACCTTTTCTCCTTCTTCTCAATCTTCTTCTTCTATGTTAGCTTCCATCACTTCTTTTCATTTTAATTTAAAATTTGGTGGATGATCTAATTGATGATAAGTTACATATATGCAATGTTGATTCTTGGCTAAAATTGAAAGCGTAAGTGGAACTTTTATTGGATATATGTCATCATACTTCTAATCATCTTGTTCTTAGAGAATGCACTCATTACTCATGTTAGATTCTACAAGGGTTTGTGATAATCGTGTTATAAGTGAAGTTGATTTTATCGCAATATGTTGGTTTACGTATCTTTCCAATGTGTTGATTTGTATCATTTGAGAATGAACCATTGGTATGTAAAATTTATGCTTGAGTCATGTCATATGATCTAAAGCTCTAGGTGTGAATTGTCGAAAAATCATGAGAAGCCATTTTGATTCTTCATCAAGATATGAATACAAAATGTTTATGATAATGTCTCAAAGGAAAGCCATAGTTGATTTGCTTGCATCGAAGCTCTAAACAATGATCTCTTTCATATGAAGGTTTCTTTGATGCATTGTTTCATTAGTAGTTTGGGAAGAAGTTATTTTATTTAAAAAAAAAAGAGATGAATAGTGTCGATAGACTTCTCTACAACTTATAAGATAACATTGTTTCATCAATTGCTTTCTCTTGTCGAATTTGACTAAGTGGTAAGGGTATTTCGACGGCTTTTGGAGAGTTCTCATGTACTTTAAATGTGAGTTTTGTATTGACCCGAAATGATGTAGGGCATGTTGATGGAAGCATGTTTAGTCACAAAGAGTTGGTAGACTTTGGGATATCTTTATACTTATTTTAAATCTAGATTCTCCTCTGTCTCTTTGAGCTTTATATGAAAGCTATGTTGAAAATTATGATTTAGAAATATCTACATGTCCTATGCTTCAAAGTTTTATGCTTAGCCCATGTCAAAGAAACTTATTTTTTTTTGTTTTGTGTCGGAAGAAGCTATAGTGGATTTTATTTGGTAAGGTTTAATGAGTTGCGTTGTTTGAAGGTTCCATGAGTTGTTTTGGGATTTGGGGGTTTTATGAATGACTTTGCATTTGAGAAACTTGATGTTAGATAGCTCTATAAGTTTTCTCAAAGTGAAATGAACTTTCATGGATAAGTTTTCTATCTCCTATTCGCATTTGATTCCAAAATGAGTTAAAAAAATGTATAGTGGAAGCATGTTTGGGTTTAGAGTGGAAGAGCTTGTTTGGGTTTTGGTTTTGGGACTTGTTTCTTCTTCACTACTTTGAGTTTTATATATGAAATGGTGTGGTTAATTGTGTCAAGTATTCTGAGCGCTTTCCTTAAATGTGAAAAGATTAAATAACATCAAATTTCCCTCCCTCTTATTTACGTTTGGGTTAAATGTTGAATTAAAATGAAGGGTCGGTCAAAGGAATATCTGGATTTTGGAAAGACATGCCTAATAATGAGATGCTTACATACTTCAAAAATAATAAATAAAAATCATTCTTTTTTTAGTAATAATGTTGGAGAGTTTCTAAGATTTGAAAAGTCCCAGAGAGCAAACAACCAAGCCGGTGTCCAAGCTTGAGGAAAGGTATGCTTTTTTTATTTAATTACATTTTATTCTGATTATTTACATATTGAACATTAACCTGCTCTCATCCAATCTTCTTTCTTTTCTTTGTTCTTTTGCGAGGGGCTTTTGGAGAGCAAAGAAGAAACGAGCATTTGGAGCACTAGACGAAGGAGCTTGCACAATCAGATATGAGCATCAGTCAACTCTATTCATTCTGGTGGGGGTGCTATGGGCGGAACCACTGGGTCATGGCCCCTGGTGTAGTGAGTTTTTTTGAAACATAGATAGCCTTCAGGGAGCCCTTTTGTGTGCATGCTCCTCAACCTTAGAATCATTTAGCAACTTCAATTATATTAGATTGATTTTATTTACTCATAGATCCCTAAACCTATTTACACACGCATATGGATAAATGGTTAAAAACAAAGTCTTTGTAGTCCTATACAACACTAGTGACGTTTAAGGACAAAAATTAAGGATCGACTCTTAGAAAAACATATACTTAGGATGCATGCCCCCTTTAGGATAGAAATATAAAACATAGAAAACTTAGTGGCACGTTATCCTAGGGCTAGTATGTTATAATTTATTAATAATTAATCAATGAAATCGATAACAATCTAAATCGAATGCATTCAAACACTCAATTCTCAATCAAACTATAACCAACATACATAATCACTAGGAGATAAAATTTGAATATGAACTTGAATTAAATATAACTAATCTATTTATTACCCCTTAATTAAATATTGACAAAATAGAATTCATTAAAACAAACTTAAATTCAAGGAGTTATAAAATTGGAAAATAAACCTAAACTAAAATATGTCAAGTAAAAAGACCCTTAAATGCCCAAACTTTGAAAAATCATAACTAATTCTAAAAAAATCAAATTAAATAAACTAAAAAGTATTCCTCCAATTAAAATCTAGTATTTGTTAAAAATATTAACTTTCTAGAGATCAACCTAAATTAAAAAGTCAACTCCTCGGTCAACTGTAGTCCAATAACTAGAGCTTGAAACTTCTAAAAATCATAACTTTTCCTAGAAAATTCCAAATCCAACAAACTCAGAGTCTAATTACTCCTTGTAAGGTCTAATATTTAATAAAAATGCTAGAATTCTAAAACCCAGCCTGCTTCTAAAAGTGACCTTTTGGACCCCCTTAACGTAGCGGGTAGGATGACCCAAACCTTCTAAAACCCGTTAATATAACTTAAACTTCAAAGAACATTACCCTAAGCATTAAAACTAATCAACCAACTTAATTAACTAAAATGGACCCCAATCCACTAATATTTAAACCTCAGTCTAAACTTCCCCTTTTGACCTCCGATGAACTCAAACACAAAGTAACTTGAACTAACTGCCTAACATAAGACCTATCCAAAGCCACACAGCCCTCTACACACACAAAATTTTTTGCTAGGGCACCACGTCTAGCTCTAGGTTACGCCAGTGTTTTACTTTTCTACTCTTATGATGTGATATTCTTGCATGTGGTATGTGTGCTAGTTGTTTTGATGTTCATTTTATTATTATACTTCCTTTATATGATATGATGTGTGCAATAGATTACCCATAGGTTAGGGGTGATCTTGCTACTGACGTAGTCTTCTTCAGGTGGACATGCTCATGCAATACTAAAATAAAGGGGGCTAAAATGGAATCATAATAAATATATATACCATACATTGCTTGCTACAGGTGCTCTAGATGCTTAGCCCTAAAAAATAAATGAGAGTATGGCCAAGTATGACTGGCATGAGTATTTTATTTTCTATATATAAATGCTTGGGATTTTCTATTTTAACTGCTTAGGATAACCATTCAGGAGAGTCTAGATTTTCTTTTTGATGATGTAATTTGTATGTAATGTATCGAGTTATGAAAGTCTTCAAAAATGAGGCATTTCAAGCATAGGGATCCAAAGGGAAAAGAAAACTCCTTGCGGGGAATTTCTTTTCATTTAGATACCCTTCTAAAGGACGAACCCTACGAAGACCGATGAAGATGATTCATAGAAGGACAAGAATGAAGATGAAGATGAAATGCCTTATTTTTAAGACTTGCATCATGCAGTCAGATTAGAATCCAGGTTGTTGTCGGTGGGGCTTGACCACCATTACTTTTTTGCAGACTATAGGTTGTACTTATATGGCACTTGCCATGGAATTTGGATATTATTTTCTATGGATTTATTTTATTGAAGTGTTTACTTTATTTGTACTGTAGAAATTGCCTGTTTTCTTAGGTTTCTTTCTTGCATGTGTATGCGCCTGATTTCGCTAGACTTTTTAAGGACTAAAATATTTTCTACTCGTAACAAAAATTTAATATTTTAAGAATTAAATAACATAGAAATTTAATGATATAGGGAATGGTCAGAATCATCAAGGGTCGCATACATATTAATGCATCTTCTTTCTCCTTATTTTAAGACACTTCCTCTCCGGCGAGTAGAGTCCAGATAATCCGACCTATGAGGATGAGGTGTTGGATATGGGAAAGTCTAGTCTTTCTAAAAAAATTATTTTATAAGCCTTTTTAAAATATTATGTATTTCTAATTTGGAGATTTTAACCAGCATATATTGCATTAGAAATTAATTAAATTAAGATTTAATTACATTAGTTCTAGAAGCATCTTACCCTATATAAGTACAAGACCACTTAGGAGCCTCTCTAGATGTTGTCCTTAACTTCCAAAAACTCAGCCACCCATCCATCTTTCATAAAGACTGGACAGCATAGATTTTATGTGACTAGGTAGTTAGCTAGCTTTTCTTTTTAGGGAGGATATAAGTCCAGAATGCATTAGCTAGGATAAGGGTGTTAGTGTTGTGTGTAGAACACTAAACCCACTTTAGATTTAGTGTTCAAGGCTACTACTATTGATGTCTTATAGTATGCCTCATCGGTAGGTAAGTCCTCTATCTTTTAGAGACTATAAATCCTGCCTATCCGCATCACATGGATACCTAACTTTAGCCTAGGCTAGGCCTTTGGGAAACCAAATCCCTCAATTAAATAAACCTCACTTGAGCTGATGTAACGGGTGGGGGAAACCCATGAATCTGATCAGCTTATACATATTATTACTCATCAAGGTGCGTTGGAGAGAGCTGCTATCCTCAATGGTTAATCGTATGTATGATCTAATCTGCCCTCCTATTGGCCCACTTACAAAGAGCACAGAGGCTTGTGATTATTTTATCCTACGGGATAGTGCCATCGTACCAGCTGCATTCTGTCCCCGCACGACGGTGTCCTTTCAGAGGTCCACAATTGATTGAACTCTTTTATAAATAGAATAAAATAACTATTTATAGGAAAATATAAAATTGGTCTCAAGTACTGTGACGCTTGACAAAGTGGCACTATGGCACTTAAAGTTGAACTAGCGCCTCAACAATGACAGGTTTGATTCACTATGACACTTGATGAAGTGGAATGGCTATTAGTTGAATAAACATATCCTTTCATTATGTCAATCTTGGCTCTAGAAAGTTGTAAGTGCTGCATCGCAACACTTCAAAAATCAGAGCACTATGATGCCTTGTGGACAAATTTAAATGATGACCATTGATTTTGGATTTAGTGTTTTTATAATTAAATATGCATCATTAGGGTTAGTTACCCCGAATGACAAACTAGCACTCGTATTATTAACATAAGAGAAGAAGTAATTTATTTTTGTATTCTAGTTTAGTATAGGGGATATGAAATTCATCTTGAAGGATAATATTGACATACACCTATCATTTCAAATATAAAACTAACCTAGGATTAGCTTTAGTGTACATCCAGATGCTTTTCCCCTGTCTTAGTGAACGAAGATAGGGTTTATTTTATACTATGATCTTGGGATTTTCCCCTTGTCTTAGTGAATTTGTACATGCTCCTACAAAGTTTGGAACATGTACAATGAGGAAAATCTAGAAAAATTGCTACCCACTAATTCAAGCTACCACCCACATGATGTAATGCATGATGTAATGTAATAAGGAAAACATGGCATATATATAAATTCATTTATTAATTGATTTGAAAATATACAATAGACTCAAACTTTGTAGAAAAGAAAACTGGCCAAGCTCCAACACAATAAACCTAGGTTTTTAAGCCTATCATATATATAGACTCAAATACATCTTCTTAAGGCCTTTGAGCTCTAGACTTTCTACGTAGTTCCAAAAGATATTATCTGCCAAAGGAGAGGATATCATCTTTTTGAGCCCCATTTGCATGTATAAGAAGACATTTGACTCTTTTATAACTCAGAATGTTATACAACTTGATCTATATAAAATATATAATTTACAGGAATGCATATATATATATATATATATATATATATATATATATATCATTTCTAGGTAGATTCTACTTTGACTCTTGTAAGAATATAAATCATATAGAAAAAGCATTAGCATTTAAAATAAAGTGCAAGAAGATTGTGTAATATCCTAATGCTTCTAATGTAATCCTTAAAGAGCCTAAGTGCACAAAAAGAAATTAAAATGTATGACATTCATATTACATAAAATAAATAAGCAATCACAAGGTGGTTTCCAAGCCAAGCACCCAATAAGCAATTCAAACCATCGGCCTAGCCTAGGCTAAAGTTAGGTATCCTAACAAACCATCTACATGTGTGAAGGAGGTTGTGTGGCTTTGATATGTCCTATTGGAGTTTTAGTTTCTTGAGTTTAAAGTGTTTGTTTATTAAGGCTAAAAAGGGGCCATTTAATTAATATTTATCATGTATGAATTTAGATTATATTATTTGAATTTTAAATGGTTAAAGTTGATTATTTTGTTTTAAAGAATTTGTAAGTTAATAACCCTAAGGGTGGGAGCTACTGACCTACAAATCCTAAGGCTTATAGTCACAAGAAATTATCCCTCATATAGAATAAATGATTACGTAAAGCCTTTAAAGATTGGTTGATAATTTATTAAGGGATATAAGAATGGACCCTTTAATCCTATACACATGCCCTCCAAGTGGAGTCAAACATGATGTATAGGGTCAATGATTTATTGATAGTTTAAAGATCCCCCCAATTAAATGTATTTGTGTCTTTCTAAGAGGAGTTGAACACAACACATAGGGGTTTTTTTAGTTATTTAAGTTACATTGGAGGCCTTGAAATCAAATGCTAAAATGCCCTCAAAATAGAGTCAAGCATGAAGCATAAAGGCCTACATTTATTTAATAATTTTAATTATCAAAATTATTTGATTAAAATAAATTTTAACAAACATACTAACAAATTAATTTGGTTTAAATTATTTAAAATTTAATTATAATTTTCTTATTTTTATGAGATTATCTAGAGTTTTTAGTTAATTATTGAGTTTTAATGAATTTTAATTAATTATTAATTAAATATTCATAAATTATATTCAAAAGTTTATTTAATTATATGTAAAATTAGATTTTATTGAATTATTAAATAGCCTTTATTCGCATAGAACTTGGGCTATTTTATTTCCTAATCAAACTAACTCAACTAGTCATGAAATTGAGGCCAGTGGTTAGGGATAACCATTAGACTAATTCATGAAAATTTGGAATTAATTTGAGTAATATTTTATTTTTAATGAATTTATGTAATTAATATTTAATTTAAGGTTAATTAATTATTAATTAAATTTTAATCAAAATTCATTTCTCAATTTTATTTTTCATTGATTGTAGGATTAATTTAGAGTTGATTGAAGTTAATTTTGTATTTCTATGATTTATATTTAATTTATTATGAATTATTGAAGTTTTTGCCCTTAATTAACGATAAATTTTTGATTAAATTTATTTTAGGATCATTTATGGTCAAATCAAGGTGAATTTAATTTCTAGGGTGTATAATGTGTCTAGGTTAACTATTGTAAAGTTTCATCCCAATTGGATGTGTGTATGAATTTTGAAAAATTTTCTAAGTTTCCTAGACATAAATCTTAATTATTTTCCCAAGATGTCACTAAGGTTCAATTGGGTTTGAAAATCCATGTATCAAACCCTTGCATAAATTCGAACATACCACAATAATCGTGTGTCTTAATGCTCTATGAATGAATTATAATGATTTGTCAAGTTTATAGGTCATATAATGTCCCACCAATTTGATAATTCAAGTATAAAGAATATATGGAATTCAAATTAGTTTGGTTTAAATTATTTAAAATTTAATTATAATTTTCTTATTTTTATGAGATTATCTAGAATTTTTAGTTAATTATTGAGTTTTAATGAATTTTAATTAATTATTATTTAAATATTCATAAATTATATTCAAAAGTTTATTTAATTATATGTAAAATTAGATTTTATTAAATTATTAAATAGCCTGTATTCACATAGAACATGGGCTATTTTATTTCCTGATCAAACTAACTAAACTAGTCATAAAATTAAGGCCAGTGGTTAGGGATGACCATTAGACTAATCCATGAAAATTTGGAATAAATTTGATTAATATTTTATTTTTAATGAATTTATGTAATTAATATTCAATTTAAGGTTAATTAATTATTAAATAAATTTTAATCAAAATTCATTTCTCAATTTTATTTTTCATTGATTGTAGGATTGATTTAGAGTTGATTGAAGTTAATTTTGTATTTCTGTGATTTATATTTAATTTATTATGAATTATTGATGTTTTAGCCCTTAATTAATGGCAATTTTTTGATTAATTTTATTTTAGGATCATTTAGTGTCAAATCAAGGTGAATTTAATTTCTAGGGTGTATAATGTGTCTAGGTAAACTATTTTAAAGTTTCATCCCAATTGGATGTGTGTATGAATTTTAAAAATTTTCCTAAGTTTCCTAGACAAAATTTTTAATTATTTTCCCTATATGTCACGAAGGTTCAAATGGGTTTGAAAATCCATGTATCAAACCCTTGCATAAATTCAAACATACCCCAACAATCATGAGTCTTAATGCTCTATGAATGAATTATAATGATTTGTCAAGTTTATAGGTCGTATAATGACCCACCAATTTGATAATTCAAGTATGAAGAATATATGGAATTAAATTGGGTAAAATTGATTAAGAAACGAAGAGTACATATTTAACTAAGACCTATCCAAAATTGGGATGATAACTATGCACGTTTTGAAGGTATTTTAGAGAAATCAATAAATAATAAAAGGTAAATTATAATCAAACTATTCTCAGTCACAACCCAATTTTATTTTTCAATGTAATAGATCATTTCAATGAATCCATAGACCCCAAGATTGTTTCATTTTGATCAATGTGCACTTTACACTAAATTTCTAAAAATGTAGCTTATATAATGAGCTATATTTTTTGAAAATTCATTTATAGATGACTTTGATCTCAAATAATCTTGAAAAAAATAACATAACAAGTGTAACATCATAAATAACATGCCATTTAAGTTTGAGTTTCATCCATTCATTATTCTGAGAGTTATTAAGGAAAATTATAAAATTAAATACAAAAATAAGATTCTGCATAATGATCATGTTAATCTAATTTTATTTTAAAAATACAAAGGATTTTAGTATGAAAAAAATGATGGTTTATTTATGATTTTTGGTGGAATATTTGATTTATTGTAATTTTTTAAGTTCTTGCTATTTAAAAGAAATTTTACTAAATCAACTCTAATGACAGTGCTTTACATGTGTTTTAAAGATGATTGGACCAGCAAGGATGGCACAGCGTTAGTACGTTGTGCTTTACATGTGGCAATGTAATAGTTAACCATGCGTCAGCGTGTTCTTAATCACTTAACCATGTTAGATGCGGTTGTAAGCTGTTGGACCCCTGCAATTTGGAATAGATAGATGGGATAAGTTGGATAAAGTCCCATCTGACTTGCCATCTGTGTGAATCAGACACGTGATATAATCGAATCAAGGCAGTAAGTGTGGTTTACACAGATAAGATGGCCCTAGGATCTTCTTTTCCAACTGAACAAATGAAACACTACATTTAGGTTTTGATCCAAACTTCTTATAAGGTAAAAAATGGCATGCTATTAGAAATGTCAACGACAAATGAGAAGAGAAAGGGTGAGGAAACATTTTCATTCATTTTCACAGTCCTTAAGAGCCTAATTATAATCTTAGGTAGAGCTATTAGTTTTGATAATACCTCCACACAAGCGATGTTAGAGGATGTTTAATAGCTTTTTTCTTTGTTGAGAGCTTCTTCATAGCTTTAATGAAGACTTCAAGGCTAGAAGAACACTAGATGAAGAGTTGAAGGAGTTTAAACTGACATGCTTAAGGTTCTTCATTGGTCTTATCTCTGAAGAGCTCTAAATAGTAGGGAAACTATGGAGCAATTGTAGGAACCTCAGAGAAAGAAAAATAAAATCAAAGAAGCTCTAGAGGGCGGTTAGGATAAGAGTTATGTTTGAATGAGGGTTTGAAGGTCTCTTGCCCAATGCAGGTGCTGGGGCTTCCTTAGACGGCTGTGATCACTCAAATGAGTTGCTTGGATGTAGAATAATGGTCTCGAGCCTTTAGGGAGTAGGGAAGTGGCCTAGAGTAGGAGGAAATGACCCTAGGTCATTCCACATGGGAGGGGACTACTAAGCTAGCTTAGGGCTAAACTAGGTATTAGGCTAGGTTGGGCTGAGGTCTAAGATGTTTTTGGAGTACAATTGAATAGATGGGAGGGTTTGGTCTTGGAAGGAGATGGCTATATGGGAAGTGTTGACCAAATTAGCTTAAGTTGATTATTTGACTAGTCAACTAAGTTGTGCTAACTGGGATGAGCTTGAGGAAGATTTTACTTGGTATTGGAGTGGAATAACATGGTTTGGAGAAAGGTTTAATAGTTTGAATGAAGTGTAAATTATATGTGAAGGTTTGACCAAATTTAATAGGTTGACTAGGTCAAGGGAGATTGAAAACTATGAGTTTGGTTTATTTATGATGACCTTATACAAATATGAGGTTAACAAATGAACCCCTAATAGGTGTGATGAACTCAAATGGTAAATCATACATGTTGGCATTGACCGAAGGGATCAACTGAATCTATATGGTAATTGAAAGTAATTTGATTCATGATCTAAAATTAGAGGATGCTCTACTAAATAGTGACTAAGTGAATTAGCATATTTTATAAAATAACTATATGGGAGATATATGACTGGCATCTGAATGGGAGATTGATTCCTAAATAGAAGTATGTAGGTGTATACTTAATTGAAAGATTAATTTTCAGACAAGCTGATGTTAGGCTTTACTAAGAGATCAATAGTCAGAAAGGGAACTTTGAACTTTGAATGAGAGATTGATTCCCAAACAAAGATGGATACCCAAATAAGAGATTGATTCCTAGACAAGGGAATTTAGAACCTGACCGAGAGATCAATTCTCAGATAAGGAAATTTAGACTTTGAATGGAAGATAAATTCCCAAACAAAGATGAATAATCAATTTTTGGATGAGTGCATTTAGAACCTAAATGAGAATTGATTCTTAGATAGAACGATTTAAACTTTGAATGGGAGATCGATTCCCAAATGAAGAGGAATACCTGAATGGGAAATTGATTCCCAAACGAGGGAATTTATAGACTAAGAGATCAATTATCAGATAGGGAGATTTAAAATTTGAATGAGAGATTGATTCCCAAAGAAAGATGAATTCCCAAATCGGAGATTGATTCTCAGATGAGTGAATTTAGAACCTAACCAAGATTAATTCTTAGACAGGGAGATTTAATCTTTGAATAGGAAATTGATTCCCAAACAAACATGAATACATGAATGGAAAATCAATTTTGAGATGAGTGAATTTAAAAATTGATTGAGAAATTGATTATTGGATAGGGAGATTCAAACTTTGAATGGTAGATCAATTTTTAAATAAAGATGAATACCTGAATGGAGATCAATTCCTAGATGAGCAAATTTAAAGAGAAGAGGATTTCTTAACCCAGTTTTGTCAACTGGACCTTGTTCACTTGCATAGCTTTAACAACATTAATAATTCAAACTTTAAGATTTATTTCTTTGCAAGATTCTTGTAATACATCAACCATTATAATACTTCTTGAGATATGGTACATTAATAGGTAGCATAGGATGATCTCATTTACCATTTATCAACTGATAAGAGCTTCCTTGTTAGACTTTCTCCACCATGAATGAACCTTCACATGTAGGTTCAAATTTATTGCCTACCTTTCGATGAACCAAAATGGGTCTTCATAAAACTAACACCAAGTCACCTACTTGGAAAGTTCTAGAGTGAACCAATTTGTCTTGTGTTGGGATCATATTAGCTTTATATAACTCGAGGTTCTATTGAGTTTATAGATGTTTCTGTTCTAAACCTTTAAGCTATTCTAATTGGAGCTTAGCATTATTGTCTAAGGTTATCTTATAATATATCACAACTCTCTGTGAAGGTAGCTACACTTTTGAAAGAATAACTACTTTTACAAAAATGACTAATGCATATGGTGTATCTTAAGTTGGAGTTCTATAAGTGGTTTGGTATGTTCACAAAGCTTGGACCAACCTTTTCGTGCCATTAATACTTATTATCATCTAAGGTTTTATTTAATATCTTAACCAAAGTTTTATTAAAGGCCTCTACCAATCTATTTGCCCAAGGGTAATAGATGGTAAAGTATCTCCAATCAATGATATGGCATCTAGTAAAGCTATTTATCTTAGTACTTCTGAATGAAGGACCTTTATCTAAGATAATTCGATGATGAAAACCAAATATGTATATGATACTCTCTTTAAAGAGTTTTAGAACATGATGTGCTTTGACTTCTCTCAAAAAAATATGTCTACCTATTTTGAGAAGTAATCTATAGATGCTAATATAAACCTATGACCTCTAGAGGATGAAAGATCTATGAGACCGATGATATTTGCACCCCAATTTTAAAAAGGCCATGAAGTAATGGATAGATGTAGGATATTTGGTGCAAGATGTTAAATTACATCATACACCTGACATTGATGAAAAAGATGTGAAACATTCATGTAGTCATCAATAAGTGAGGAGTAGTAATATCCCATTCATTTGATTTTAATATTCATTTTTGGCTCAGATTGGTGTGCACCCCATAATTCAGTATGTAATTCTTCAATTATCTTCTATGCTATTAATTTATTTAGACACCATAACCATATTTGATCGAATGATCTTCTGTAAAAGGTGTCATTAATCAGATCATAGAATAATAGTAGGGAATTAAAGTCTCTTTAACACTATAAATTCTAGCTACTTGATTGATTTCTAGCTGCAAATCTAAAAGATTTTGATCTCTTCAATTTCATTTGAAATTATCAGTTTTAAGCTAGTTATTAGTGCCTTGTACTTAGCTTTGTTGTTCATACAATGTTCTAACTGTTGCAAATTTGGCTTCAAGCACTGTAGTTTTGATGATATCAAACATTCCTGCTTCTCTACTGTTACTACTGCACATCTATTTTAGTTGCCCATGACAACTAACTTTTCAGGTTCACAAAGTTAATTGCATTTTAAGCCAGCTCAAGATTAGGTAGATTAGGACTGAGTCAGTCTATAAGTCTAAATTCCAGTGAGTTTTACCTTTTCTTGAGTCAAATGTAATAAGATGGATCCTGATGCTAAGTAATCTTGCACACACACACTCAGGGGAAGAAATTTGTGAGTTAGAGTTTTTTCTATTTTTGATCATATCATATCGAACAATCCAAATATCATCTTGGATGATCTGTTAAAAATAGAAACCCTAATTAGGGCATCAGGGATATCTTAACTTGATTAAGTAAATCATTCTGGGCGATCCTCCCATTTTTAAATCAAAAATCTCAGCCGCCAAACTTATTTAGGCAAGTTTTGAGATTGAATTTATGTGTCTAATCATACAGGATGATCACACATCATCCTGGATGATTTATACCAAGCATGCCTAAATTAGTCAGGTGATTAAGGAGAGTAATTAAGGTTAGATCGATTGATCGATCATATCATCTGGGATGATCGCAGGATCATCTAGAACAATCAGTAAGAGAAACCTTAACTTTTTCCTAGACGTCCCGAACTATCTACTGGATGATGTCACTTTTTTTCTAATCGTACATGATGATATCGACATCATCCTAAATGAGCAGTGTTATTTCAAATCATCCTGACGCATCTGCTAG